>CM067309.1:28318359-28780859 GCA_034231615.1 Meghimatium bilineatum
TATTTGTACACAATTGGAGATTATCCTCTATCTTATATAAACGGAATATGTGCCGACAGTTTTCATTCTTTACAGGATGTCTGAATAAAACTCTTCTTAAGTCAAGAAAGTTTTAGGCGCAATGATACCCAAAAGAAAGTGCAGTTTCAGTAGAAACATCAAAGAGGAATATCACTTCTTGAAGAAGACACCACACTAGGCAAGGTGCTGACTCAAAAGTAAGATGGAAGACAGAGACACTGGACCGAAAGGTACAAAATAGTCCAGCCAGGACATGACTGCCAAAGCTGAAAACCACAGTGTCACGCAATAGCTTCACATGTCAAATAAAAGGTTACAGATGATTCGTGTTGGTGCTTCATCTGTGGAATCCTGACAGGCGGATGATGTGCCGGGCTCTAAGCCTCGAAGGAGCTCACCCTCAGCGTGTTGGTACCTCTGTCTCCATTTGTGGAGCCAGGAAACTAGATCAGAGGAAAAATACTACCGGTTCAAAAACAAAAACCAAAAAAACAACCACATATAGTTCATGATGTAAACAAAGACAAAAATAAGCACTTACAAATATTGCAGTGGAATGCAGAGGTGTATACAATAAAAGAACTGCACTTGCAAAGCGATTACACACAGATGAAATTGATATAGCATGTATACAGGAAACACGCCTCACAAACAACAATAGATCCAGCATCCGAGGATACCAAACAATTCGGAATGTTAGAGAAAAGAGACACAAAGGAGGAGTACTTATACTGGTCAAAAACAATATCGTTGCATCAGAAATCCGAGTTAACACCGAAGAACAGGCTGAAATAATTGGAACCTGTTTAACCCTTCCAACTAAAAAAGGTCACAGTATATAACTATTATATGTCCACAAGCCTATCTCTACACACAATTAACACAGAAAAAGATAACTGTCTTGTGATTGGTGATTTCAATAGCCACTCACAGAGTTGGGGATATACAGAACAAGATACTAGAGGAGAAGAAGTGGAAGACTGGCAGTGCGAGGAAAAACTTCAACTGCTTAATGAACCTGAAGACCACCCAACTTTCTACTCTAGAAGATGGCACACCACCTCAACCCCTGACCTAGCCTTTGCAACAGACACTTTAGCTAAAATAACGTACAGGGAAGTGCTGGAGCAGCTTGGTGGAAGTGACCATCGCTCCATCAAACTCACCATTAACATTAACCATACCCCTGCAGGCCCCACAACCACAGCTAGATGGAACTTCAAGAAAGCAAACTGGAGTAAGTATGCTGACCTAGCAGACAAATTCACAAAAACCCTAAATCTAAAGATTAAAAATGTGAACAAAACTGCACAATTTCTGGCTTCTGCACTTCTTCAAGCAGTCAAGCAAACCATACCAAGAGGTGCTAGGAAAAATTACAAACCGTACTGGTCTGACGAACTCGATGAGTTGGAGAAAGAAGTGCCAAAGGCCAGAGGCACAGCAGAACAAAGCCCATCCACAGAAAACAACATATCACTAAAAGCTGCTGTAGCCAAACTAATAAAAACGACAATTACAAACACAAGGAAAAGCTGGTATGAAAAAACAGGAAATTTTAACTTCGACAAAGAGGGAAGACAACTATGGAAAATAACAAAAATGCTCATCAACGAAGATAACAAAACAGCACCAGCGGCTATATAGAATGCGGCTCACAGGAAAGAAGGCTGCAAAGTACTTTATACAACATTACCAAAGTAATGTCTACCACAAAGTCGATGAAAATATTAGAAGAGTAGTAAGAAAAGAACTACGGCAGATCGAAAAAGAAATCAGCAAAGATAAACAAGATGTTATGAATATTTCATTCACGATCAATGAACTAAATGAAGAACTAGCAGTATTAAAGCTTAAGAAATCACCTGGCCCAGACGACATACCAAATGAACTACTAATTCACATCGGACCATCTGCAAATAGAAACTAATAACATTTTCAACAACTCTTGGAATAGAGGTCTAGTGCCACAGGTGTGGAAAACCGCCATAATAATATCCATCCACAAGAAAGGCAAACCACAAAAAAAGGACAGCTATCGCCCAGTAAGTCTGACTAGCTGTGTTTGCAAACTAATGGAGCGTCTGGTAAACAAAAGAATGATGTGGTTCCTAGAAAAAAATAAAATCCTGCTAAATCAGCAAGCTGGCTTCAGAAAGTGTAGATCAACCGAAGACCAGATTACACTAATTGCCCAGGAAGTAGAGGATGCTTTCCAGGGGAAAAAAACAGACATCAGTGGTGTGGGTAGATATGGAAAAAGCCTTTGATTGTGTGTGGAAAGAAGGACTCCTCCTTAAACTACAACAAAACAAAGTGACCGGGCGCATGTATTACTGGATAAAACACTACCTGCACAACCGAAAAGCAGTAGTGAAGATGGAAATGAAGAACAGCAGAAAGTAACTCTTCAAGTATGGAGTACCACAGGGAGGAGTTCTATCCATCACTCTATTCCTTATATTCATGAACGGCATTGACCAAATCCTCTCGCGTAACGTAAATGCTGCAATGTATGCAGACAATCTGGCGATATGGTCCAGTGAAGAGAGCGTAGACAGAAGAAAAATAAGGTTACAAGAAATTATGGACAATTTGGCCAAGTGGACAGACCTATGGGCCATCTCTATCAACGCCCAAAAAAACTACCTATACCACCTTCAGCATGTCCACCACATCGCAGAAAATCCTACTAACCATAAAAGGTCAAACATTGTCTAAAGACGAGGCATCCACATACCTTGGAGTCACTTTTGATCGAAGATTTACATGGAAATAGCACATAGACAAGTGCCAAAAAAAGGTACAATGAGGACGGCATTCCATAAAAATTTGGCTGGAACAGATTGGGGTGAAAATGGGAAAATTATAAGTAGAGATTATACAGGCTACGAAAGACCAACTTTGGAATATGGAATGTCAGCTTGGGGGACTGTAGCCAAGAGTAACACTCAAAAGATCTCAAGGATACAAAACCGCAATCTGAGAATTATAACAGGAAGATTGAATACTGCCACAGTCACAGAAATGGATTCTTGAGACTAACGGGAATTGAACCAGTCCGTTCAACGGCACCAAATCGCCTAGCAACTATTGAACACGCGTTTTTCCCGTACTTGACTAACTTTAGATGCTTCCAGACTTGAGGCGTTCCATGGATGACCTGAAGCGAATCACACAATTCATTGAAGCTATTTGTGCTCTAATCTGATATCTGACTGAAGAACGATGAAGAATAAGAAGGCAAGGTGCAATATACTGTGTGTCTTTACATGCTTTGCATTGACAATGGAAGTCGTTATAATGTAAAAGAACACGTGAAGATGCAGGAACACAAAATGTCAGTCTCTGCTAGCATTTCATACCAAGGTGTTGCATCATTTTTTTAACCAGAGATGAGACAGAGCAGTTAACTGATGAAAGTAAGCGTCTAGCAGCCCAAGAAGCAATGTTTGCATTGCATGCAGTGAAACATAACCTTTCCATGAGATCAATGGATTGTACGTCTGCAATAGTTAAAAGATTTATTTGAACAGAAATTGACAAATGGGCGAACGAAGTGCGAACGAAGAGGAAACAAATTCTAGTAAATGTCCAAGCACCTTTTGCAATGCAAGAAATAGACATATAATTGAAAGAAGCTAAATACATTTCAGTTACAGTGTACACTGCAAATCATATGGGTTTAAAGTTGATATTTAGGTATTTTATTCCGGATAAAAGCATTCGAATCAATGTGATTGAGTTTCAGAACATAACTGAGGAAACAGCAGAACTGAGGAAACAGCAGAACTGAGGAAACAGCAGAACTGCTCACAGATCACATCTTGAACATTGTGCAGGAAACATCTCAGATTATTGCATTTTCTTGTGCTAATTGTAACACCAACTTCAGTGGATACAAAAGAGCGGGTTCCAACAATGTACTTGCAATACTTAATAAAGTATTAAAAAACAACATTCATGATATTTGTTGCCCTCCTTAAATTGTCCACAATGGTGTTCAGACAAATGATATCTCGAGCCCTGTATAAAGATAAATGGTGTAGCACTGAAAGTTGTGAATAGATTCACATATCTAGGCAGTACGTTATCACAAAATGCCAACGTTGATGATGAATTGTATACAAGGATCGCCAAAGCAAGCAGTACTTTCGGCGATTGTACGCAAATGTTTGGCGTAGAAATGGCATTAACCTACAGACTAAGCTGAAAGTTTACAGAGCAGTGGTACTTCCAGTGCTGCTATACGCTAGTGAAACATAGACTGTGTATAGAAGTCATGAGAAAAAACTCAATCATTTTCATACAAATTCTCTCAGAAAAGTTATGCACATCAGATGGCAAGACAAGATTCCAGATACCACTGTCCTTGATAGAGCTGGTATCCCAAGCATTGACACGATCCTGATGCAGACACAGATTCGTTTGGCAGGTCATTTGGTGCGTATGCCAGACCATCGTCTGCCAAAGATACTTCTCTATGGCGAGCTAGAGAAGGGTATACGATCTCAAGGTGGCCAAAGGAAGCGCTACAAGGACTCGTTAAAGGACTCACTGAAAGCCTTTGAAATAGACCACGATACATGGAAAGAACTTGCACCAAATAGATCTACATGGCGTTCTAAAATAAAAAAGAGCGCATCATCTTGTGAAAAGAAGAGAAATGCAGCAGCTCAACAGCGGAGAGCAGCTAGAAAATCACGGATAGACCAAAATCCGTCTACAGTCGTCATTCCATGTCCAAACTGTCCAAGGAAATTTACAGCTTGAATAGGGCTCATTAGCCATCTACGAACTCATAATCAAGGACATTACTAAAATTGAATTTTCAAAAGTGGATGTAACAAATGGTCATCATCACTTGTGATGGACGAACAACACGTATAGTCTATCTATCTATCTATCTATCTATCTATCTATCTATCTATCTATCTATCTATCTATCTATCTATCTATCTATCTATCTATCTATCTATCTATCTATCTCTATCTATCTATCTATCTATCTATCTATCTATCTATCTATCTATCTATCTATCTATCTATCTATCTATCTATCTATCTATCTATCTATCTATCTATCTATCTATCTATCTGCCTGCCTGCCTGCCTGTCTGTCTGTCTGTCTATCTATGTCTGTCTGTCTGTCTGTCTGTCTGTTGATTCTGGTTAAGCAAGCCATTTCAGCTTTCACAAGTTTATGTTTGTCTTATGCTATAGTTGTCCATGTGTGGTATTGGTAGCACATCGTGGTATACTAATCGTTTTAAATAGTGTTATTTTGGTGTTTAAATCTACATTTTCCTCTGTTGTCTTTGCTACTTTGGTGATGATGTATACATGTTATGAACAATAGGGAGGGGGGATGAATAATACATAACCCTATCTCCCTCCAGAGTGAATTTTGAAATATTGGATGTAACTGTGCTCGTTCTTATTGCGCATTGATTATTGGCGTATATGCTCTGACATAGACTTATCAGATTTTGAAGAACTCCATATGTGTAGTGTTATCCATAGTTGTTCTCTTTCTTGATTCTTGATTAGGAACAAGCGTCACAGCAATGGGTGCATTCCCAAATATGCTCTGCTTGCCGTTCCGTCAGCCATCTCTATTTACTCTGTAAAAAGCTTTCTCTTGACCCACAAAAGCCAGATATAAGTCTTGGTTATGTTCTGTCACGCATTCTGAAAGTTGTTTGAGGGCGAATTTTGCATCTGTAAAGCTTTAATTTTTGTCCGAAAGCCTAATTGTGTGTTGTTGAGATGTGGTTCTACGAGGCGTGTTCAAATGAAAACGGGACTTGTTACACCACGCGTGATAGAGCGCACTGATATTGATGACATTTTGCACTAGTAATGAGTATCCAATAATTTACATACGGTCACGTGTTCATCTTCCCAGCATGCATATGTGCTGCAGAAGACTGTTAACAATATGGCGGGTGTGATTCCGAACCCGTCCAAAGTGAATCAGCGTGCTGTGATCCAGTTTCTTTCATTTGAAGGATGTCAAGCAGTAGACATTCATCGGAGAATGAAGGCAGCATATGGTGACAAATGTTTGTCGAGGACCAGAGTGATGGAGTGGGTGCGTATGTTTAAAGACGGACGTGAGTTAACGGCAGATCTTGCACGGCCAGGTCAGGCGCATATTGTTGCAACAGAAGAAGCCATAGCCGTGCTTGATAAAGCAGTACTGACTGACCATCAAGGCTAAGCGACCAGGCAGACTTTCTCAAGGTGTGATTCTTCTCCACGACAACGCTCGTCCGCACGTCGCAAAAATTGTGCAGGAAACATTGGCAAAGAAGAATTGGGAAGTTCTTCATCACCCAGCCTATAGTCCCGATTTATCCCCGTGTGATTTCCATTTGTTCGGACCGTTGAAGAAAGCACTAAAGGGACAGCGATTCAACAGCGACGCAGACGTGAAGACAGCGGTGACCACATGGTTCAGAGAACAGCCACGCAACTTTTTCTCGGACGGCATTCGACGTCTACCTAAACAGTGGGATGCTTGCCTAAATGCATACGGAGATTTTTTCTGATGAACCCAGGTGCATTCTTATTCACAAGTGGTTGCTTTGTTCAATTCCGTTGAAAATATTAAATTGCGTATGATACTTTTTAAATAAATCCACAAGTCCCGTTTTCATTTGAACACGCCTCGTATATATACGCGCATCCTTCACTCTAGTATCTTGCTAAAGATTGTTCCTATGTGACTCAAGAGTGATATGCCTCTATACCTTGTACAGGCTCTCTTAATCCCTTTTTTCCCCCAGATGGAAAACAATCACCACTGTGTTCCACTCCTGTGGTGTCTTTTGCGTCTTCCATATCACATTGAACAGTTGTGTAACCACTTTATACCTGTCCCTGTTAGCATTTTTATTAGTTCTACAGGTATGTCGTCTATTCCTGGTGCTTTGTTATTTGGTGCATATTTAACTGCGTCTTCAATTGCGAATTTCGGGATCTATGGTACTAGGCCTTCTTCTATTGTATTTATTGTTGCAATTATTTCTCCTTCTTTTTAAGTTTAACAGTTGATTGAAGTACTTCTTCCATCTTACCAATATATATATATATATATACACATATAAGAAATATACTGTGAAATATGTATATGTATGTATATATATATAAGTAGTTATATAGGGATGACTTGATGCATATTGCTCACCATTGCTCACGATTTAGATGGCTTAAAGAAGAAAGTATTGGTGAGCTGCTCACCATTGCTCACCATTTAGATGACTCAAAGAAGAAAGTATTGTTGTGGTGCTCACCATTGCTCACCATTTAGATGGCCCAAAGAAGAAAGTATTGTTGTGTTGCTCACCATTGCTCACCATTGCTCACCATTTAGATGGCTCAAAGAAGAAAGTATTGGTGTGTTGTTAGCAACACACCAACACACCAGATTGTCAAATCAGCCAATAGGCGGGTCGAAGGCCCGAGGCGCGAGATACCCCACCCGGGCCCGATCGCTACCCCCACCGTTGGTGGGGATCCGGGCGCGCGGATCACGGGGGAGGTGGGGGCGGGACCCACACGCTGGGGTATATTTTCCACTGTGCTATTTTGCTATGGTTCAAACCAGTCGAAGAATTAGCATCGGTACTACCATTATGTGTGAAGTATGTATTAATGTTGAAAATGTATGTGTGTGTGTGTGCGGGTGTGGGTGTATGGTGGGTGTCAGCTGTTCATATTTGTCTTGTGGTATTACAGACCGGGGTGTTGTGTTTGTGATATATATATATATATATATATATATATATATATATATATATATATATATATATATATATATATATATATATATATATATAATATACAACAAAAAGAGCTCATTAATAGAAATGGATACAAGCTGGAAACATCCTTTTACAGCTATGATTGCTGGTCCGACCGGGTGTGGAAAAACTGTTTTTGTGCAAAATTTCTTAAAATATGTGCACGAGCTGGTGGATCCGATACCAGAGGAAATTATCTGGTGTTATGGTGCGTGGCAGGTTGCGTATGAAACCATGCCTGGTGTTAAATTTATTGAAGGACTACCAGACGTGGAGCAATGGAATGGTGATAAACCAGGACTGTTGGTTATTGATGATTTGATGAGTGCAACAGATGCTCGAGTTACTAAATTATTCACTAAAGGAAGTCATCATCGGAGTCTGAGCGTGTTGTATATTGTGCAGAATTTGTTTGGTAAAAACAAAGAACACAGAACCATTAGTCTGAACTCACACTACATTGTACTTTTCAAGAATCCTCGTGATGGGTCACAGATTATACATTTGGCCAAGCAAATGTACCCCGGTCAGAGTAGTTATGTGCAAGATAGTTTTAAAGACGCAACAGCGGCCCCACATGGTTATTTGTTGATAGATCTCAGACAGGCAACACCAGATCATTTGAGATTGCGGAGTCATATATTTCCTGGAGAAAACCAAGTCGTATACGTTCCAAAATAAAAATGACTGACGCTTTGAGACGTCACGGCCCAATGTTAAAAACCCTGTGTCGTGCAAAACCAGCTGTCGTGAAGAGTATAATAAAAACAGCATCACCGGCTCTCATACGTACCCTGTGTGAATGTTCCCACAATATCTTAAAAGGGCATGTTCGACTCACCAAGCATCAGAAGACCCGACTGCAACGGCACAAGACTAATCTCAGACTGCTCACTCGCAAAAAGACTACCGTGAAAAGAAGGAAACATATTCTTCAACAAGGTGGTTTCATAGGCGCGTTACTGAAACCTGTCCTGAGTGTGTTGGGTAGTCTCTTGGGTGTATAATGGCCAAGAAAATGTTGCTGGTCGATCCACGGGTACTAGAAACTTTACAGCAAAAATCTACGTACTTTAAAACCTGATAGTTTAACGGATAACATGATCAACAGATGCGCGATGTTTTAGATCGTTCTGATTTATCTAACGCTGATAAAGCTAGACTTTACCAACAAACATTACAACAGTATTTGATTCGCCTTGACCAGTACAAAAACAGTCCGTTGGGTTTATTAGACTTCAAACCACCTTCTTTGGCACCTGTAGAACCAGCACATAACAAACCAACTCTGACGGTCCCTGTCGAACCACTCCTTAAAACTGATGAACCAGCACCGAAAATTCCAGACAAGGTTGAAGTGACTCCCGAACCACCTAAACGTTCGCTCAGGAAGAAAAGGAAAAGTAAAATTCCTACGCCTACCAAAACACCCATGTGGGAATCATGGTAGACACAATGTTGTCGCGCCATTACTACAACCCTAAGAAAGCTGGAGCGTATGGTGGTGTTAGTGGTTTACAACGTACCACCAAACTTGAAACAAAACAAGTCAAAGACTGGTTATGTCATCAGGATACTTACACTTTACATAAACCTATTCGACGTCGCTTTAAAAGACGTGTAACCATAACAGGTGGTATAGACCAACAGTTTCAAGCTGATTTAATTGATCTTACAAAGTTAAGAAAATACAACGATGGATATTCATATTTGGTGACGTGTATAGATGTGTTTAGTAAATTCGCTTGGGCTGTTCCGATCAAGAACAAAACTGGAAAAGCTTTAGTCGAAGCTGTGCGTAGTATTTTAGAAGAAAGAAAACCAATAAATTTTCAAACCGACAAGGGTTCGGAATTTACCAATAAAACATTTCTCAAGTTTCTTAAAGACAAGGGTGTTCATTTCTTCACAACTGAAAATGAAGATGTCAAAGCAGCTGTTGTCGAACGTTTCAATCGTACATTGAAGGAGAAAATGTGGCGATATTTCACTAAAATCAATAAACCGCGTTATGTAGATGTGATAAACGCCTTGCTTCGAAATTATAATTATTCATTTCATACAAGTATTAGGATGGCGCCTGTAGAAGTTAATACGGGTAATGAAGCCCAAGTGTGGAATACGTTATATGGAGAGCGACCGACAGACAGAAAAGTATATTTCAATGTTGGTGATAGGGTGAGAATCATGCTAATTAGACACAATTTTAAAAAAGGATATACACCGGCGTGGACAGAAGAACTGTTTACCGTCAGTCAGATACAACACCTATAACTTATACGATCAAAGATGATGCGGGTGAAGAAGTGCAAGGGTCCTTTTACAAAGAAGAACTTCAAAAAGTTGGTGACAAAACAACGTTTCGTATCGAAACAGTCCTAGAAGAACGTGGGGCTGGACATCGGAAACAGTATTTAGTCAAGTGGTTCGGCTATAATTCTTCATTCAATTCATGGGTGTCGGCCAAAGACATTACAAGATACTAATGGAAATTGAGCAATTTGAAACAGTATTACAGCCAGAAGAAGAAAGAGCAGGGGTACGAACATCACTTTGGGTCTTATTCGGTAAACTGGTCCCGCATTTAGAAATTGTTTTCCTTTGTCAAATGATTATTATATATGTGGTGATTGGTGTTTCATTATTTAATCTGTCTCGAGTCGACCTCGATGCACCGGGCTCCAAGATCTGGATTGCCTTACTGAGTAGCTGTTTGGGATACATGCTACCAAACCCAAAGCTAGGATGAGTTTCTACGTTACCTTACCCAGCAATTCTTCAATGAACATTTATCCGGACAATAACCCCAGTCATTATTTGGTCAAACTTCCACAAACTATAGAGATGAATTCCCAATATGAAGTCGGTCTAGCTGAAATTCAATTTCCAAACACATATTTCAACGTTCTTGATGGTGAGGTGTGGTTGACATATGTCCACCCACCATCTAATAACCTGAACGGTGTAATAACTATGCCGGCCGGTCTATACGACTCACCAGAGGGTTTTATCTACGAACTTAATTCTAAGCTGACCAATGCTGGTCGTATTACGAAAATTTAGTACAATAAAGCTACAAAGAGAGCCACAATTAAGATTATCGATGAAGGTACTGAACTTGCACTGAGTGAGACGCTGAAAAATATTTTAGCACTACCAAAAACACGTCTGACCTATGACGACGCAGATCGAACCAGTCAAGATATGGTCGATATGGATCGCGATATGAAAAATGTCTACGTGTATTCAGACATTGTATCTGCGCGTTCAGTGGGTGATGCGATGGTCCCACTATTACGCTCTGTACCCATATTGGACAAGACAGCTACCTCAGTGTTTCGAATCTATAATAAACCCCATTGTGCACCTCTGAGTCGCTTCTCGTTTGATACCGTTGAAATCCTTTTAACCACAGACCAAGGCAAGAAGATCGCATTTACAGCTGGGACGTCAACGGTGACACTTCATTTTCGTTCTCGCAAACGGTTTGACTTGGAGTAAACAATGGTTAGACACGCAACAATCCACAGAAATCCTAAGCTATATGAGAAATTTTTCAGTAACCATGCTGGGAATGGGCTACCCGTATTTGTCGGTGGTAGACATCAAAAAGGACACGGGCTAGGTAGTTTCTTTAGCGGTCTGGTAGAAATGTGAGCGGTAAACCATTGACTATTAATAATGCCAATGATCAGTACATCAGAGCGTTCTTTGGTAGTCTAACAGCCCTCGGTTTTGTCGGTAAAGATGCTGGAAATGGTATTGACGTTAGAGGTTTTAAGCATGGTTATAATCTCTACGCTTTTGATCTGACCCCTAGCGTTCTCGATGGTGATCAATTTGAGATTGCGAAGACTGGGCCACTGGCCATTGAACTGAAATTCGTCATTCAAGTTTTAATTTACTTTGAAGTTGACAGTGTTTTGGAGGTATCCAAGACCAGATCAATTCTTACAGACTTTTTAGCTTGAGAGAATGAACACTAACCAAATCTACGAGCTATTAATACGGGATATCTGGATTCGTCGCCTCGGTTTAGTACGAGTCGTACCAGTGGATAAGTTACCGAGATACATTGACCCAACTCTGACAGCCGCTTTTGTTGTCAATACAGACCCCAGTTATAGACCGGGATCCCATTGGGTGGCAATTTATTACGATGGTGTTGGAACATTTACATATTTTGATTCGTTTGGCCTGCCACCCAGACATTCAGAGATTATCAAATTTCTAGAAAGAAATTCAAATAGACCTTATGTTTACAACCCGAGAGTACTACAAGATTTGTTGAGTTCTACTTGCGGCTTATACGTTGTGTATTTCTTAATGTTAAAAGCACGCGGTGCGTCCATGGCATGTATGTTGCGACCTTTCACGGTCAAACAGTGGAAAAATGATAAGCTTGTATACGCCCTAGTCTGGAACCAGTTCAAACAAAAGTCACGAGTACAACATCTGTGACCTAGATACCACAGCGTACCCACGCATTGAGTCATTAATCAAATCTGGCAGCACCAGTGACCTAGAAACGCCATACTGGCGTGGGGTCATCCATGAGGCATGGCACAGACGCGACCAATCGGGAGCCCGGCCGTCGCGCGCGCGTGAGGTGCTCCGGCCGCCGCTGTGTGTATAAATAAGAAGTTCACTTGATCTAAACCTCACATCGCACTACCAGTCTAGAAGTGATATTGCCAAGTCCTGTTGTATTAAGTAGATGGCTTCACCAGTTACGTACTTTTCCAGAACCAACGATATGATTAAACCATTAGGTAATGGTGTTAATGCAGTGGGTGTATCATCCTTCAAGAAACCTCTTATCCAGATTCGCAGATAATATGGTGATACAAACATAATGTATCCTACTAAAACAGGCATCACGATGAGTCGACAAGACTTTGTCGATCTAGTAGAACTACGAGATGTTATTCTGAATGAATTTGATAGAATTTCCAGTGTTTTTCCTACAAAGCAATCTTCAAATGCTCCAGTTTCAAATACATATGACGATTCATCGGTTGCAGTTTCAAACACGTACATTGATTCATCGGCTTCAGTTTCAAACACCTATGACGATTCATTCCCATATGGTTGTGGTAACCTAGAGATGTATCTCACACCTGATTACGAACCTGTCTATGTACCTGAACCATCGGTATCAGCCCCAGAAAAGAAAAATAACAACAAACCCAAACCAACCAAGAGACAAAGAACACAACCTGTTTTGGTACCGCTTTATCAACAGTGAATTATACAGTGAACATTCTTTTTTCTTATTTATTTTGAAAAATGTACGCACTTCATAAATAAATATTTTTTTATATCTCTGAAACAATTTGTTGTCAAGTATTTTCAAGTTCTCGTTTTACGTGCTGTCTGTACTGTGTGTTTCATTAACTTGCTACAAAGAATCATCTCTCAAACAAGAGGGCCAAGGTTATTCACAGGTCAAGAACTCAGACGTTATCCACAGGACAAGAACATCAGCTAAACACCAGAAGTTATCCACAGATCAAGAAATTCAGATAAAACCAGATCCACTTGACCAGCGGTGGGTTACACTAGGGGTCAGATACAGGGCAGGATGGGAAGCGTGGTTTAGGGGTCAGAAAACAGACAAGAAGTCCTTAAGTGGTGGGTGTTAGACTCGGGAGCCATATACATTTAAAATACACAAATATAAAACAAACAAAAAGGGTTAAACATAGGAAATACTTTTATTTACGTACTTTTTATATTTTGGGACGTACCAAGTTATACAATTATGAAAAATGGATATGTATTTTCATAAAACATTTCGAGTGTGTATCATTTATACAGCATAAATTTATCAAATAGAAAATGTACAATTGCATAAAGACCATAAATACATAAACATTTCTAAAGATCACAAAACTATGAAAAGAGCGTACACATTTTTACAGATATAACCAATACATTATGATATTATACACACAAAAACCCGACACCAAGTACGAGTTAAAGGATAGTTATATAGAGAGGGGTGTAGTTGAGACATTATCTGCTTGCACCTGTCGTTTTATGTAAAAGTATGAAAGTGATACCCTATGTTGTTCGTATGTGTACACAGCTGTCCCTGTCGTCTTAAAACCCAGATTTTTACCCCCACTACTTTGTCTGGTTGTCAGGACGTCGGAAAATGTCTTTGCGTCAAATTTGTTTTGGATCTTACTCACACCTGTTTTTCCTTTCTAAAAATGTTAACTTTTAGTTCGGCCACACACGAGGCATTTCAGCTATTGTAGTCCTGAAGGGGTGTAACAGACCTGACATATTTATTACCCAGCGCTGAATGAAATAATTCGCGTGGAGGCTTGGATTTCGCTTCTGGTTCAAAGATACCGTTTCTCAATTTTGCGAATTTTATACAGCAGCCAGAGTGTGTGCATTTGCAAGCACAACTCAACATTTTCCATCCTCATATTTTTGTACAAGTCCTATTAGGTTGTCATTGTTTTTGACCAGTGCACATTCAATATTTATACAGGTAAAAAAAATTCGTTATTCTTCATGTTAATTTAGTAGGTCTAATATCATTACTTTACATACAGTGTCAAATTTGTTAGATCATCGTTTACCATAAGAATGTACAAATTAAACCTAATATGCCACGATCAAACACTAGTTTAGCATGTATATCTAGTTAGATCTCATTTTACTTGTGCAAATATGATCGAAATTAGTTAAATTGCGCAATTAGATCATGTAAAAGATTCATTCTTTGTGTAGCATTAACGCTACGAACTTGTCTTCATGATAATTTTTCAATTCGTGGTCGGCAAATATAAGTCCAAAATAAACCTATTATGCCACGATCAAACACTAGTTTAGCATGTATATCTAGTTAGATCTCATTTTACTTGTGCAAATATGATCAAAATTAGTTAAATTGCGCAATTAGATCATGTAAAAGATTCATTCTTTGTGTAGCATTAACGCTACGAACTTGTTCTGTGTGATAGTTATCAATCGCGGTTGGATCCCCATAACGTTTGAATAAGTTCGTTGCATGCTACACATACACAGAAAAGTAATTTACTATTGTAATAAGTATATGTTATACGTTTCTTTTGTGAAAATATGTTAATAATATTTTTAAATTTATTTCAAAACAGGATGGATCACTGCAGTTCACTACACATGCGATTTTTGAATGATTTGTGCAGAATTTGTGTAGGAAGAACATTATCTAAGAAAGATAAAAGGATGCAGAAGAAACCACGGTCCTGTAGCTTATATCAAAGTGACCTGGCTAGTATTTATGGGATACATATCATGGACGATAGTGAAACAAAACATTCAACCACATTGTGTGTCAAGTGTGTAATGCGAAATCATAAACTCAAAATCAACAAGGATAGTAAATCTCTAGCTCGAGCCAAATTGATAGCTACTAACAGTGCCCACATCTGGATGGATTTTAATCCTAACCTAACTGTTTTAGAATGTTCCGTGTGTAGTCATCATCAAAGTATGAACTGTGGCAGCATAAAGAGAAAGAGAGTTTTTGATAATTCTGATAATGATCATGATGTATCTGTGCCTGTGTTATTTCCTGCTACAGAAACAGAGGAAGATATTCTAATGCCAGTGACAGCAAGATTGTCTCCACAACTCACCAATAGTAATAACAATCCAACAAATTTAACAGTACCCACAGCTCGCCGTTGTCTTCAATATAATAATGGAATATTTTCCACATTTGCAACAACTGCATATCCACAATGTAGCTATACCAGCACACCTTCCATATTTACACCTGCATTTGCACATCTTCACTATAACAGCACACCTTCCACATTTACAACACCTGCATATCCACAATGTAGTTATACCAGCACACCCTCCACATATTTTAGACCTTCAACGCCCAATAACATACACGATTCTGCTACATCTAGCATATATCCTGCAGTTACAACATGTACAGTTTCTGAATTCAGAAAGTTAACATCAGAAAGCGCCACTTCTCCCATGATGAAACATGACTTTAGTTTTAAAAAATCTATCAGCAAACCTATATCAGAACCATTGACAAATAAGGAGGAATTATTACTCACACATCTAATTAGAAGGAAGCTTTACAACAACCCTAATAAACTTTTACGGTGCAAAACAGGAGGACAACCTTTAGTGTTTCAAAGAATAATAGTTCCACGAAAACAAACAAATCTAATTGGCACACCAACAAAAAGAAGAAGAACTAATTTGCTATGCAGTGTACGGAAACATATTGCAGGTCAGGCCAAAGATTCTTTAGAGAAGCAACACGTTGCTGAACTAAAGAAAATTCCTGCTAGACAACGATATGAAATTTGTGAGAGAGCAGGAATAAATGTAAAAATAGACATGGACGAGAAAAATGCACTGACCATGAAGGAAGCCACGGGGCTAACATGGAGCCAACTGAGAATCCAGAGGAAGTTCTTGAAGGAGGCTGGTTTGCATCTACCCCTTGAAAGATGTAAACGAAGTCTGGCAAAGAGTCTCGTGTCTGAACATGTTCAAGTAGAAACAAAAGAACTTAGAGTAGATAACATGCAAGTTGTATTTCCTTATGTATCAATTGTAGATATTCAGAAGTATGTAGTTAGTATATTAGACAAGCACGACAATTTAGGACAGTTGACATGGCACGATAGACACATACCAGACAATGAAATTTGGGTGAAATTTGGAGGAGATCACGGTAAGAGCAGTTTAAAAACATTTTTACAAATAGGTAATATAGACAGACCTAATTCCAAATTCAATACCACTATGATAGGAATGGCAAAAATTAAAGACACTTATGACAACTTAACAGTTATGATAGCGGATCTTAGGGAAAACATTAAACAAGTAGAGGGAATAGAGTGGAAAGGGAAAAAGATAGTGACATTTCTGTTTGGGGATTATGACTTCTTATGTAAAGTATATGGATTGTCTGGAGCTCAAGGCACATTTCCTTGTTTGTGGTGCTTGCAAGAAAAACCAGACATACAGAAACCTCAAACAGTTATTCATGAACGAACACTTGCTATGCTGTACACAGATAATCGTAGATTTAGAAAATATGGACTTGAGAGAAAGGAGTACGCAAAGTTTTATCACAATAGTATACATTCCCCATTGTTAGATATTGACATTGATAGAGTCTGTCCACCATACTTACACATTCTTCTTGGTATAGTTCACAAACACCATACACTCTTAGAGATTGAAGCAGACACTATAGATGCAGCAATAGAACAGGATACCAGTGAAAACAGAAATAAAAAAGCAGAAACACTGTCCAGATATGGTAATAACTGGAAACTCTTTGAATGCAAGACTTCCGAAATGGAGCTCTTGCAAGGATGTGTTGTGTTTGAAACCGATCCTGTTCAAAAGGAAGTGTTCCAGACAAAACTGTCAGCATGTGAGGACACTTTGCATAACTTGCTTTATGTTCCACTTACTACCAGGTCTGGTCCAGTGTGTTATAAACTAGACGAAATACTACACAAACATCATATTAACATACAATCATTTCACAGTAGATCTTTCAATGGCAACCACTGCAACAAATATCTCACAACACCAGTATACACTGACTTAACCAAGACAATTGTAGCAACAACAACCGAATATACATCCACATATTCAATTATTGAGAAAGCATTCAAAGTTCGTAACCTGTTTGATGCTCTGAACAATGCATACAGTGATATACACAATTTAGTATCTCATTCACATCCCCTTACACACAGTCTATCTCAGATATACAAGCATGCATTAAGACATACATGACACTGTACAGAAGATTCTTTCCTCAAAAAGTTATACCCAAACAGCACATTTTAGAATTTCATTGTGTGCCATGGCTAGACAGATACAGATTTGGTCTAGGATTTCATGGAGAGCAGGGCGGAGAGTTAATGCACTCTACAATAGGTAAAATAGAGCAAAGAGCATGGGCTATAAGGAATGAAACAAAACAAATGAAGTTTATAATGGAGACACATCTTCTTCAATTATCTCCTGATATGCAGGCCTCTCCAGCTTCTGGTCCCAAGAAGTCCAAGTCAAATTAGTTATAGTGGAATTAGGTTTGAATCATATTATACACAGATCACATGGCATATTATATGCATTTACAGTACGACACATACACATCCCACACAATGACATCTACACATTCTACAGGAGGACGTTTACACAACTCACTGAATGACATCACACATTAGCTAATTAGTGGTTACTAAATGTTCTAGTTCCGTTTTTTCATCAAAACTGTTTTTCCAAAACAATTGTTTTTCAACCCTAAAAATCTTGATTTTCTGATTTTAATTTTTGCTATAAGTTGTCCTTTTCTACTCTTCCTGCATGATTGAAAACTTGTACATTACTTTTCTTGGCTGTCCATGCCTGGAAAAATGTTCATCATTCTTCTTAAAAACCGCATATCAGATGACTCCACCTTATCCTGCACACTTAATTTTGTTTACTGTCCATGTTTCTCTTCCACAAAGAAGGATAGGCTGAATATTATATATTATATTATATATATTTACTATATATAATCATATATGATCATGTATCTCGATCTCCAGTATTATGTATCCAGATCGTTGTTACATAATAAATAAAGATTGAGTTATACTCATCTTTAAGATATTGGATGCAAGAAATGACAATTTACGGAATTTAATTTTGTTTTAAAAAAAAATCATAAAGCAAAATATTCTGCAATCATTGTGTTCAGTTTGAAAGTGAAATATATTTTGTTGGTTGAGTGAAATGCTATTGCGAAACTGTGTGTGCATTTAACGTTATTATACTATACACTGTATTCGTTGCCACAAGAGAAGGAACTAAACAAAGTTAAGAGGTTCTAAAAACACTTAATATGAAGAAAGAATTACTAAGAGAAATCAAGATTAGACAAATAAAATATTTTGGACACATTAAAGAAATGACACCTTATTGAAGACCTTACTTGAAGGTAAAGTCAAAGGGAAACGAGCACGAGGTAGACAGAGATACGCGATACGTGTGGGAGAATAACATCACAAGATGGACAGGGTACAGTCTAGCAGAGTGCATCACCAAAACAAGAGGCAGGGGATGTTGAGATCTGTTGCAGCCAACCTTTGTTGCAGAAATGGTACTAGATGATGTCTACCTGCCAAGTTTCTGGCTTGCCTCCCCTGATTTCACCAGGGGACAATTGAAGGGTTTCTCTTATTTCCCTTGAATTATCTAATTGCAATTGAATTGACAGTGGGCGTGAACAGTGAACACGCCCACCTCTGGTTTATTGATATCTCCTTAAAAACTAAAAGTCCATCCAGTCTCAGGTGTGTACTTAGACCCTTTGTCGATGTCTTGTCGTAGGGCCCAAAACAGTGATATGTCTTTGCTGCATAGTGAGATCATCCCTATACCAGTATATTCGAGCTTGAATAGACCTGGCTTTCGCTTATCGAATAGCCTAGCCTCGATGCATTGGGGACAGTCTTTAGGTGGGTCGAGTAAGAGGTCTATATGAGGCTGACAGGTTTCTCTAGGGAACCACTGATCGTAGACTCGTCGATATTCGGCCCTCATGCTAGGCTTAATGACGTCATGTAGACTGTCCGCAGATAGGGCTAAATAGAGAGAGGCCGTATCCATCTCTGTCACCTCAAAATCACTCCTGTCCACGAATCTATCGAGGAAGTCATAGTAAAACTCAAGCATCCTAAGCTTGGCATATTGGTACACGAAAAAACCAATCTGGATGGGTAAATCCCACTTCGTGTGCTGATACCGTGACTCAACCTCGTATAGATCAGGTCCAACCTCGACCATCTTCCTAAAGTAGGGGGTATTGACCAACTTGTCGGTCGCTGTAGGGGCCACATACACCACTTTAACATGTTTAGCTTTATAGGTGAGTGTTTTTCCATAAGCCGCATTCCCAAGTAATTTCATAGTATCACTTGTAATAGAAGCGGCTGGGGAGAGATCACCCTTACGACGAGCTCTAGTAACAGTATCACCAAACTGGCTGAACCATGCTACAGGTTCATACTCTATAACCTGATAGATGTATGTAACCACTAGACCGTGAGCCAGATACCAATTTATCAAGGGTGTGGCCAACAGGATTTTGTTACCAATATAGCTCACAATAAGTCTTCGACGAGGTGTGGTCAATAGCTTGTTATCATTTGCGTATTTCTCAATCAGTGGGCCAATATCTGCCCGACTGACCTCAATATTTTTAAAGATGGGTGTCATCTCTGAAAAATACGCTTTCAAAGCCTCTGGGACATGAATATCACATTCAACAAGCCCAAAACACGAACCATCAACAACAGCTGCAATAATTTGGGTTTGTGTGGGTTTCGTGTATTTAGCGTAGGATGGTTTTTGCCTCGTAAATGCTGTTGCTAGAAAGTCTCTGACACGTTTCTCCGTCTTTTTTAATGCCTGCCACTCACACTCCCAACACTCGACAATACCGCCACCACACGTGTTAGCTATCGTTTGGCTGCTTCTACATGTAGCCAAATACAAATCAGCAAGCGGTTTTTGTGTTGACTGGGTTGATGATATGGTCTTTGGTGATTGGACAGTTGGGGTGCCCGTGAAACATACAACCATGAAATTGGAAGGCCGTGCGTGTCATAGTACAATAGCCATCCACTGGAATATGAGCATCACCAACCCGGTGTTCCTTACCGTTGAATTGGGCGATAAGATCTGTGTTTCTCGTGTGAGCCATCCAAGCTAACCACTCCCTACATTGAATGGTGTACAGATTTCGCCTGTGCTGTTTAAAGCCATCGTCGTGTGTTCGGGTGATTGTAAAATCTGTGGGCATCTTCTGCATTAATGCCCACAAATAAAGAGCATTGGCGTCATACCCCTTAATGCTCTTAACCACCTTACCACCGCGTATGTATGTTTTATTCACCTCATGGTGTCGATGAAAAATAATAGATGGCCCACCGGTGATGTTGTGACGTATGATGTTGTGTAGGTCTTTTTCATATGGGGCGCATAACGTAAAGACTATACCGCGTGGTAGGGTTTTGAAAAGGTACCTTAGGGTGATACCCGGAACAGAGATGGCGTCCTTAAACATATCAATCCCAAGCGCAGCATAGAATTTAACCTGGCTGGAAAGGGCCTTCAACATAGGAGCGACATCTTTGTTGTTGTACCACTCGAGAAAATCCTGCAATTTCGTCATTTTATGTTCCCGACAGATTTTTTGGCAGTACGCATATTCTTCAACAGAAATGTTGGAATTTTTAAGTTTTAAGTAGAACGCCGAGTGTGGAGGTAAACAGGGTTCATTCAACTGCGCCATGTCTGTTACATACTCGTAACAGAAAAAACCTTTCTGTTCGACTACCTTGTAAGCTGCTAGATACTTACTGTAACTAAAACCTGGTGCAAGGTAATTGACAATATCCAAAAACTTTAATTCTTCCGTGGATATGCACATAAAATTATTATTTCGCTTGACAGCGAAGTCGAAGGCGCCATCTTCGCCGGGGTTTTTAAAAATACCGAGCGAAATATGGTTTAATCAAATTAACATCATACTTCCCTGAGTTAAACCCAATCACAGGCAGTTGCGCAAGATAGCCCTCTAGTCTACACAACTCTAAAAAATGCTCACCATCACGCAAGACCTTGAGATGATCGGCAAAACGTTCTTTTATGAGCTTTCCAGCGGCATCAGCGATTTCCACTAAATACTTCAGCACACTATTGATCAGTTTCTGAGGGTCTCCTGTGCTGACGAAACAGACTGGGTATTTCTTATCAGGGACATTGGATGCTACAGAACACGACATGGGGATGTGTTTTGCTATGTAGGTCGTGTTACTCGTTGACTTTGTAGCACAATCAGACGAGTCAAAATAGCATTCAAAGTCAAATGTAGCCCTGTAAGGATATATATAACCCGTATCTACCAACTCAAGTGGTAGAATTTTTGCCAGCTCTTCAAAGACAGTGTCGTATGGGATGTAGACTCCACCTGGGTAGACCCCCGTGCTGATACCACCCTTGCACGTTTTCTCGTGGCGGGTGAGCTTAAAGTTATCTTTCTAGACTTTCCCACATTTGGGACACCCAAAGGAGTGGCTAACTTGATCAATACTAGTAATGTACATAAAGTGCTCTTTATGTTGTAGGAGGTACATAATATTAGGAAATGTGCTACCGCTGCGGACTATTGGCACCAGGACATAAAATGCGTATACGTCAATATTAAGCTGGTAACAGTTCTCTAAGCTTGGAAGGATATCAAGCGTTACACCAGAAAAGGCAGTTTGTGGTTCTGTGTCTTGGTATGTGTACCAGTCACTTAATAAACTCTGTGTTGGTATGTTGAGTGCTCTAATGTTGTGTTTGTGATGGAGAGCTAAACAACGAAAAAAACAGAGATTGTCGTGATCAGGTGTGCCTGATGGTATGTTGTTCTGTAATATATTAATAGCCCTATTATTTTTATATGTGGGGGCAGTGTATCTAAAGAACAGCCTAGAGTATGGTTAGTAGAAAATAAAGATAAAATTCGGTGGCGCAAATATTTTCTAATTCATACTTGGTGTCGGGTCGCACACTAAGACCGACTTTAGTAGAGTCGAGTTCATTTACAGTGCTAATAAAACGATCCATATCAGCGCTATTGTTTATCATCACCGGACTCGCCAACACAGAGGCGAGACCCGTGAAAAAAGCGTGGTTCTAGGGTCTCCTTATGGCGGAGAATAATATGCTTTGTTAAACTAATCTTGTAACGTGTAGTTTGAGCGTTGTGTATTGTTATTAGTGTATCGTGCCAGTTGTTTATGTGTGGTTCTGTGGGTGAATGAAAAATTGTATGGTGCGCCATCTTTGTAAGTATGCGTGAATGGGTTTTAATTGTGTCCCAGTAGTCTATGTAAAGTTGTTAAATATCAGTCGGTAGCCCGAGGAGCTCATCCAATTTATGTTTTTTAGCCGGGCTACCCTCTGTTTCTACAGATCTTTATCTGGAAATCACATCAGGTGTTGTCTCTGTGGTTTTCAGCAGTCCTGCTGTTGGTGTAGCCATCGCCGTATCAACCATCGCTTGTGTTATTGTAGTGGTTTCCGGGATATCAGGCACAAGGGCCCGGTGTTCACCATTCATTTGTGTGGCCCCAGGCGTGACAATAACTTCACTGATGTGGGCGTGTTTAATATGGCGTGTTACAGCTGACGGGTACGCGTACATTTGGTTGCACCTTGTACATGGATAGCGTTTTCCACTGTGTGCACTAGCTTCATGGCGTTTAAGATTGGAGTTTCGTGTGAAAACGTTATTGCAAACACCACAAACAAAGCTAGCTGGAATGATGGTGGCCTGTGGAAGAATATAATTTATATTGTCAGAAACCCATACCGACTATACACCATAGATATAAAACATATAAATAAAGAGCATAGATTATAGCTTGTATAACATTGTAATTAGTGGTTACATAATATTTTAAAAAAATAATTATAGTGCATATATTTACATACATACGTACATACATACGTACATACATACATACATACATACATACATACATACATACATACATTCATACATACATACATACATACATACATACATCATACATACATACATACATACATACATACATACATACATACATACATACATACATACATACATACATACATACATACATACATACATACATACATACATACATACATACATACATACATACATACATACATACATACATACATACATACATACATACATACATACATACATACATACATACATACATACATACATACATACATACATACATACATACATACATACATACATACATACATACATACATACATACATACATACATACATACATACATACATACATACATACATACATACATACATACATACATACATACATACATACATACATACATACATACATACATACATACATAACTTAATAACTACGTGTTTCATAATTTAATGAATACTAATGAATATTTTGTCTATTATATTATTTATATAAGATATTATATTAATTTAAATTATTTAAACAAATAAATAAATTAATAAATGCATATTTATTAATTCTTTATAGTACTTAATTATAGCAACTATGCTATGTATACGCTAGGCATACCGATTGTACATAATGATACACAGCGAGAAACACCATAGACCTAAGCCAAGCGTATAGCATATATTACACATACACACACATACACACACACACACAGGGGGCCAATATATAGGCTATACAATATTAAAGTCGATGGCATAAAGATCAAAAGGAGTTCGACCTAATACATACTTAAACCAATAACTCACCATTTCTTGGAGTATAATCGAAGTTTATCTGGTCTAGAAAAGTCTGACACGTTGCTGTGTTATCAGTCGGAGAAAAGTTTTTAGAGTGCGGATACTTTCAGAATCACTGGTATTTATAGTGCGTTGACTGCTGAATCAGCGAAAAAAATAAATTCTTAGTCTTGTCTATTTCGGAAATAACAAGATAAAATCAGTTTTAACTAGGTGCAACTAGCTTTTGTGATATGTTAGATTGTACGCACCATAACCAGGGGAGGGCAACAATTTCTGGTGAGTATGCCTGCACGGACGTTGCTGACGCGTCTGCCCCGATCATGACACGAGCAAGCTACTGCTGATTAAGCGTGGACATATGTTGATGATTAAACTGCTCGGATCATGACACGGGCAAGATAACAAATTCTGCTGATTCAGCTGCTTTTCACTTGCCACGAATAGAAGTTTAATCGCTTCGGGTGGTTCAGTGCATTTACAGGTCAGTTGGTACACTCTTCTTAGCCATGTCTCATATTATGAGTATTATCAATTGTCGTTGTTAAACAAATAACACAACTTAATAGATATAGAACATTAAAAGGCTCCTTCATGTTTTACAATATGAGATCAACTTGCATATAAGGATAGGATAATGATAACCATTGGTTAAAGACACAGATTTTTGTGTGAATAATAGCTTTTGTGATGTCTATGTGGCCCCCGTTTTACATTGTCATGGTCCGGCTTTACAATATGAGAACCACTTGAATATAAGCATAAAAGAAGTGTATGTAAGGCCCCTTCATAGCTAGGTTAGCGACTTCTAATATATATGTACATGATTCGTTGCTCATAGCACAGAAGGCTGCTAGGTTATGGTATCACAGCACAGGAACACCCTCTATTTTTACATTGTAAGAACCACTTGAATATAACCACACAAGTGTATAACCTTTGATTACACCATCAGAAGAAGAATATTTTGTTTCCTAGGTTCAAATATCTCAAAATACACGTGATTATACGAATAATTATTTGTATATAATAATAATTTATATTACTAATAATATGCTTTTTTAAAAAAAAAGCTGTATAAGTACCAGAACCCTTTCCCTGCTTATAAAGTACCACATATGTAAAGAGAGAGAGAGAGAGAGAGAGAGAGATAGAGAGAGAGAGAGAAAATAGTCTTAACGGTCGTTTTAAAGAAACACGCGCACACTAGTTTCAGTGTGAGCGTGGTTATCTGGTTAATTGCCACCCGCTGTGGTACCATTTACTGACCACACACTAAATTGAGATACCACTGAATTTAATGGTTTGCAGCTGTTCCTATTACCTGTACTAGTCTTTCGTTATGTTTCCGGCTTTAGTTAAATAGAATTGTTAGTTTTATTTTCAATGTGTATTTATATAAAGATTGCTACATACGCATATAAGTAGAAACAGGCTTTTCATATATTTCGTTGACCGTGTTGAATTGTTTGTTTCTTGGTTTAATATATATAGAAACCCCATTTCACGCCCATTCATTAGACCCCATAGACTCATGTTTTATAAATAAACCAATACAACGCCTGGTTTGAAGGTGGGGTGCGATAGTCCACTAATCTGAATGAGACAAAATGTCTGGTGTGGAAAAGTTTCATAATTAGAATGTTGAGGTCGACACAAGTTCAGCTGATGTATGTGTCATTTTCTTTATCTTGAATTATCACTCTAAAGGTGAATCACAGGACACACATTTTAATTCTCTAACACATACTTCACACATAATGGTAGTACCGATGCTAATTCTTCGACCGGTTTGAACCATAGCTAAATAGCACAGTGGAAAATTTTCAGCGGAAAAATACCCCAGCGTGTGGGTCCCGCCCCCACCTCCCCCGTGATCCGCGCGCCCGGGTGGGGTATCTCGCGCCTCGGGGCCTTCGACCCGCCTATTGGCTGATTCGACAATCTGGTGTGTTGGTGTGTTGCTAACAACACACCAATACTTTCTTCTTTGAGCCATCTAAATGGTGAGCAATGGTGAGCAACACAACAATACTTTCTTCTTTGAGCCATCTAAATGGTGAGCAATGATGAGCAATGGTGAGCAACACAACAATACTTTCTTCTTTGAGTCATCTAAATGGTGAGCAATGGTGAGCAATGGTGAGCAATGGTGAGCAGCTCACCAATACTTTCTTCTTTGAGTCATCTAAATGGTGTGCAATGTGAGCAATGGTGAGTAATGGTGAGCAGCTCACCAATACTTTCTTCTTTAAGCCATCTAAATGGTGAGCAATGGTGAGCAATATGCATCAAGTCATCCCTATATAACTACTTATATATATATATATGTATATATATATATATATATTTCAGTTATATATTATAAGTGAAAAATAACGTGTTTATATATGTTATATGCTAATTGCATGCCATTGAATTTTTATGCTGCGCTTCCTCTTTTGTCTCCCTTTTTAAGGCCAGAGTAAGCCAAAATATCCCATTTTGGGTCCAGGAAATGTGGTCACCCTATTCTATCATTTAGCTTCCACATAGGGATAGACACTAGTCAATCTACAGCCGTGGATATATACTTGAAGATGTCTTGATATATGTTTACATAGCTCTAGCAAAGCAACATAGTGCCATAGATTATGGGAAACATAGCATAAATAGTTTAGTGAGCCAAGTGACAACAATTGTTACGATCATTGTAATGAGAAGAATACGACGTAAAATAAAACCAGAAATTGGAGATGAACACCTTGGATTTGCAGAAGACAGACGAACAAAGAACGCCATAAATACCTTGAGAATATTTAAAACAGTGACAGAAGCAAATAGATATCTCTATGTGTTGTATTGACTATACTATGACAATTGGTACGGTGAAACTTGCAAACATATTTAGAATGTTGGAGAATTTAATCATTTATTATACATCATCATCATTAAGTGCCGTCTCCGCAACGTAGGTTGTCTGCAAAGTATCTCCATCATCTCCTGTCTCTTGTCTTGGTGGTGCACTGTGCTAGACTGTAACATGTCTATCATATGATGTTACTCTCCCACTTGTATCTCTGCCTACCTCTTGCTCGCTTCCCTTTCACTTTACCCTCAAGTAAGGTCTTCAATAAGGTGTCCTGTCTTTTAATATGTCCAAAGTATTTGATTTGCCTGATCTTTATTTCTCTTAGTAGTTCTTTCTTCATTATTAAGTGTCTTTAGCACCTCTTTATTTGTTTTCTTCTCTTTCCATGAAGTTCTCCGTATTCTTCTATATACCCACATCTCAAAGGCATCAATTTTGTCTTCTAATTGTTTTTTTAGTGTCCATGTTTCTGAGCCATACATTAATATGGAATAGATGTAGCATTTTATAATTCTCATTTTTAACTTGTTTGTAATTTTTTTAGATATTAATAATTTCCTCATGTCATTGAAGGTACTTTTAGTCATTCCTATTCTCCTTTTAACTTCTGTTTCACATCTGCTATCATTTTTGACTATGTGTCCAAGTATTTGATACTGTTTTACTTTTTGTAGTTTCTCTACCTGTATGTTTATGTTTACCTGTTCTTCTGTGTCTTTGCTGATTATCATGGTTTTTGTTCATATTCAATACTTGATTTATTGACTTGATCTTTATTGATATTTATTGACTTTGAGTCTTTGTAGTTCATGTTCACTTTCTGCCAAAATAACAGTGCTATCTGCATATCTAAGGGTGTTTATTATTTTCCCATTGATCTTGAGTCCTGGTATTTCTTCTATATTTTAAAAGATATTCTCTGTGTAGATATTAAATAGGCTTGGTGATAAAATGCATCCTTGTCTTACCCCTATTCTTATTTCTATGTATGGAGAGTAGCTGTTTTCACACCTTATTGATGCAGTTTGTTCCCTGTATATATTTCTAATCAGTCTGATGTCTTTTCCATCTATGCCTATTTCTTGAAGACATGTGATCAATTTTTCATGTTGGACTCTGTCAACGGCCTTGCTGTAGTCTATTAAGCAAATATAGATACTTTTTTGGACTTCTATATATTTATCTATCACTAGCCGGTTACTCAGTATAGCTTCTCTGGTTCTTGTTTTTCCTAAAACCGAATTGTTCTTCACCGACCTCCATGTCTATCTTTGTTCTTAATTCTTTCATGTATTATCTTAAGTAATATTTAATAAGTAATATTATAATAAGTAAAATTAAGTTAGATGGCTCATTATACTTATTGTTCTATTTTCGGTACAGTATACAGCCCTGGGCAATATACATATATGAGATTAAAAACTATTATACACTGGCAACAAAGATCAATCAAGAATCAATAATTAAACTGAAGCATTTCAACACATAACACAGTAGATTAGACAACGTTGCGTGTCGTCACCCCCATCTGTGAAATCTATACAGTGAAATAATAATGACATCCATATAAGATAGGTCAGGAATATCTGTTGGAGGGAATATTATACACAAATGTCGATCCACTGATGATACAATTTTGATAGCTGAAAATGAAACACAGTTACAAAAATGATGAATATCATTTCAAAAGAAAGTCAAAACAAAGGGTTTATTTTGATAAGCAGAAGCAGCAAAGATAATATAAAAGAATAAATATCCTCCAGAATGCAACATCAAAGTATATGGGATAAGTCTAAATATGGGATAAGTCTGAATATGGGATAAGTCTCAATATGGGATTAAGTCATATTAGATAAATTTAATGTGTTAATAATATCAGATGGAATGCTAAAAGAAGTCAAATGTAAAATTGGCCAGTCAAAGTAAACCTTTCTCAAGACGAAGACCATCCTATTTAATACACCGTTGTTATTTGAGGAGAAAGAGAGTTTTTATAAGTTTTATAGAACCGATTCTGATGTGTGTAACTGAATCTTGAACATTCAGCAGAAGAGTGGAAAAGTATATAGAGGAAGCAGAAATGTAGTTTTATAAATGAATGATAAGAACACCATTAACATATATAAAGCATAATAAATATATCCTGAAAGAAGTTAATTTAAAAAAAGCTTTTTACCAGCATCTAAAAGAGACAGTGCACATTTTCTCCATACATCATGAAAAGAAGAATGATGGAAGACGCTGCAACAACAGGAAAGTTGAAGAACAAGAGGGCAAAGAGAGCAAGGACCAAAAAAACGATGCTTGACAACCTACCATTGTAGCATGATAGAGCACCAATATCGGAATTGATTGATAACACACGAATTAGAAGTTGTGGAAACACATGATAGTCAGCGGCATAAGTCAGGAACCATAAGAATAAAACTATCTCTAATATGGCAGATAAATATCTCTATTAAGCAGATGAATAATCTCTATCGAGCAGATAAACTTCTCGATTGAGCAGACGGATAGCTAGTTACACCGAGCAGACAAATATTACAGTAGAACAAACGAACACCGAGCAGTTATCTCGAACGTTGAGAAATTTGAATATACTGTATTACTACTTGCATTTGTTTACATTTTCCCTACGATACAATTGATCATTGTTTCTCTTGTTATCTGCCATTCATGATACCCTACAGTGCCATCCACGTTATGAAAATACATTTGTAGACATATGAATATTTAATACATCTGCAAATGAATGCTCCCATACTGCACTCTGTACACTGTTTACATTTACCTCATATCTCACTTCTCTTTTTATTGTCCAATTATATGTTCCACACTTCATTCATTCAGCATATTCTTCAACAATTGGAGGAAAAGTTTAATAATGTTGAAATAATGTGTTAATAATGAAATCATATTCTGCTTAACAGTTCTATCGAGAATAGCTCACAAACGACACATTTGTAGGGCGTGATTCGTCTTCCAGCGAATTGTTTATTCTACTAAGTTGGCTAATGTGATCCTTTCTGTTAACAGCATCACTGTATTATTATTAAAGAAAATCAAATTGCCGCACAATGGATTTGAACCAGGTCCGATAAGATAGCATCTACTGGCCTCGCAACTTGAGTCAACATGTTTCCCGTCTTCGACAATACATCTTCCTAGAAAAGATGGAGCTTTAATCTTGACTTTCAATGTGTATATTCTCAAGCTACTATGAACATAGAAAGGTCGAACGAAACACACAGACAACAACACTTAGCCACTCAATGCCATCAGCTCGTCGAATTTCAGTCAGTTGGTCAGAAACCGGCTGCACGGCGCTGTTCTTGGGGGGGGGGATGACTACTAAACCCTATAGAGGTCATGTTCTTACGAACTGGTATTGCTAGAACAATATAAATAACCAAATGGTCAGAGGGTGTCCGACAAAGTGGATGGTGCCGCAGTAACCTAATGAACAAATAGTCAAGCAAAATGAATTAAACAGGTTACTAAAACACTTACCTTGCCAATTAATAAAAATATATAAAACAGTATATATAAAAATACGTACAATAAAACTAAACAGGACAATTCTCCACGTATCGGCTCAAATTGAACCTTTTTCAAGAGACAAACAACAGAAAACTACACACTAAAAAACAAAATAGATGACTTTAGATTTCATCAAGCCCCGTCTCCATGACGCAGGGATGGTAACGCATCTAGTAAAAGAGAAAATGCGTGCATTCATTATAAACAAACTGGAAAGTGGGAAATTAGAGGCACTATAGATGTGGTTGGGATGTTTATAATGAGTGCAATAATAATAAAAGAAAAAGATAAGAAAAATACCCCTTTTGTCACTTTATCAGACAAGCAGGTTTTAAGAACATAGTCACAACAGGCAAGACTGAAGGGAACAGAGACAGATGGGGATGTGAGAAAATATTCGTTTGACAACCTAGCAAGACATGGAAACATTTATCCTGATAAAAATACTGTGAACAGAGAACCATGGTTCCCTACGCCAACCAGAATGGCATATGATAATGATAGATGAGTAATGATGAGGTTGTTTGGTGGTGGGGTGAGTGGGTTTGGGGAAGGAAGGATACAAGAAAAATCATCATTTGAAAACGCATGGAATGAATGTGAAACCAAATATAGACATAAACATATATATATAACCAAATGTAAACATACATAGAAATGTATACACACACCAAGAGTTAAGAAATAAATATATATCAAAATGGACACAGATGTGTGAAGGATACCCACACAAAATTCACAGGCATGTAAATGTATCCACACATATGAAAGGGCTCACACCAGAATAGGCATACATATTGACACAGATTGGAGATAGGTGCATTAACATAAACAAGCGCCCACATAAATATATATATATATATAAACATAAATATGAACATGCATCCACATAAACACTCTCTCACATAAATAAAAACAATAACATGAACATTCGCACACATAGAAACACATACATATATTCATGTAAATATAAACGTTCGTTCACATAAAGATAATGCTATAACAACTGCATATGTATACATACAAATGTGTAGCCCAAAGTAATTGTGTGGATACATAAAACCATGTAAAACAAAATGCATATACAAATAACTATACATGTGTGGGCACCCATCGAAGAGACAACTGCAATAACAACGAGGAAATCAAAATCTAAATACGTAAATGATTTAACAATAACAAAATGGCATTATAATGTACAATTGATGGACTAGAGTACAAAATAATCCCATATTGACATACACAAATGAAAGAAGACATAAAGGAAATATATAGAAGTATGGCACACACAAAAAATAATATTTCACGAAAGTGTACAAAGACAAATAATTACAAGAATCAGTGCAATACGGGAATAGAGGGTATAAAGAAAAGGTGGGTAACTCAAACAAAACGGTGATTAATGTTCATTCCGTGTGGTTGTAAGACTTTTGAATTCAATGGACACTTTTTTGATCAAATTAGCGGTGTAGCGATGGGTACTAAAATGGGACCCAGATATGCCTGCCTATTTATGGGTCACCTTGAACATATTATCTTTTCCACATTTCAGGGCCTTGTCCCTTCCATATTCCATCGCTTCATAGACGATGGGTTTGGGGTTACTGATATTTCTCTTGATAACCTCAACCTTTTCGTTGACTTTGTGAGTGGTTTCCATCCAGCTATTAAATTTACTTCTCTTATTTCCTCCACCTATGTGAACTTCCTTGACATTTATGTTTCCATAGGATCCACATCCTTTACCACTTCTGTACATTATAAGCCTACGACCTCTCATAGTTTTCTTCTTTATACATCATCTCACCCAAGGTCTTGTCGTCATGCCTTCCCTTTCTCTCAGCTGCTTCGTCTTCGTCGTCTCTGCTAAGATGATGTAGATTTTCAGGTTCAATCTCTTAAGATGCTGGATTTTTTTCGCCGTCGCTTATACCCTGAGGATATCCTGTCATCAGCTTTACAACGTTTTCTTACTATTTCCCGCTCAGTTGCCCTCGTTCCATCTATTAAACATACCTCTGATCGCCCAATACTGGCTATCACTTTTCATCCTCATAATATGCCGGCACTACGTATCCTATTACGACATTTCTCTATCCTCCAGTTAGATCCCATCTCCAGTCCTGCATTTCCCTCTCTTCCACTAGTCGCTTTTCGGAGGGACAGAAACCTTCGTGATCTCTTAGTTCATTCTCGTCTGCGCACTTCTGCAAGTCAACTAGGAACTGTCCCTTGTCACCGAAATTGTTTTACTTGCCCTTTTGTTATTCTCACTCCCATGTTACAGTTTCCTAAATCACACTTTGATATTCAGGATTCTTTTTCATGTTTGTCCCGTAATTTAATATACTCTATCATATGTAAGCGTTGTGATATGAAGTATATTGGCGAAACTGGTAGACGTTTGGCAGATAGATTCGCCGAACATTTGAGAGATATCACGAATCATCGTGACTCCCCAGTGGCTAATCATTTTAACAGCCCGTCACATCATGGTAGCTCTGATGTTTCTGTAACCGGTTTGTTACGTTGTTATACCGGTGGCCGGCAACGTCAGTCCTTGAAATATCGTCTCATTTGTCATATGGGAGTCTTACAACCACACGGAATGAACATTAATCACCGTTCTGTTTGAGTTACCCACCTTTTCTTTATACCCTCTACTCCCGTATTGAACTGATTCTTATAATTATTTGTCTTTGTACACTTTCGTGAGTAATTATTTTTGTGTTTGCCGTACTTCTATATATTTCCTTTATGTCTTCTTTCGTTTGTGTATGTCAATATGTGATTATTTTGTACTCTAGTCCATCAATTGTACATTATAATGCCATTTTGTTATTGTTAAATCATTTACATATTGAGATTTTGATTTCCTCGATGTTATTGCAGTTGTCTCTTCGATGGGTGCCCACACATTATAGTTATTTGTATATGCATTTTGTTTTACATGGTTCTATGTATCCACACAATTACTTTAGGGCCACACATTTGTCTGTATACATATGCAGTTGTTATAGCATATTCTTTATGTGAACGAACGTTTATATTTACATTAATATATGTATATGTTCCTATGTGTACGAATGTTCCTGTTATTGTTTTTATTTATGTGAGAGAGTGTTTATGTGGATGCATGTTCATATTTATGTTTATATATATATATATATATATATATATATATATATATATATATATATATATATATATATATATATATATATATATATATATATATATATATATATATATATATGTGCGCTTGTTTATGTTAATGCACGTATCTCCATTCTGTGTCAATATGTATGCCTATTCTGGTGTGAGCCCTTTCCTATGTGTGGATATATTTACATGCCTGTGAATTTTGTGTGGGTATCCTTCACACATCTGTGTCCATTTTGTTATATATTTATTTTTTAACTCTTGGTGTGTGTATACATTTCTATGTATGTTTAGGTTTGGTTTTATATGTATATGTTTATGTCTATATGTGGTTTCACATTCATTCCATGCGTTTTCAAATGATGATTCTTCTTGTATCCTTCCTTCCCCAAACCCACTCACCCCACCACCAAACAACCTCATCATTACTCATCTATCATTATCATATGCCATTCTGGTTGGCGTAGGTGTTCATGGTCCTCTGTTCACATTAATTTTATCAGGATCGTTGTTTCCATGCCTTGCTAGGTTGTCAAATGAATATTTTCTCACGTCCCCATCTGTCTCTGTTCCCTCCAGTCTTGCCTGTTGTGACTATGTTCTTAAAACCTGCCTGTCTGATAAAGTGACAAAAGGGGTATTTTTCTTATCTTTTTCTTTTATTATTATTGCACTCATTATAAACATCCCAACCACATCTATAGTGCCTCTAATTTCCCACTTTCCAGTTTGTTTATAATGAATGCACGCATTTTCTCTTTTACTAGATGCGTTGCCATGCCTTCGTCATGGAGACGGGGCTTGATGAAATCTAAAGTCATCTATTTTGTTTTTTATTGTGTAGTTTTCTATTGTTTGTCTCTTGAAAAAGGTTCAATTTGAGCCGATACGTGGAGAATTGTCCTGTTTAGTTTTATTGTATGTATTTTTATATATACTTTTGTATATATTTTTATTAATAAGCAAGGTAAGTGTTTTAGTAACCTGTTTAATTCATTTTGCTTGACTATTGCAAGAACCGACTATAGTGGGAAACCAGTATCGTCAGTTGACCGTCGGGAATGGTTTAGTGATTAATTATTTTATTGTGCTCCAGCGTCACGATACACGAGAAGAGTTTACCGCAATCAGGAAATGCTACTCCCAGCGTTTATGAGGGCATGATGATGTAGGTGTGCTGATGTGTGAGGGGATCAACTTTATGAGAAAAATAGATATGGTGCAAATTTAAGGATACTTGAATATCGAACTATACGTCGCTGATATTATTCATACTCGCGTTGCTCAGCAGGATAATGCTCGATCTAATGTGGCACAACTCATTATCCAGTTTCTCTCTGACAACAACGTTCATACCATTCCGTGGTCAGCCATGTCGTCAGGCATGAACCCCATAAAACATGTATGTTTTATAATAACAATAATAGATCCAACGGTTATTCGGATCCATGTCTCGGAGATGTCGTTCTCTGACAGAAACCAGACCAGACCGTAAACCTAACTGAAACGGATGCCTCAGTCGCAATGAATAGAAGTTCAAATCAAATTTAATTAACATGATTTCATTATTAATGTCTGAAAGGTTCTTCATGCCAAGGCTGAAACATTAATTCCCTAAGATATAATTTAGGTGAACGTATGAAATTTGGTTTCCATTAGTACTGTCCATAAATGTTGCGTTTTCTTCTCAGTAAAGTATATAACATCCAATAGTTTAAGCAAAAACTACAGTTATAAGTTTATATATTGACTGACAGGAAGATAATTCACACATCAGTAATGAGATTGATAGTTTTTGTTAACTGGTATTATACTAAGTTCAATCATCATCAACATCAAGTACCGTCTCCGCAAAGAAAGTTGGCTGCAACGGATCTGCAATATCCCCCAACTCTTATCTTGGTGGTACACTCTGCTAGACTGTAACCTGTCCATCTGTGATGTTACTCTCCCACTTGTATTTCTGCCTCACTCTTGCTCGCTTCCCTTTGACTTTACCCTCAAGTAAGGTCTTCAATAAGGTTCATGTCTTTTAATGTGTCCAATATATTTTTTTTGTCTGATCTTTATTTCTCTTAGTAGTTCTTTCTTCATATTGATGTCTTTAGCACCTCTTTATTTGTTCTCTTTCTATGGCGTTCTCCCTATTCTTCTATATTCCCACATCTCAAAGGGATCAATTATGTCTTCTAATTGTTTAGTGTCCATGTTTCTGAGCCACACATTAATATAAAATAGATGTAGCATTTTATAATTCTCATTTTTATCTTGTTTGTAATTTGTTTAGAAGTTAATATTTTCATCATGTCATCGAAGGTACTTTTAGCCATTCCTATTCTCATTTTAACTTCTGTTTCACATCTACCGTCATTTGTGACTATGTGTCCAAGATATTGATAATGTTTTACTAGTTGTAGTTTCTCTCCATGTATGTTTACGTTTAGCTCTTGTTCTTCTCAGCTCATGAATAATATTAAATAGCAATTAAGTAGTAATTATCTAAAATCACACCCGCAGACTAAATCAATTATATCTTGAAATAAATTATAGCGTTCACAAAGACAAATCACTCGAGAGTGGAAGGACCAAGAGGGATGTCGATAAATATCGTCATAATTTAAGGATGTATAATAAAGTTTGACAGCTATTGACAAGTTGGTTGTGAATACAGTTGAAGGCGACTTCTTATGCACCAATTAGATTGTGTGCGTTTAAAACTGCTTACAAAAAAAAGGTAACACACAATGTGGTTCGCACTTTTTCTGAGAATATTTGTTTGACGCGAAATGTTGGGAAAGGTAAGGGCGGGGGGGGGGGGGGGGGGTGTAAATTTGTTTCTGACATAATTAAGGAAAGGTCATGTTAATATAGCAATAATTCGACTTTGTGTTTTATAGTGAACCACTTCAATTGGTGTATACAAACATTAATGCTGAAGACAACTGTTTTGAAATCTCCCCCCCCCCCCTCCACATCAATAATTGACACACTTTTTCAGATCCCTCCCAGCCTTAATTATTGACGTAATATTTGGACAGGCCCTATGTATGTGTGTAAGCGTGGGTTCATGAGTGTGTATTTATAGTTATATATGTATGCGTGAGTACGTGAAACAACACACTCCTTACACAGACACTTTCTAATCTCTCTTTGTATAAATACAGCTGCTTGTCGTCATCTCTTTAGTTGGTCGATTTGTAATCAACGGCCATGTTGGAAAACAAATATAACATTATATAGCATTGCGCATTTCCAACTCTAGAATCTTCTAGATTGAGAACAGCAAGGGTAACTCTACTGGCACGTGAAGATCACAAATCGATCTTACTGTTCAAAAAGGAACATTATCTTTCTCACGATCTTTAAGAATCGCAATGAAAGATATCAGCCACTCACTCGTGAGTACGAGTGAGAGAAAGTAGACCTAGGACTTCTTTCTATTTCCTAACCAGACGTGGGGCAAACAGTTGAGAATTGCATAGCTGGTTGTACTATTTTCAGATATGTCCAAGCAAGCTTGACACTTGATTCCCTAGTTGTGATCAAAGAAGTTAAAATCCCCCGGTACTCATTACCTCCAGTTTGATCCTTCTTTTCCTTTTATGTATTCTCTATCTAGTTCCGCTTATAACGTGAGTACTTGAAATTACAAAGAATAGCTTGTTCTGTTCTTCGTTTAATTATGGTAGTGTAAATAAAATAAAATATAAATATGTGCATACAAATCTATAACCCAGGATCGTAGAGATACTGCGGTGGATGCAGCAGCATATATTTATCCAATAATTGATATCTTGAGGATGAATGTAGAAATATCGTGTCATATTCATTCTTTGATGTCCCCTCACGACCGTCTTCGTCTTCCTCTTCTCCTACAACCTCCAATTGTTTCCCGCAAAACGGCTGTGATGGGGAATCATGTAAGTTTTCATGTCTAAATAATGTTTAATTTTCTTCGTTTTACTACTGAAATTATTTTTTTAAAATCATTTTAAATGTATAGACGATTGCCTTCATTGAGCTTGGGGTTTCTCATATGTTGTTAGCGTCTCTCAACAAAGCTGCAGGCCGCCTAAAAAGATCACCACTCATAGCACGTAACTCAACACCTTCAAGCGATAACCCAGAACCCACCACACCCTGTCCCTTCCACCAGGGATCTCCGAAACACATGCGCCTCTGTGAACAAGCCGGATTCGAAATCATGACCTCTTTGCAACGGGGTATAAATGTTGTTGATCGTGCATCACAAGCGATGATGACACTGTGTTGCATCCAATTTTGAAATTCAGTTAAAATTGTCCTTGATTACGAGTTCGTAGATAGCTAAATAAGCAATATTGGGACCGAAATGTCCTCAGAATAGTGTCAATGCTGGGATGCCAGTTCTGTCAAAGACAGTGGTATCCGGAATCTTGTCTTGCCATCTGATTTTCATAGCTTCTCTGAGACAAGTCGTGTGAAAGTTATTGAGATTCATCACATGTCGCCTATAAACAGTTTATGTTTCACCAGCGTATAACTGTCATGGAAGCACCACTGCTCTGCAAACTTTCAGCTTAGTCTATAGGTTAATGACATTTCTACGCCAAACATTTACGTACAATCTGCCGAAAGTGCTGCTTGCCTTGTAAATCATTGTATACACCTCATCATCAACGTTGGCATTTTGTGATAGTGTACTACCTAGGTATGTGAATCTATTCACAACTTTCAGTGCTACGCCATTTATCTTTATACAGGGTCTGTGATGGCTTTTGCCAGGTGCTCGTTGTACCATGACATGTTTTCTCTGTCTTTATAGTAAGTCCAAAGATGGCACAGGCTTTGGAAAATCTGCATACAATAATTTGTAGATCGGACTTATGAGTTGGCGTTTTAGGGCACCTTCATAAGCAAATATGAGATACCTGGTTATCTGTGTTTTAACTTTGGTTTTTGTTCGAAGCCGAGGAATGTCGAACACATTTTTATCAATGTGATATAAGATGTATATAGAGCTCCGAAGACATCATTGAACATGCTGAGAACATGATGCTAACATGCTAGATGCCAAAAGACCATGATGAAATCCATTTGAAACAGGAAAAGGTTTAGATAATTTCCATAGTCTTGATATCTAGCTTGCATTTCATCATGTAATTGCTGTAATTGTGATACATTTCTGTGGAACAATCATATTTTGCCGTAATCTTCCACAGCCGCTCTCTACTCACTGTGTCAAAAGCATTTGTTAGATCTATGAAAGCCGTGTCCATGTCACAGTGTTTTTTTTTAAATATTTCTTTTGACATTTAAAAAAAAACAAAGACCATATCAGTTATTCCAGGTTCTTTTCTTAAGGGGGGAGGTACACCTAGGAGACGGTAGGGGCACAAAAAAATATCATATCTAAAAAAGCGTTAAAGTTACAAGGCTGCAACTTTCACAGTAGATACCTTAATGAATACCCTATTATGTTAATATAAAATGGTTCTTTCATTATAAATATAAATAGACATTATTTGGTCTTTAACACAAATGTTAAAATTTTCATGTTCATAATGGTACAGTCAAATCGGTAAAATTTTTGAGAAAATAGTAAGCACAAATGAGTTAAAATTTAAAATATATGCATAGAAATGGAATAGCTATAGCGCAAACTAAGGATATTAGAATATATTTTCTAACTTTTCATACAGGCTTCAAAGTTCACCAATTTTTGGCGTAAATTTTCCAAATTTGAATGGCTGTAAAAATTGTAAATATAGATAGATAGCAAAGTTCTTATTTTGCGCTATATGGAATTATGTTAGGAATATGCATGCCAAATTTTATTAATATTGGTTAATATTTGAAAAAGTTATGAGAACGGATTTGTTAATAACATCAAAATTTCGCAAACGAACGAAAAGAAAATTTACACATTAAAAATATAATTTCCTACCTTAATAACCCCCTGCAAGGTAAGGATATCCTTCCGCTTCAACTTGTGCTTCATCTAGACCCAATCTCCTCCTTCTTCTGGCTCTTCTGACTTCTAGGGTTTCCTCGGTAACCTTATTTTGTGCATTTAATAGTCTCTTAGAATCAGTTCTTGCGAAGTAATCCAATGTGAATTTTCCGCAAGTCACTTCCAACAACCTAAGTGGAGCTTGCAGAGCTTGTGACCCATCATTAAAAACTAAGGTTGCAATGCCAACACCAATATTAACAGCAGTCAAACCATGGTATAAGTGCTTTGGGCAGATCTGCCATATCATACTGTTGAAGGACTCATTTGCATTTTGAGTGTAGCATTCTAAACATTTTGTCAAGATGCTTGGGTGGCTGAGATCTTTGAACACAGGCTTGATTACATCCAATACTGCCTCTGATATACTGTTTCGATGTTTGAATGGCTTATTGGCAGCAACTGCTATCTTGTATGGACACCAACTGTCACCACAAAGGTTATATATCGGCTTCTCGTCAGTTGATAACTTGTGAAAATAAATGGCCCACACAGCTTCTCTCATTCCTTTCAAATTATTCCTATTTCCTCTAATAGCATTCCCATAATAGTTTTGAATTTTATCTATCAGATTGTCTGTTAGTCTACCTTTACCACCTATTTTTCTTCCATCTGTTAAATTTCTACCTGACCATGCACATTTTATCTTGCGCAATCGTGTGCCCATTCTCTTCTGTACATGTCCTACACATTCTATTTTCTCCACTTTCACATCACCATATGGGTTTGAATTGGAAACACTTTTAAAACTGTTGGTATCACCATCTCCTACAAATCTTATATATCTCAATCTATACTTTTCTTCGGAGTTAGAAAATAAATTCACGGCTATTGATGCCTCCATAATTCCAGATGACCCTTTATGTGTAGCCGTACATTGAGACTCATGCTTATTTTTTCACAGCTGGTATTCTTGTGATTTTTTGTCCTGCTTTTCCCAATAATCACATGATTTACATGCCTTGGAAAGTACTCCTGTGTCTAAAACTTTGCCAGTAACACACCCAATCAGTGAAGTGACTCCAATTTGTGATGTGTGACCTCTAGTCATCCAAGTTCCATCAACAGATACATCAATATTTCTACACACATCTTCTATATCTGGAACTTCTGCTAATTTATATTCTATCTGTGCTGCTTTCTTCATGCTTTCAAACTGAGCTGATAAAACAGATTTGGCAATGGATTCCTTGATTAGTTTGTATGAACTCTTTTTAATGGGTGGTGGTAAGCACATCATTCCGCAAAAAGTTTCCAAAGCAGCAAGTCCTCCTCCGATACAGCGCATAGCAAATACAGATCTACGATTGAATGAATGTATTTGTAGATTATTGCTTATTGATATTTGTTGATTTGAATTGAAAGGTATTTGCCTAGTGCATTTCTTATTCCTACAACTAAATACAAACTGGCTGCCTAGTCCATGCCTCTCTGTTTCCACAAAATCAACAATGCTAAAGCAGTACTGACATACAAGATGTGAAGATATTTGTTGTTGTAAGATTTCAAAATCAATGATCCTGTTTTCACACCATGCTTCCTTACAATGGTTTTCACTAGCTAGGTATATGTCTTGTATATTCTCACCTTCACTGTCAGAGTCATATAATAATCCATACATCCCTTTCAGCTTTCTCTCTGACTTGCTTGAAGGGGGCGTGTCCTTATGAGTAGATGTATGACTATGATGTGAAAAATCAAATGTATTAATATTATCTATACCTGTACTAATAATTTTAGCATTATTCGTATGGTCAGTGGAATTGTCTATATCTGTATCTACATCAACTTCGCTGAACAGACAACTTTTATTAGTAAATCTATTTCCACAAAACTTACGTTTTCTTGAGTGTCTGGAATATTTCTTTTCTGACATTTCGATTAATGACTTTAATAACAAATTGTAACAAATTCGTCGTCACATGTGCTGCAACAGATTTGTACAAATAGACTTATTTATTCCGGAAATCGACGCAACGATATATCGGGAGGTGTTCATTGTTTTAATTAATATGAACTGTTCACTGTTTTTCTAGAACACACTGAGAATTTTTGCAATATTTCTTACAATTTTTTGACCCACCCCCACCTATTTTAAAAGCCTATATCTCAAAAACTATTAATGCTACGACAAAAATATTTTAAGGAAAATGTGCATAAATGGATGCTCAATAATAAAATTACAATATCTTCGTACAATACAAAAATCGATGTTTTTCTATATATTTCGGTGTATCTGCCCCCTTAAACCGCAATGGTTTTCGGGTAGCAATCCGTTATTAAGATGAGATGTAATATGATTCAAAAGGATTCTAATAAATATCTTCCCATCGATGAACAATAGAGAAATGCCTTGATGGTTATTACAGGATAGGTGGTTCCCTTTGTGTTTATACGGTTGTATAAGTGTTGCATATCTGAAATTTGGTTGAACACTTTCACTTGTACATGATTATTGAAAAGTACCACAGACGCCGCAAGGCAAACAAGGGACACAGCGTATTGATAGAGATAGATTGGAAAGTTATATAAACTTTCTCAATTAGACTGCAACCACCATGCTTATCTATTTCGATTAGCATTGAGTCGGAGCCATGTGCTTTTCCACTATAAAGCTGATGATTTATTTTTTAGTTTTCTCTATGGTAGGAATGTCATCTGGAACTTCATTGAAAGGAACCTGCGGTAGTAGGTTGATAGATTCTTCATTTATTGGTGATGGATTATTCCAAATGTTATCTAAGTACTCTTCCCAGCGGTGAAGAATTTTATCTTTCTCTACGATAAATTGAGTTTTATTTGCCCTAAAGGAGAAAAGATCCCGTTGAGTTTATACGTAACGTTTTACGTGCATCATAGAAGATTATCAATTCGTCGATGTCTACAAATCTTTGCATCTCGTTGATTTCTTACTCAACCATGAATCTGTCATCTATTGTAGTTTATTTTGAATTATTTGTTTCGTTTACAGTTGAGCGAATATTATTTAGACGTAGATTTTGGATCATATAAGTATGCTTTGTGAAGGTGATATTTGTCGGCCAACATTTCTTTAATTGTATTATCATTCTCATCAAACCAGATATTTTGTTTCTTGATAGAATGTCCTAGTTTCTCGGTAGCAGTGTCGTAAGTTTGTTAGATCAAGTTTGTCTAATTTGCATTCACGTCTTGCTAATCTACTAGTGCAAATTTCAGACGCATGTCTAAGTAGAAGTTAGGGACTGATGTGTGTTCACATTTAATCGTTTTCTGACGGCAACACGTATCTTCGCTTTATGTCCTTGTGCTCGTCTGGCAGACTGGATGCGAATGTTCATGCAAATTCGCGGGTCATTCAAAGTAGTATTACACGCAGATATGTTGTATGGCCACTCCGGAGCATAAGCCCCCTTAAGCCCACAGGTCTCTAGCTGGGCTGGCCTAAGAGAGAAATAATCATGGATAATGAAAATGGCCAGCGACCGAACTGTAGTTCGATGATGGAACTATAACAAATAATTTGTAAAATAGGCCCTGTGTATGTGTTAGTGTACATGTTGATGTGTGAGTGCGTAAACGTTGTAGAAGAGAGACAGAGGAGGGTTCATGCGACACACCTATAATTCTATAAAAGTTTCATTTATAAAATAGACATCCGGTGGAAAAATCCCTTTACAGTGATTATTGTAGAACCGACATAGTGTGGAAAAATGGTGTTTGTACAAGAATTTTTAGATAATATAGATTTGGTGGACCCAATTCCAGATGAAAGTATATGGTGTTATTGTGAGTGGTAGTCTGCTTATGAGAATATGTCCGGTATTCAATTTATTGAAGATGTGTCAGAATGCGGAACAATGAAGGAGCGATAAGAAAAGTATGGTAGTGATTGATGATTTGTTGCGTGGGAAGGATAACATACTTACTAAGTTTCTCAGTTAAAGTAGTCATCACCGAACACTCAGCGTAATGCACATTGTACATACATTTTTGATAAAAACAAGGAACAACAAACTATTAGTTTCGATTCACACTGCATCATGCTCTTCAAGAATCCACGAGATTTACATGAATCCACAGTTGGCCAATCAGATATATCTGATCCAAGTCGAGAAGGTTACATCTAAAAACTGCTGCGGTATCATCAGCTCATGGTTATTTACTAATATATATCAGACAGTCAACACCGGATCATTTGATATTGAGGAGTCATATATTATTCCTGATGAGCATGAAGTCGTAAAAGTTACAAAATAAAATATCTGAATCAGTGAAACGATATGGGACCATGTTAAAGTTCTTGTGTTAGGCGAAACCATTCGCTGTGAAGTGATTAATACAATCGGTTTCTCCGGAACTTACTCGCACCCTTTGCGAATACTCGCATACCATCTTAAAAGGGAACGTTCTCCTTACACCGCATTAGAAGAACCTACTTTGTCGTCACAAGACTAGTCTCAATACTGGACCGCAATATAGAAGACCACGTTGAAAAGATGGAAACATATTCTCCAGTAAGGTGGTTTCATAGGTGCATTACTGAAATTCGTGTTGAGTGCCCTGGCTAGTATCTTGGGGGGTGTAATAATACCCAGAAAATGATGTTGATTGATCCTCGATTGTATGAGACATTGAACATAAAATCTACGTTCACGCCACCCGACATTTTAAAAGATAACATGCGAGATTTATACCAAGAAATTCAACAAGTTTTGGAGCGTACGGGCTTCGATAAAGCCAGATTCGATAAAGCCTTTTAATTTAACAATCTCGATATAGCCAGGCTCTATCAAGAAACATTGCTACAATATTTCAATCGTCTTGACCAATACAAAAATAGCCTTCTGTTTATTAGATATCAACCCACCTTCGGTAGTACTTATAGAACAGTACATAAAGTCGAAGAAATCAAAGCCACTGAGAAAACTCGTCTACAATTTCAGAAAGAAAAGCAAAAGTAAATCAAATAGCAAAATCCCTACACCGACTTGGGAATTTTGGTAGAACAAGTGAAGATGTTGAAGCGACAATACGAAACTTCTAAGTAATGGGAGGGGCGGCGAACGAAGGGGCCGTCGCCTTGCAACGCAATACCAAACTTAAATCAAAACTAGTCCATGAATGGTTTAGTTTCAAGGATAAATACACTTTATATGTACCTATTTCTCGTCAATTTAAGAGGCAGTCGATCATAACAGGAGGAATAGACTACCAACAGTTTCACGCTAATGTAATCGACATAACAAAGTGAGGAAAATACAACTCTCGATATTCATATCTAGTGACGAAAATATTTGTGTATTAGCAAATTTGCCTGGGCTGTGACGATAAAAACAAACACTTTAGACGAAGTGGTGAGTGATATTTTCGCCAAGTGGAAACTAATAACTTTTGAAACGGACAAATGATACACATTTATCAATAAAACTTTTCTCGGGATACACATTTATCAGTAAAACTTTCCTCAAGTGTCCTCAAGACAATGACGTTAATTTCTTTACAACTGAAAACAAAGACATCAAGGCAGGCAAAGTTCAATCGCACACTGAAACGAATAAATGTGGCTATATTTTACTAAAACTAACAAACATCGTTAAAGCTCGTTGAGTCGAAATTACAATTATTTGTTTCATGTTTTTGTTTATTTGAGAACCCCAGGAATTACGAGCTATTAGCTCTTACTTCCTATGTGCAATGGGAATTTTTCTGCAATTCTTTCATACACATATACTTCAGCTTTTGGCTTTGTGAAATGTCTAAGTATTCAGATGGCTCCAGTAGAAGTTAATATCGCAAATCACAGGTGGAAATATGCTGTGCGTAGAGGAGCCCGCATACATAAAAGTATATTTTAATGTTGGTGATAGAGTGAGAATAGGATTAGGTAGACATACTTATGAAAAGTGGTATTAATTTACAATCGCCTGGACGAAAGATTTATTTACCATCAGTCGTATATATATCAGACAACGCACGTAGCGCATCTTTTAAAGAATTATTCGGCAGAAGAAGTGCAATATTCTTTTTTACAGAGAAGAACTCCAGAAGTTGGTAATAAAATAGTGTATGAAATCATCGAAGCAATGTTAGAAAAGTGAGGCCATGACACTTCGAAACACTATTTAGTAAAGTGGTTGGTTGGTTGGTTGGTTGCTGATCCAGCGGTCCATGGGCTCATGCCCTTTGACCCAATGCCATTGTGTGATATATGCATGTGTTTGTGAGTTGTTGTTTTGTTCCATATAATGTGTTCCATTTATCTGGCCCTGGAGGGAGAAGCATTTAACTGATGTCATCCAGCGCTGGACATTCAAAAAGGTGGTGGTCAACAGTTTCATATGGATGAGTGCACAGCCGGCACCCTGGAGTGTGTTGTGGTTGTATTCTGTTTAGGTGATTGTTAAGCTGTACATGCTGTGTGCGCAGTCGGAATATGATACTCTGGTCTTTTCTTTCCAGGAGGTTGATATTGTCTTTAGGATTTGGGCTGGTCATATATTTATAGATTTCCCTCCCAGTGTTTCCCATGGCCCATCTGTTCATCCAATTTTCTTTGTTCACAGATTTCAGAATCATTTTAACTGTGTGCATTGCTGTTTCTGTATAAGGCTGTTCTTGTTGTGCTCCCCTCTTTGCTAGTCTGTCTGCCTTATCATTACCAGGTGTGTTTGAGTGGCCAGGAATCCACTGCATAACAATGTTGACATCATAAGATGTGAGCAGCTGGTTTGCATGGTGGTATATTTCAGCTAGCTTGGGTTTAGAATGTCCATCACATTCCAATGCTTGGAGCGCAGACATAGAGTCTGTAAAAATAACAATGTTTTGGACTTTTGATGGGAAGGCATCAAATATGGTCTTCAGGTGGTACAGGGCAATTTCTAGTGCTGTTATTTCAGCTTCATAGTTAGAACATATCTCCCCACAGGCATCAAACAACTCATCAGATGTTTTGTCTGGATATTCTATATAGACACCATAACCTGCTTTGATGATGGCTTTGAAGGCAGACCCATCAGTATAGACATGAATTCATTGTTCTGGGTAGGTGTCTATTGTGTTCTGTGTTGCTTTCATAAGACTTACTGGGTCGGAACGTTTCGTTGCATTATCTCTTAACTGTGTTTTGATTTCTGGCAATTTAAAGCCTGTGTGTGGTGGTAAACATTTTTCTAAAGACTCTTTGCAGTCTTTGTCTCTTGTCTGGAAGGTGGTAACTGTCTTTTATTTCATTGACATGGCTCAGGACTGACTTTTGTTTTATTCTGTGGTTTGGTTCCCAGTTTTCTACAAGTTGTTTATTTGGGTGGTCTTTGTTAATTCTTTTGCTTCTTTCATAAGTCTCCATTGCAGCCATATCTCTCCGCATCTCAAGGGGTTCTATATTCGTATGTATTTCACATGCAGCCGTCGGTATAGATCTCATTGCTCCACTAATAAGACGTAGGGAATTGTTCTGCACTCTGTCTAGGGATTCTACATTTGTTGTGGAACATGTTGTCAGGAGTGCACTGTTGTATTCTAAAGCAGAACGTATGTAACCAAGGTATAGTCCTCTAAGGGTATCCTTGTCTGATCCCCAAGATGTGCCAGCGAGTCTTTTCAGTAGTTGTAACCGTTTGAGTGCTTTATTTTTGATATTTTTTACATGCTTCTTGAGGGTGAGCTGCCGATCAAGCGTGATTCCAAGATATGTGGGGTGTTCTTCTCTTGGCAATTTCTGTGTATCCAACCATAGACTGATATTTTCTTTGGCTACCTTATGACTCTTGGTAAAGATGGTATAGACAGTTTTCTCACAGTTTATTTTTAGCTTCCATGTTTGACAGTATTCATGTAGTCTTTTTAAATCTCCATTTAGTCTTTTGGCAGCACTTTCAACATTCTCATGGCTCTGCCATATTGTTAAGTCATCAGCATAGAGGGCTTTTTCAGCTTTGATATGTTTGGTAAGGTCATTGATGTAAATGAGAAAGAGAGTGCAGCTTAAAGCAGAACCCTGTGGTAAGCCTTCCTCTAGAACTTCTTTAGATGAAATTGCATCATTTATCTTTGTCTGGATTGTTCTGTCGATGAGGAAGTATTTTATCCAGTTGTATAGCTTTCCACTAATTCCCATCTCAATTATCTTCATCAAAAGACCCTTTCTCCATACTCGATCATAAGCCTGTTGTAAGTCAAAGAAGATGGCCACAGTGTGTTTGTTTTCCTGGAATCCATCATGGATTTTCTAGTAAAGTGGTTAGGATAACTATTCATTAAACTCTTGGATTTCGGTCAATGACAAAACCAGGTACTATTGGTAATTGATGAAGTCGACACCCCAGTGTCTACGATCAAATCTACTAAATAACCTGTCAAGAAGGTAACCTTTCAGGCCAAAACATGTCCATGGGTGAGTCTTCATGGAGACGGTTGTCAGGGATTTAGGCTTCGGTCGACTACTCCTATCTTGCACGAGGTGTTCCGCATGCCAGTGACCTCATCTCGCGTAATTAGATGAATTGTTACTGTGCCCATCTGGTACTGATCCTTTTCTCTCCGTAAGCACGATTCCGGTATAGGAAAGCGTCGACTATAGAGTTGGACCCAGGTTCGTTCGCCCTCTTAGCATAGGTGTCATTCACCAACATTGTGAACCCCTCGTCTAAATCGCGAGTCTCTGCACATTTTGTAGGAGCACCTCGGCGTGGAATCGTGTTCTCGAACTGAAAGAACTATGACAGCTAGCGTGATTCTGGTATAGGAAAGCGTCGACGGTAGAGTTTGACCTGATCGTGGTGAAATATGATGACCCACATCTGCACATATAGCATTCCTTGCCACAAATGTGTTGACCCACATCAGCACATAAAGCACTCCCTGCCACAAATATGGTGACCCACATCTGCACATATTCTTTGCCAAAAAAAGGGGCCGGTTACACAAAGACAAAAGTACAATGTCCGCTGGTCTGCATCTCTTCGTAATTCATGTGGACCACATGTCAAGAGGTTAACTGTAAGTAATCGAGACATGACATAGTGGGAAAGTTATTTTACTGGTGAAAGTTTGTCAGCCTATCGTGAAGAATTTATTAATCACCCCCAGCAACATGCATGGAAAGAAGACAGTGGCCTTAATCTTTGCACACTGAACTCAAGATTCACAACACGGTTGTCATACGGGCGAAATAAGATAGAATCACATGCAATATAAACTGGAAGTCTTGCTTCTATCTCCAGAAAATCACATCGTTGTTCAATGTTCCAACTCACATCGGTGTTCAATGTTCCAACTTACATCGGTATTCAATATTCCAACTTACATCCGTGTTAATTTAAATGTTGCAACTCACATCGGTGTTCAATGTTCCAACTTACATCGGTATTCAATATTCCAACTTACATCCGTGTTAATTTAAATGTTGCAACTCACATCGGTGTTCAATGTTCCAACTCACATCGGTGTTCAATGTTCCAATTTACATCGGTGTTCAATTTTCCAACTTACATCGGTGTTCAATTTTCCAACTGGCATCGTGTTCAATGTTCCATCTCACATCAGTGTGAAATGCTTTGAGAATTAACCTCCTACTGAGGAAAGGGTGGGTGTAAATATTCAACCGTTGAGAAGAACGTTTACTGTCGCAAAAAAAATATAAAATTAATTTACAAAAAAAAGTATGTTCTAGAACTGAATATTAGCAGAAATAAAAGAAGGAAGTAACAAACTTAAATAAATTTAACATTGAACAAACATTGAATAAACCTGATCTTCCTGATTGGATGTTTTCCACATGAACAAGAATACATGCGTGGACAGAGAAATGCGTTATTTGTGGAACAGGATTAGGCATCGATGTGAATAATACAATGGAAATGAGAAGACATTATCAAGATTTCATATAGATCAATAGTAAGAAATTGTGAGATGTGCACATCTTTGCCTGGAGTATACAGTAATTGGAAAGATATGTGCAAATTTTATCTCTCGTGTATAATAATCGTGTACATTATAATCACTATTGCAATGGGGTGCTAAGCATACCCTATTGTTCTCAGCGGTCCCAGGGTTTGCTGATAACCAAGATCAAAAGTACCTCCTCGTGGTGCAACCTGAAAAAACAAATGTAGCTGCTCGCGCTGCTTCTGGCCAACTCTATTGGGGATCGTATCGGTGAATGTGAACGATACAGGCGGAATGAGAATTGAATGCAAAATGACACAGAAATATATCCGACACCTCCATGAAAACACATACAGAGTCAGTGTCGACACACATTGACGAACAGCAGTCGAAAAGCAGATATATTAAAGGGGCGGGTCAATGCCTATGTCCCGATATTGTCTGATGCCACTAATACCGAGATTCTTGCTTAAGTATCCGATCCCGTTAGGATAACATGATTACAATGAGAAATGAACAGCTCATAAAGGCAGCGCCAAGTGCAATTAGAATGGAGACAACGATACATGGAAATCGGATCTGAAGTATTGTTCAGCTCGATTCTATTTCTCAGTGCTCCAAATTATAGGTAGAGACTTAGTCATGGACGCTCTGCTAAGAACAGATACCAGAAATAAGATATGCAGATGACACAGTCCTTCTTACTACAGACCCCGAGGGACTAAAACAGCAAATCACAACAACAAAGAAATACAGCGAGAAAGAAAATATATATCTAAACGCACAGAAAACAGAAATTATGACAAAATTTTGAGTGACTATGACTATGATTATAAGGTACAAGTGGGTCTCGTTCGCGAACAAGTTGTTCAGAGTGTTTTTCAGAGTGTGGCCTTGAGAAAGGCAAAGTTGAAAGTAGTTACATTTATTTTCGTGTTGGGACATGCGAGTGTTTAAGGCAATACAAGAGCAGATAATCTGGCGCCATGCTCAATTGTGGTACATGGCAATGGGGCAATCAATCGAGCTGATGTTTTCAATTTCATAAGAGATATAGCACGCGAAAGTGAAACTAGTGGGAGGATAATTCGTTTTCAGTGGCCAGGATTGAAGATCAAGGCCTGAAATGCGGTGTTGCTAAAAGTTAACATTTTGGAGGGCACAGACGAATGATGGTCAACCAACAGAACACCAGTAATGTCAGCAGAAGTGCAATTGCTGATACACTCAGGGAGAAATAGGAGCAACTATGGAAGTGTCCATTTTTCAGTGATGATGATCCGACGACTAAACAACCAACCAACTAACTAAACTAACCAATCAACCAACCAACCTTTTGTAAGTATTCTAGACACTTAAAGCGACATGCTTGTATCAAAAGACATGTATCTTGAGGGCAGAGTGCCAGGTGGGCGAAGAATGTGCAGCCCAGGAAGTATACAGACCAACGACATCGAAGGATGTATCGCATGTCTCTGACCAATGTTGGCTTCCTTGCCAGGAACAGAGAGGCGTTCAGAGTATCACGACGTTCTGGAAACAACGTTCTGGAAAAGAATATATCACTTTATATATATATATATATATATATATATATATATATATATACCAGTTATGTGACAGACTGGTCACACTTGTGGTCCTGGCTCTGATATGGTGAAACGATTATTATCCACCAGCACGATCAACACTCTTTATTCATCTTTTTTGGACCATGCGTATCATAACACAATTGCTATTATTCTTCGTTTTCCTATAGGGAGTCAGTAACCAATAAACTAACGAACCAACTAGACAATCAATCTAGCCAACCCAGTAAATAACCATCCACGTTACTAAGAAACCAATATGATGATGTCAATATTTGTGATTTTAGTTGTGGTGTTGATCGCGGAAGTATGATGCCATGATGAGGATGATATTAGGGATTATAGTGATGACTATTATCATTATTATCATGATGATGATACTATTGATTAGGGTTGTGCTAATGATGTCAATATTGTTATTACCATTAACCAACACACCAATCAATAAAAGAAATTAACCATTCACTAAACTAAACAACCAATAAACTACCCAACGAATACATTAACTAAGAGACTAACTAATCAAACAATAAATACATTAGCCCACTAACCTACTAACAACCCGGTAACCTAGGTATCCAATAGATTAACCAAATACAAAAATGAACCAAAGAATAGACTGACCAAACAATAAACTAGATAACCAATAAATTAACCAATTAATAAACTAAGCAAACAATAAATTAGCCAACCAAAAACTAAGCAACTAATATGCTACCAACAAATAAACAATCATACAACCAATAGACTAACCAAACCAATATACTAAGCAAACAATAGACTTGTCAACTAATGAACTAACTAACCAATAAACTAAGCAATCAACAGACTAGCCAACCATTAAACTAAGTAACCATAAACTAACCGACCAATAACCTAAGGAACCAATATGACAATCAATACAAGGTAATACTGCGTGAAGCGTAACAACACTATTACTTACGTAAAACACAGATTTTTAGAACATTCCACTTAGAACGACGAACTATCACTAAAACTAGGGGGTTATGATGTGTACACAAGAAAACATACAAATTATAATACACAAAATATTTTCAACGTTTCGACCGAAAAGTCTTTTTCAAGATACGCAAAAAACATCAAAAGACGACGAATAAAAATGATCAAAACACACAAACGTGTCCAACTAATCATTAAAATGACAAATGAACCAGATGTCCACCAGGAAAATCTCATTACAAATACGAACAGCCCAACTAGCCGAAACATTTTTTAAAGTACAATTAGAGGTGGATGTAAAATCATCTCTTTATATTGACAGTTTTGCGTGTTTATTTCCAGTTAATTGTTGTTTCTAGATAAAATTCTCTATTGGACTATAAATTTCTTGTTCCTTTGTGTTTATTTTGTTATTTCTTGACATTAAGTTTGTTATTTAATATTTATTTTAGTATTCAGTGACAATAAGATGTTATTATAGGTTGTAAGCAACAACCTAACTAACAAGTGATCCAAACACCAATCAACCGCCAACCGACTTACTAATCTAATCACACAACCATCTAATCAACAAACTAAACTAGCTTACTAACAAATACAGTCTCGGAAGCACTTAAAGATCTCACAGCTAACTGCCTGTCTGACGGGCTGACTAAAGCAAGTAAATCTAAGCCAAAACTATAACTTAGCTAAACACTAATGTTGTGATTGCTACTGTTCACAAATACAATAATTTTGGACATCTCATGTCCCCGTCATGATTAATGTATGGCGTTATTCAGACCATTACACATTTAAATACGTGAGGGGAAAATATGGATAATGCAAGTTTTATCTGAGTGATAACGACACACATATTCATATCAATCTGAATGTCTACAAAACGAGAATTGATAAACAGTATTGTTATACGAACTCTGTGTTACCATAGTCAAATATGACAAAGACACTATGAACAAAATAACAGTTTGCAAAATGAGATGTTTGAGGAAAGCTATAAATGTCACAAGAAGAGACTACCGGAGCAATGAATATATCAGGAAAGAAATAAAGATTATCTCAAGCTAAGACTACCTCGAGAGTCAGTAAACCAGATGGTTTGGTGACGTCATGAGAAGGAAAATGAAACCTGCACAACCAGCCCTTCGTGCATACATCAGCAGATGACCGGACTACAAGGAAAGAGGAAGATCAAGAACAAGATGGGCAGAGACAATCACAGAAACATTAAATAGACACAGACTTACCATGGCCAATGCAACTCATATGGTCAAAGACAAAAACGCCAAATCCCTCCCCCCTTTCCCCACGACGCTTAGCGGCACAAATGGAAATGATAATAGATAGATAGATAGAACGGCAAACATAAAATTGTTACAATAATATGAAACCTCAAATTGAGTGGAAAGTGTTATGCAAATATGTTATGCAGCAGTGAATAGATTTTCTCCGCGTCGATATCTGAAGTGCCAAATCTCCATCAAGATAATCAATGAAGACATGCCCGAGTTTAACAGCAGAAAATTGAATTGATTTCTCTACCCCTGCTTATCAAGAATCTATCTGTATCTACCGATGCCATATTTTTCAATATATATGTTTGTTTGTTTACATTGCATATGAAGATGTTGGCTGTATCTAACGATGCTATATGTTTCAGTATATCTGTGGTTTTTTTGCATTTCATTCATCATCATCATCACCAGGTGCCGTATCAACTGGAATATGCTCTTATTGGTTTCCACAATTCTCTATTTCCAGTATCTTTTATCAAGATCCTTGCCTCCCCACAATGTCAGATTAATAATTTCTTACGCTGCCGAACTCGTTTTCTCTTGTCTTCTAACTTTCCTTCTGTAGCTATTCTCTCCAGACCAGCCAGTCTCATAACGTGTCCAAAGATGAAGGTTGGCACGCCATTTTCCTGTTCTAATTAAGAGTGGGTATCGAGATATTATATTGTTGTTACAAATCAAGGGGAAATTTTGTAACTGAATAAATAAAGAACTAACTCTTAATATCCTTGAAAATTATGGTATAAAAAGACCATTACTAGACTGTGCAAGAGCCATATGCAAAGCGGAAATTCAGTTAGTATGCGGGTGACAAAAGTGCTAGACTTGCATACTGGTTTTCAGTAAAATCAGGAGTTAGAAAAGGGTGTGTCATATCAATACTATTATTCATGTATTATATGGATAATATTACGAACAACAGTCCACACAAACATCATCAAACGCCGATGACGAATACGATTTAAAATTACTACACTTTGATGACGATCAGTTCAGATCACTCCACATCTCAATTGAAAATCTGCATAAAAAAGTGAGGTAAGACACGGATGTATTTTATCACACAGAACACAGCCTGTTAATATCTACATAGGGAATATATTTAAGGATATAGAAGAAAGGACACGATTAAAGGTCAGTGGGAAAATAATAAACAACCTGAGATATGCATATGACACCGTCCATTGAGAAGAAAGTGAACAAGAACTACAGACTAATAGATCAAGTCGATAAATCAAGTAAAGAATATGGACTGGTTATGAAAATTTAAAAAAAAATAATAATCAGTCACAGAAGAACAGGTGAGCACACCTGCTTTTGAAAATACATGGAGAAAAACTGCAACAAGTAGAACATTACCAATATCTCGGACACATAGTCACAAATGATGACAGATGTGGAACAGAAGTTAAAAGGAGAATAGGAATGGATAAACGTGCTTTAACTGGCATGAGGAAACTGTTGACATCTATACAAATTACAAAATAACTAAAATTAAGAATTATAAAATGTTACAGCTACTCTATATTAAGGAATACCTCATAAATATGGATAATAAACAAACAATTAGATGTAAATGCAAATAAAGTAAATAGGTTACTATATCAATATAAAATAATAAAATATAGAAAATAACAAAAAATAAAAGGCACAAACACAAGTCAACGTGTCGGTCCAATTGGGACCTTTAAAGACAACAAAAACAGTTAAGAACAAACGACCAAAATGAATATAAACAAAATGGATCTCTCCCACCAGGAAATAAACAAAAGTAAGGGGTGAGAGGAAAATGGGATGATAATAAACCTAAGCTATGTGAAAATGAGAAACAACAAGAAGACGACAAAAACAATGAAAGGTAACGGCTAGAATACGAATATAAATAACCCAAATTGGACCGACACGTTGACTGTTGTGTTTTTTTCTTTTATTAATTGTTATTTTCTATATTTGATTATTTTATATTGATATATTAACCTATTGACTTTATTTGCATTTACCTCTATTTGTATGGTTACTGCGGCACTTCCTTTTTGTCGGTCATCCTCCGATATTTGGGTTATTTATAAACAATTAGATGACATAATTGATGTCTTTGCGATGTGGATACATTAAAAAATAGGGATAAATCATGGAAAGAGAAGAAAACAAACAAAGAGTTTCTAAAAAGCACATATGAAGAAAGATCTATTAAAAGAAATAAAGATCAAGAAAATAAAATAATTTGGACATATCAAAAGACATTTCTTGAGGGTAATGTTGAGCAAGAGGTTGGCGGAGATACAAATGTGAGAGTAATATAATAAGATGAACATGTTACAATCTAGCAAAGTGCATCACCAAGACAAGAGATGTTGGAGGTCTGTTGCCGTCAACATTTATTAAGGAGCCCTTAATGATTATGATTTTCTACAGATGACGAAAGAATGAACAGAGAAATCAAGTCAGGAATTCAAACCGAATACTTAAATTCTGATCGTAAATTAATCACAACCACGTCCATCCCAATGGAGCAAAAGGCAAATCCTAATTTCAATCTTAATAGGAATATTGTGTTATTCATGTGACACTAAAGTGTGAATACCATTAACTAAAGTACAAGAGAGAATGCTTCATCAAGTACCATGCCGCCTGGCGTAGGCGACCATGACTTTCTCCAGCTCTCTATCTCTAGCAGTATGTATCAATATCGCTGTTGTTTCTCTGCCGTACCAGGTTGTTAGTTAGTTAGTTAGTCGTCGGATCATCATCACTGCAAACTGGACACATCCATAGTTGCTCCGATCTCTCCTTGAGTGTATCCGCCATCACACTTCTGCTGACAGTACCGGTCCTATGCTGGCTGACCATCATTCTTCTGCGACCTCCAAAATGTTCACCTCTAGCAACACCGCATTTCAATCCCTGATCTTTAATCCTAGCCATTGAAAAGGAATCATCATCCACATTAGTCTCACTCTGGCGTGTTATATCTCTTAAGGAGTTCAAAACGTCAGCGCGATCCATTGCCCCCTCGCCCTTTGCCACAATCGCACACGATGCCAGTTGATCCGCTCTTTCATTGCCTCGAACGCCCACATGTCCCGGCACGAAAATAAATGTAACCACTTTCAAGCTCGCATTTCTCAAGGCCTCAATCCACTGTTCGCGAACGAGACCCACTTGTACCTTCTTAATCATACTCATAGAGTCACTCAAGATGCAGCCCTGCGTTACTTTCTGTGTGCGAAGCCACTCAAATGCATTAGTCACCGCCATAGTCTTCATGGTCATACTACTCGTAGTGACCGCAAAGGCACCACTTTCCTCCTTGATCGTTTTACCTGCGCACTGAGCTGTAAAGGCCCAAGCACTGCGAACATGCCTAATTACAGATCCATCAGTGTATATAATCACATCCCCCTCTTTGGTATTCTCACTGATTAAAGCCTGCACTTCTTTCTCCACAGCTGTGGGACACCATTCTCTGCATTCTCTGCTAAGTGATATTACTACTCTCAAACAAGTTTCGAAATCTGTGGGTAGACCTATCCATTCCGCACCTGCTGCCACATCCTGTAATCTGCACACGCTTTGTATTACATCCTCAGCACGTCCCATCCACGACCTTCCTCTCTTGAGTCTGCTGCCTTTAACTTTCTGTATTTCGGAATGCAACGGGTGTTCCTTATCTGCATGTATTTGAAGGTACGCCCGTGCACGGCAATACTGTAATCTATGCTCAGCTGTTGGGCAGTCAAGTAGGTATCGCATAGCTCTTGTCGATGTGTCTCTTGTGCATCCCAGAATGATACGCATTGCTGCATTCTGGACTTTATCCAGTCTTTCGATCTGAGTTTGGCTAAGAGTCAGAATTGCCAGTGCATATTCCACCACAGCCACAACCAAACCCTGGTACAAAAGAAATAACAATCTTTGCTCACACTGCGCAGCAGTCATAACCTTTTTTGCTGCTAGGCCTTTGCCTGCCCTTATGATAATGTGGTCAACATGTTCCCTGAAACTCAGGCTTCTGTCAAAAAAACACACCCAGATATCTCATTGTGCTAGTTCTTTCTAAACTTTTCCCGGACAACGAAACTTGTGGCATGGGTGTCTTTACCATGTGATTGTTCAAGGAAAACCACGTCACGAATGCCTTAGACGGATTAACCACTGCTCCCGTATCTCGACACCAATTTGTCAGTCTGTCCAGCTCCTTCTGTAGTTCTACGACGCACTCTTCTCGATTTCTGCCCTGTCTATACACCAGGATATCATCGGCATATGACATCGTTCTGCCAACACCTGTGATGTGATTGCCAGCGATATGTACTGTGTATACATTGAAAAGTACAGGAGATAGAGGCGATCCCTGTGGCAGGCCAGGGCTAATAACCGTTGGTGTAGATATCCAGTTACCACACTTAAGAACTACAACCCTGTGCATCAGGGCGTCGCCAACCCAACGCACGACAAAAGGATTAACTGCAAGATTTAACAGCTGGTGCATCAAGATATCCAAGGACACCCTATTGTACGCATCCTCAAGGTCTATTGCGACCGCACATATCTCCATGCGCGAATCAAACCCCTCAAAAACATCCTGCGCAGATATGGCTGCATTCTGCCATGTCTTCTTTCCTCGACGATATCCTCCTAATAATGTTGGTAAACACTTATTTCTTTCAAGATAACACGACACCTTCCGGGCCACAATTTTTTCCAAAAGCTTGCCAATCGTATTCTGCATAGTTACTATTCTGTAGCCATGTATCCTGGTGTGGTCCTTCCCAGGTTTGGGTAGTGGAACTAAAAAGCTGTGCAACCAGTCTTCTTTCACTGTGCCCTTTAGAAGGCTATTACTGAACATGTCCGCCAACTCTCCCAACTCCTCATCCGTTCTTCGACTAATGTCATCGTATCTAATGCCATCTGGCCCTGGTGCTGTATTTTTTGTACTTTTCAGTGCCTTCCTGATTTCTTCAACTGTGATTAGCATATGGTTTTCCATGCTCAAGTTCATACACGTGTCTGTGAGCATTTTCCTGATTTCTTGATATGCCTCCACATTTCTCTGACCAATTTGTGCGGTGTAGTGTGCCAGCAACGCAGCACCTTTTGTCTCGTCCGTCTTCTGCCAGACGGTATCGCCGCTCTGGAAATCGGCAATAGCCACGCGTCTTGTGAGACCATTCATGGATTTGTGTAACCGCCAGAACAATTTTAGTGACTTTTCGCGTGTGATCTCTTTGCAAAATTCGTCCCATTTTGACCACTTTGCTGACTTTGCAATATCTTTGAATATTTGGACTAAGATATCTTTCTTCCGTTTCCATTGTGCGACCTCCATGGGCTGAGCCGCAACACGTTTCCGTGCTCTTTGCCATAGTGATACTGCTTTCCGTTTCTCGCTCCATGCCCTTTGAACCTCTTCGTTCCACAAGGGGGGCCTATCCCACACCAGATTTCCCACTACTTGAGCCTTACGTTTGTCTTGTCGAATTCTGCTCACAACATCCACTCCTCTGCGATCATATTTAAAGGATCTGACCGTTGGCCTTATCTGCTTATTTTTATCATTTTTTAATAGAACAACATATGGGAAGTGGTCACTGCCATGATGCCCCAGCACGTCCCATTTGCAGATAGCCACAGAAGCTGATGACACCAATGCCAGGTCGTTAGCGCTATCATCATCACCATCCCTGCTTGCATCCTTGTTATACGGCCATCGTTAAGGCACACCAGGTCCGTATCTGTCAGGGCCTCCTCAAGTTCTCTTCCCTGTTTGTTCGAAGCACTATTGCCCCATGATGTACCTTTCGCATTGAAGTCACCACAAAAGAGGATCTGCTTTTCCTGTTCCATTATCTCCCCTAGGATCTTCCAACCCTGAAGATCAATGCTCGTGTTGCAGGCATACACATTTACAATCATAATTGGTGCTGGACCCTCTGGACCCTCACTGCCTGTAACTGGATATTGTCACTATCCCACTTGGACATATCAACCTCGCATACACTAAAACCCTCGCGTACTAAGATTGCCTGTCCAAGATGTCGCCTGTTGTAGAAACACTGAAATCCGGCTATCCTGATATTACCACTTTCACCTAGCTGTGTTTCTTGCAATGCAAAGACGTCAGCCTCATAACACATTTTCTAGCTCTGTTCTACGCTTGTGTACACTGGCCACATTCCAAAACAGCACACGCACGTTTTTAATTCCTTGCCTAGCTGTTTTCGATCTCGTTCTTCTAGCACCCGCCCGGTGACTTTTCCTTTTTGAGCCACCTCGTTTAGGCCGCTTGATATTGGCCGCCATTTTTCAAACAGTGTGACAACGAATACACTCACGAAGACTTCAGCTCAGATGCACGCACTCCGTTAGCACCGGAGAAGATCTTAATGAGTGAACCTCCTGGTCAGAGAATAACAACACATCACCACACAATCTCCTAATTGAAAACAACGAATATATCCATTGTTCAAGTGAAACTGTAGGCGACACACAAAACACTTGTGTTGCTATCCACCATTTTGACCGGAAGTGGTGAAACTGTCTAATATTTTCTCAGGTTGTCACCCTTTGTCTTTGTTGCCTTCAGTCTTACCTGCTGTGACTATGTTCTTCAAACCTGCCTGTCTCAAGAACTGACCAAAAATGAAGATTGTATTTTTCTTATATTATTAAGGTGTGTTTCACATTTGACTCTTTCAACAACTCCACATCAGTTTTTCTAGCAGTCCATGGTATTCTCAGCATGGTATTCTCAGCATGGTATTCTCAGCATGGTATTCTCAGCATGGTATTCTCTCTGTAGAACCACATCTTTAGGATTGGCTCAATATAAAATCCTACTACTCGTACTTTCGTATGCATTGATATTACTCATTTGCATAGAATGTTTCTAAAACGCATCATAGGCAGAAAATTGATGATCTGTATTCAATCCTGGTGCGCCTTACAACAAAATCAGTTAAACACACAATAGATAGTGTAGATAGATATTGGTGAGGGAAATCTTGGATTGAGTTAAACCAACAAGAAACGGCTAACGTCAGCATACACGTGACATCCGATGTGTTTCTTATTTGTTGCCAAACATGCGCGTGTTTAGGGTAATAATAAGACTAGTAATATCAATAGAGACAGTCACGGCGTTACTCGGTTGATGATTTAAATAACAAATCAGACAAAGATACTTGTTTTGATTCCGAAAACATGGTGTGTAAGATAGAAAGATGTATGGGTCATGTTTATGAACAACTCAGTTATCCAGAGTTTTACATGGATATACTGCCCTGGTAATGCATATGTCAGAGGCAGCGAAGGAACACACTCTTTGGCGGATAATGAAGCTGATAGCTCAGTACTGAGAAGAGATAGCGCCGACCTAATAAGGGCAGTCATTGATTTATTGCAGAGTGAAGACGACGTTTGTTGGAGATGATAATGTGTATATAAAAGTAATGACCAAAAATATAGATGAAACAGCGATTATGGGAGTGTGTCCTCTCTGAAAAGATCTTAATATCACATGATCTACTCTTGATTAGTGGTTGGAGTCTGCATTCTATTGGATGGCTGCTGGAACGAATGGAATAGTTATGGAAATGACTCATGTGCAATTATGCTGGATTATAATCAGGAAATAAGAGAGTCAATAAGCTGGAAACCATAACTATTGCGTCGATCAAAATATCGATGTGACATAATGAATGTTTGGAAGGGGATTGTTCCATCAGACAATTTTCAGATGTGTGAACCATCTGCTAGAGATTGGAACAATCCATAAAGTGAAACATAATAAATATGCAAGAGACTGACAAATCAACACCGTACTGAAACTGTCAGCTACTACATTTTGATGAGTTTATTCGTAAGCATTTATTCAATAACATATGATCTTTCCTAGTATGTACTGATATTAGACATGTTTTAGTTTCCTTTGTGATGGAAATATATATGTATGAAAGACGTAATCGAATGTTGGATTTTGTGGACATTTCATTGACGTAGCATGGCTCTTGTTATTGTCATTTAAAAAAGTTGTAATCTTAAAATGTGTTGTAGGTCACGTGACTAACTGGTTAGAACATGTATTACAATTATGAGTGCAAGGGTTAATAACTTGGTAAGGACTGGATTTTTTCTTTTGAAGGGATAATTAAAATTCTCGTTTCCCACGTCGTGGCGACTGTTCTGTCTATGTGACCGTTACTTCCACCAGCTATACAATTTACCTTGTAATCATTAGCATAAAAACATGGCAGTAACTGTAGATAATTGATGAGCAACATACAGCACGAGGCCAAATTCGGCCCTCAATGCCATGTTTATCTGGGTCCCTAGAATGATTGTAAAATACTACATGTACCTGCCCTAAATCTCAGTAAACATAACACGGAGCTTTATGAAATTAAAAAAGAATCTTTTAGGTCTCACACTGCATGAACAAAGCTAAGTTCTGTCGGCTGACAAAAAGGATATATATCTCTGCCATAGTAGTAGTTCTAGTAGTTCTCAATCTGTGTTTGTACAGTCCTGGTCTAGCGCACATGTTCTTCAATGTCCACCATGGTATCCTAAAAATATAAGGAAAAGTAATTGGTTTTCTTTACGGGTTTCAAATGTTTTTGTTGTCAGCTTTTTACGATATAACTATTTGTGCTTATCGTTTAGTTACCTTCATGTGTCTCTCCTGTTAAAGCCTTTTTAAAAATTACAATTTCAAATGTTTCTCTTTTCCCTTATCAACTTCATTCTGATTGATGGCATTGAGGTGTTACTTTTGACCTACGTAGAGAATCCATATACCGCCCGATACTTACATTGTTTTTGCAATTAAATGGCAATGCGTCGCCGTATTATTCTAAAATAAATGACGTCTAATTATAAATGTAATCAGACATTACAATCAATTGTTCTTAGTGCCTTCTGTTACTATAAGTTTATCATTTCAGTTCTTTGTATTATAATTTTATTTTAAGTAAAAAATGCATGAATTGCGGTCTCCGAATTGAAGTATCGAATAAGCACTTAATTTGTGTCAAAGAGGTCGCGGGTTCGAATACTTTTCGTTTCATCTTCTGTAGAATGTGGATTTATGATCCCTAAGAATTTTAGCTTGAATACGGAATTATGTGATATGAGTATGACTCTCGGCAGGCAGCATACCTCTTTGATCAGAGGAACGGAGTACATATGGTGCAGCTCGAATACAATCAAATAAATCTTCTTCATCTTCTCAAACTATTGAGCAATATATATATATATATATATATATGTATATATGTATATTATATATGAACAACGCCGTTTTTCCTGTTAGTTATTCAATTCTATACGACTTCACTAATACGAATGAAAGTTGGCACGGTTACTAATGAAGTCCTGGGCTTCCAATGCGTAAAGAATAACAATCTTAGAAGTAGATAATCAATGTCCTGTAGTCCGGCAAAGTTTACCATTAATATCAAATTAGCTAACATTTTACCACTGGCCATTGTACAGAGGTCACATAAACAAATGGTAGGTGTATTGATGGAAACAATTTTATTGCATTTCAATCGATACTTACCCTGTTTTAAAATTTGCACTATTCTTTCTCTGTTACTTTCGCTATTATTGTGTATATACGAGGCGTGTTCAAATGAAAACGGGACTTGTGGATTTATTTAAAAAGTATCATACGCAATTTAATATTTTCAACGGAATTGAACAAAGCAAGCACTTGTGAATAAGAATGCACCTGGGTTCATCAGAAAAAATCTCCGTATGCATTTAGGCAAGCATCCCACTGTTTAGGTAGACGTCGAATGCCGTCCGAGAAAAAGTTGCGTGGCTGTTCTCTGAACCATGTGGGCTGTCCCAATTGACATATGGAATTCTTCTGCAAGCGAACGAATGCTCCGACGACGGTCAGTCAGTACTGCTTTATCAAGCACGGCTATGGCTTCATCTGTTGCAACAATATGCGCCTGACCTGGCCGTGCAAGATCTGCCGTTAACTCACGTCCGTCTTTAAACATACGCACCCACTCCATCACTCTGGTCCTCGACAAACATTTGTCACCATATGCTGCCTTCATTCTCCGATGAATGTCTACTGCTTGACATCCTTCAAATGAAAGAAACTGGATCACAGCACGCTGATTCACTTTGGACGGGTTCGGAATCACACCCGCCATATTGTTAACAGTCTTCTGCAGCACATATGCATGCTGGGAAGATGAACACGTGACCGTATGTAAATTATTGGATACTCATTACTAGTGCAAAATGTCATCAATATCAGTGCGCTCTATCACGCGTGGTGTAACAAGTCCCGTTTTCATTTGAACACGCCTCGTATTATTCATATTGCGATTGCAGAAAACACGTCTGTGTGTGTGTGTGTGTGTGTGTGTGGGAGTGTTGCTAAAATTATGTAATTATGTCTCTAAGATGTTTTAAAACATGTTAACAAATCAATGCATCACGAAACGTTGCCCATACAAGCATATAACCAAATGTGACCAGGGTACAAAGCCAGAGGAAGACCACAGAAAAGAACGATAGAAAACGTCAATGACATCCTGAACAGACACGGTCTTAGCACAGCCGAAGCCACACATCTGGCTTTAAAACGCAAGCTCGAGCTCCAATCACCCCTACTCTTAACGGCAAGAGTGAATCACATACCACATGGGGAAAGACAATAAACAATAAACAAATCAATAACTAAAACCAACTTCCCCACAAAGCATCAATGCTGATATATTTTTCCTTATATAAAATGATTCTTGGCAATACTATGCCGAAGCATTTTATTTTATAAGGAACAACCACAAACTTTCAGCTAAATAACAATATTCGCAAATGTGCTCTACAAATTCTCCAAACACATTCTTTATATTCCCATATGCCTGTAAATAATAATACACAAAATATACAATAACAAAATAACTACTTCTACCAACAATGTCATTTTTTGCCTGCCATTATACATCACCTATTCAACAAACATATACATGTTCTTACTACTTTAATACTATAAAAGTGTATACGGCCTGCCATGCAATAGTATTTCCTTCGATACCAACGCATGTGTAGACGTTTTGAGAAACAAACACAGTAGCGGGGGAAAATAAATTGTGTGTTAAATACGACAGGGATCGACATTATTACATATGAACAACATATGGATTCACTTTCTTTTATGTAAAACGACTAGTAGACACAGAAATGATCCTACGTTACCCCAAAACATCTGTAATATTTACATCCACGTTTAAAAATTCAGTTAGAATTATGACCGTTCATAACAGTTCGTAGTTCTCCTAATATTGGTACTCCTATAAGGACAGCTGAGAAAACTAATGCAGAGTATTCTCAGTGATGCTGGTGTAAAATAAAAAATCATAGCACACATTAGGGGTAAACAGTCCAGGTTTCTAGGGACTGAGAAGAACACAGCTTGATCACTTAATAACCACTGGAAAGATCAAGGGTAGAAGAAAAAATTCGACCTAGAGAAAACTTGCTGGATGGGCTAGTATTATGGCACCGGAGAAGGTCACCAGTCGGAACGTATTGACAACACAAGAGACAGAGAGTCCTGGAGAAACATGATCGCCTACGCCATTCGGCATGACACTTGATTGATTGCTATACAAATTAGTATATATGTAATGTTGTACATAAATATTTATAAACTCTTTAGAGATCTAATATATTGTCTATTAAAATGTATGATATATATATATATATATATTCACATTAAATATATACCAATCTAAAAATCCTTATTCATGTATATTTGTAATTATAATGATATGGCTGAGAACAATTTATTATATATATTCTACGTGCTTCTATTTAAAAACTATCAGCAGGTCAATAAAATATCCAAGATATGTTAAAAACCTGCTGTTACGTGTGTTTATTTGTATATATGTCTGTGTTGTGATCACTGTAACAGCAACAATGACCAAGAAAGTACCAAATAAAGTTAAATAACTCCTCTTTTGAGCAACACCTCAATTTTGGCTATTATAACAATAAAGACCAATGAAAAAACAACAAAAGACAAATGAAGACAAAAGACAGATAACCCCCTGTTCAATCTAAACCATCAAGCTCTACACGAATTGCAAAATAAAAATAACCTCAAATATTAAGTTGAACTAAAATAAACTAACAAGATAAAAATCCCTAAAAAATAAACTCAACCAACAAGGTCAACCAGACAAATTAAAAAGAAAAAACAACCATACAACATACAATAATTTAGTAAGATCAAAATCCGCCATTTTGCATGATTCCACCATTTTGCTCAGCACGACATCGGAGAACATCAACATGACATGTCGTGCAGCACGACCATGCATCATTAGAACCTACCATACTACTTATTCTTATGATCTTTTTATAACATTTCATTTCGAATACCGATATTTTCTTGTCCATTGCGAATGTCATTGGCCACGAATCACAAATATATGTTGCCACTGGAAAAATATAGCTACTAAACAGTTGTAACTTTGTTTATCTATTTTGCCCCTTACTGTAATTTTTTTCATCTTGATTTTTTTGCATATCTATTAATAATCTATTTCATATCTCTGCAGAGCAATCTCCTGTCGTGTTGATGGATGACACGAAATATTCAAAGCTGCTGACATTTTCCAGCTGGTTCTATCTATCTTTACGCTGTGACCCTTATTTGCCTTTCGGTGTCATGTGTAGAAGTGTTCTCTGAAGATGGCCTTCGTGTGTGCTGTTTGTAAGCTTGTTCCCGTGGTCTCTTTGATTTCTGTGATCCATTATTTACATGGTCTGCTTCTTGCATTACAACCTTGATGTCTATGTGTCATGGCCATCTGTGGCATTCTGTCTGTTGGTAGTCCGGAAGTGTCTGAAAACTACTTGATCTGTTGTCTCTTGATGTGTTTCAATACTGGTATTGTTTTGGTTATCTATCTGATGTCATCGTTTCTAATTCTTTCTCTTAATGACACTCCGAGTATTCTTCGTAAACATATAATTTCTGCTGTCACTAATTTCTTTTATCTTGTGCTCTCATTGTCCAGGCTTGGTACTGGTAGCAAAGTTATGGGATAATAATAGTTTTGTATAATGCAACTTTAGTGTCTATGTTTACATTTTTGTTCTTAAAAATATTTTTCATCTGTCATAGGATTTGGTATGTTTTGGTGCATCTATTTTATATTTCTTTACTGTTTGTCCCATCACTCGATATAATGCTTCCTATGTAATTGAACTTCTTTACCTGTTTACGGTATGGATTATCTATGGAGTTATTCTTCTTGTCGTTCACTTGAAACTATATATGTAATACTGTCTCCTGAATAAAACTTACTGTCTTTTGTACTTAACACAGTGTCCCATAGAGCTTTGATTCCAGTATTGTTTTCTCTGGCCAATATGTCTGCTTCAGCGTTTCATATTCAGAACACTTTTGAAGTATATGTTTGGCACTCAATGCTGCCTGTCCACATGTACTAATGGCCGTGTTGCTAATCTTGAAATGTGTGTACATGTGACTGCGGAGTCGGTTGTTCCCGTTCTGAGGCGTAGAATTACAACTTGTTATGATCTATTCATAATGTGATAGTCATCTTGTGCTGGTGTTTGTGGATTTCTTATTGACTTGATCATCTGCTTCTTCTGATGGTAGGTGATTGGTATTTCTGGTTGATCTTCGGCAGTACCTTCCTTAGCCAGTTTGTCTACTTTTTCATTTCCTGGTATTCCAAAGTTTCCACTGCATAGTTACCATATACTGGTAGAACAGTGCATTAAGTAGTTTTTTCCATATCTGTTGGTTTTCCAGACTGGAGAGCTTGAAGCACTGACCTTGCACCTGTCAAGAATACAACGGGCTTTTGGCCAGAGTTGGAGTTCAGCAATTTTTTCAGTTGCTACCCTAATTGTCTTGACCTCTACATCATAATTATTGCAGAATTTCCATGTTGGTGTTATGATCGTATCTCTATGCTTTGGGTATGTATACATCTGCACCTCCATTCCTCACTGCATTCTATGCTGACCAATCTGTGTATACTCTGATACTTATGTCTTGTGGATATTCATCGTCCAGGAAACTGAGATTGACTGTTCTTTGCTTCACACTGTTCTGTTCGCCCTCGCTTAGTATTCCTTTCATGTGGGTCTGAATGTATATTAGTATTTCATACCTTTCACTCCAAGGGGTTTGTTATGGTACAGCCCATAAGAGGTTTTCATCTTCACGTAGGTCTGTAAGTCGTCTATGGAGTCGCTTAGCTTGGTGAATAAAGCTGATTATTTTCAGTCGCCAATTGCTAGATTTGAAATATTTCGTTTATTTGATGTCTTGGCATACACTGAAACATTTCTGCTTGTATTAGTACCTATGTGTCTCTACGTTCGCCAAGTGTTTGTGTTCTCCCAATTTTCTGCATTTCTTCTATGGATGTTGATTTAATTCCTACCAACATTTTCCTAACCGCTTGGTTGTGTACGTTATCTAGATCCTGTAATGTGTGTTTAATGCAGTACACCACGCAGCTGAACCATATTCCAAGTGTGGTCGTATGTCTTGCTGGTAAACTTTACGGAGTATATTCCCACTGGCTACCCATGTGGTTCCACTTAGTTTTGTCAGGATAGCTAACTGCTTCCTGGCGTTTATTGTTGATTTGTTTTTGTATTGCTTCCATGTCAGCCTATCATCAAAAGTAACTCCGAGGTATGTGGTTCTTGATTCTTGATTAGGAAAAACCGGTACAGCACTGAGGTCATTCTCATATATTCTCGGCCTGCCGCTACAACAGCCATCTAAAAGTGTGTAAGCTCAGTGTCCCAGTCAGTTGCTGATTACGCGCTTTTCTGATCTTTCTGGAGAGGGGGGCACTTTCTCCCATCGCCTCTAGTCACTCCCATTTCTACTATTCTCTGAAAATGTACATTGTTTTGTTCGACTTGCTCCTTGTCTTGTCGTAGGGTGTCCTATTCAATCATGTCTCTTCTTATTTCAGTGCTGTTCACAAGGCTTTACCAGTCAACACATCGACTCTTTCGTTTCCCTTGACCCCATCAACATCCTCGTCAATTGTCGCAGTTTGCGATAGGGTACTGCTGAGCTGTACACACGTATTGGCAGTAACTAGTTTTTGTCCATTTACTGTGATTACTTGTTCTGTGTACAGGACATCTGGCGCTGGTTGATGCATTACTAATGTCTTCATGGTCTTCATGGTGCTGATGGTGAGACCGAACGCATCACAGGCCAAGGAAAAGAAGTTCATACTGTCAAGTGTGGCTTTCAGACTGGTAGCGTTTAGTGCACAATCGTCGGCGAACAAGAGATCGCAAACAATGCCCGTCTTAGTTTATGTCTTGACCTTTAATCTACTAAGATTAAAAAGCCTCCCCCCCCCACCATGCAGAGAACACCATGCTGAAGAGAGCCGGAGCCAAGACGCAGCGTTGATTGACACCATTCGTTACTGGAAACGAGAGTGAATGTGCGGCGTTATCTTGCAAACATGCTGTCATACCATCTTGGAACTAACGAACGCTGTTTATGAATTTTTCTGGACATTTGACCATGAACTTCCTTAGTCTTTCCCGATTTATAATGTCGAATACCTTAAATTGGTCGACACATGTGGTGTAGATACCAATGTTCTCCTCGCGACACTTTTCCTGTAGTTGTCTGGCAGTGAACCATACCTCTGCCCTGTCGGAAGCTACATTAGCTCTCTGGGAAAAGACCTCTTTCTAGATTGGGTTGCAGTGTGTTTAATATGAACCCTAGCCAGGTTCTTGCCTGCAATAGAGAGCAGGGATATGCCTCGGTGGTTGTTGCAAGCTATGCGATTTCCGTTTCTCATGCATAGGCACTAATGTGTCCATAGCAACACAATCTAGAGGTACACCTGTTTCTACATAGTTTGATATGGGGGAAATGGAGTGTCTGGCGGTATAACCAGATCGGCTGTTGTTTGGGATCCCTTCAAGGTGTAAGTGCAATACCCACCGGAGAGTGGACTACGCCCTGTCGTGCAGCAACCCAAACTCCGTGCATAGAGTAAAGTTCCCATGATTAGGTTAAGTGGTTCTGTACATGAGATAAAGTGATTCCATATATCTCCCTCCCCGAGAAACTAACCACTCCACGGACCATCAAATGGTAGTTGGTATTGAAAAATTTATCAATGTCTACCAATATCCATCCCGCAACGTAAAGGTCTGTCAACCTGACATCGCAACACTTTCCGTTAGAAAAATATGTACAACTCTTGAAAATAAGGAATAAAAACCGACCTTGCTCGTGTGTACCTTTAAACATGATGCTGTGGAGAATCGTGAATGCAGGAATATAGGATGCAGGACGTGACACGGTCACAGGAAACATTCAACCACGAGCAAAGAAGAAAGGTCCGCAGTATTAGTTCCCACAGAGATCACATGGAATGCATCTCTGTGATCCCCACCATATTCCTTCGACAAATTGTTTTTAGTGACTTTCTGAAAGTCTGAGATTGACACAAACATGACAGTTCTTCCTCGTTTTGCTCGGGGCAGATAAGTCTCGAGAACCTTAATGGTAGCTCGTCGAGGACAAGGTAAACAGTGATTGCAAAGCACCTGATGCCTTGTAGACAAGATACTGGCTTACCAAAAGCTAGGAAAAACAGCTCCGAAAATAAACATACTGCAGCATTGCAGTTTGTGTGATGGACCAAAGACTATGGAAGCGTACGAACGCACATAAAAAAAAGCAGGCAGAAAATGGACACTCGGACATCTATCGCGCTTAACTCGGTGTCACTCATATGTTTCCCAATGTCGAATAGAGATGCTGATGGAAGAAATGATGTTTTGTCTGTAGAATTTCGCAACGCAGGCATGTGCTCTCTCTGAGCCTCGAAAGCTAACAGTTCCAAGTTAACAGCTCTGACCGGCAAGCTCTATGGCCCTGTCTCGGGGATGGTACCAAAGTATAGTTCATTGATGAAATCCATAATGTCGTCTGACTTCGACTGCAGAAAGAGGAAATGGAAGATGAAAAGCGCACTTCTATTGACCTACAGTGCATTAATGATGATACTAGCAACCCAAATTTAATATGCTTGAGTCATGAACACAATCAAATAGGTAAAATCAAAACAGGAATACACAGCATTGGAGGCAAAATTCAGGAGGAATACACAGTATTGGAGACATAATTAACTATGGTGGAGGAATACACGGCATTGGAGACATAATTCAGGAGGAATACACAGGATTGGAGACAGAATTAAGGAGCCAGTGCTAGACATGAATTATGACTTTCTCCATATTTAGGACCTTACAACTTGACTGCTATTTAGTTAATCTTTTTTTCACTGACGCACGGCGGAAAGTATAAAGCGAGGAAAGTGAAAGAATATGATCTATGGAATTAGTCAATATGAATGACGTAGAGTAGTTTTCGTTGTCAGGTCGTATTGAACGAAGTACATTTGTGCATGGGTAGAACTTAAGACATTTTTGTAAGACATTATTCTGGAAGTTAATTGTCCTTAAATCGCTAAGAGCGAAATATGAAATGTAGTGTAGTGAAAACTGTAAGAGAAAGTACATCTATGTAATCCCGTTATATGGATAACTGGAGAGGAGACGGGCTACCAACTAAGTCTTTCACCAACTGAAATATTGCCATGGATATATATAATAATTAGACACAGAAAAATGACAAATGTCTAACACTTGCATGGTTTCAACCTGTATGCCAAAATGTTCTTGAGACTAACGGGAATTGAACCAGTCCGTTCTACGGCACCAAGTCGCCTAGCAACAATTGCACACGCGTTTTTCAGTACTTGACTAACCGCATCTCCAAAAAAAGAATTAGTTTTTTTTTAGTTAGTCTCAAGAATTTTTAAAAATTGTCCTCTGGCTTCCTACTTAAATTTACTTGTATGCCAAAATGTTTTTTTTTTTTTTAAATTTAAAAACAATACTGCAATTTCGAACCGTCGAAAAGTGAAAGAAACAAATGAGGACACAAAAAACAACATGGACAGATATCACCAAAGACTGGAAAGACGGACTATTTACTCACTCGGCAACTTTGTTTATCGTAGAAATTTCTGAAGGATTCCATTTGTTCATGCATCCAATACGGTACCAATAAGACACTGACGGGATATGGGTGTAGAGATAGATAGATTGTTCTGGAAGTCACAAGGAAAGTGAACAAGAAGATAACATAGAAATATATTGCAAGACGTTCTTTTGAATCACACAGCGAAAGTCCACAGGAAGAATGCATGGAAATATATCATATAGTGTGGCTAAAACACGACCCATTTGACCAATTCAGCCCGCTGAGACATTTTGTGTAGACTGATCTAAAGACTCGGGTTCGATGCACGCCCCAGAGCTCAGAAAAGGGCTTCAAATCGATAATAAGCCCTTACTGCGCAAAACTTAAATCCAACAGGTAGATCCATGAATAGAGTCATAAAACATTAGCAAGACTTTATTACCCTATTCCTGGATTTACTTAGAGCTTCAGAAGTTTTAAGAAAAAACTTTTAGTGCTACACAGTTTTCAGTATCGTGGTAAAACTATATGAGTTCAATAAGGCCAGTCTACTCAAAAAGGCTGCCCACCTCCGTATTAGGTATATATATACACAGGGAATGGGTAGGCTACGGGAAAAGCTGAAAGTAATCGCTAATAATAGGACAAGAGGGAAGCGGTTTGTTGATGACCTATTATCAGCAGGGAGCTGACGGATTAATAGATATGGATAGATAGTATTAAAAACGTCATAAAATGGAGAAAAAAAAATGTATTCACATGCAGTAAATGTTGCAGAGTGTATCGTCTCTCTTCTCTATTAGGATATATCACTAAAATCTCATTGAAGGCTAGACATAACTGTGGCGTCGTTTCATGGCCGAAGGGAGCACACATATTTGGGTGAAAAAGATAAAAATAAAAACAACTGCGCGGAAAGAAAAAAATTGCAAATCGAAACTAAGACCCTTTTATCGCTGACCGCTTCTTTCAGACGTTCAGACATGGGAGGCAATTGGATATTGATCTGAACCAAACTGCCTATATTTTGGACCACTTTCCTGTATAGGAAGTAAGGAAAATAAAGAATGGAAAGGGGTGGGGGGAGGATGAGTGCTTTAGAACTAAAATACGCGAGGCCAGATGAGGTCGTATTAGTTGCCATCTCTCTGAAGACCGACACTGTAATTACATATCCAGCTAAGAGACTTCGCTTTAATCAAGATTATTAAAACGAGGCGATTATTTTTTAAAAAAACCAGCGATCGACTGTCTAATTTACTTCAATAAATTATAGTAGTGAATATTTTGTTATTCCTATAAGAACGATTTTCTTTTACGTGACGTGTATTTTGCAGAGTGTTGTCTTCAATGTCACTCTGTAAGCTTATAGGTTGTCTGAAAACTCTTATAGTATTTAAAAGGTCTTAGATAACCTGAGTCTATTGTGATTTGGGCCTGGCACTTGTTCTCTTTTCTGGAACCTTCTCCTAGATGGATTTTTTTTAAACCATTGTGTCTTTTTAATAGGTAAATACTAAATTAAGTATACAGGTTACTGTAAATAACTAACTATCAATATAAAATAATAAGAAATAACAATAAAACAAGAACAAAGACAATTTTTGACATGTCGGTCCTATTTGGATCTTTATCAAGAAACAAAACCAATTACGACAAAACAACTATAAAAAACAGCAAAGAAGACAGGGACAATGGTTTCCTTACACAAAATAACGATCTATTACACAATTTACGGTATTCTGTTATACAAAAACGTTTACTGAATGTGTATATACTGAATGTGTATATACTGAATGGTTCATATATGCATAATATGTAAAAGCAAATTAGGTAAGTTGTGTACCCATTTCTCTATATGTGATTTGGATGGGAAGTAGTTAATATTTGGCAAAATACTGAATGCAGTACTGCAGTTGTATCAATACTGACAATTTAATTCTAGAAAACTAACTACTAATGGAATTATATTTTACACCCAAAGATCAATTTGGAAATCAAAAGACAGTAATATCTACAATTTATATACCAACACATATTGCAAGTTGGTAGAACACCAATATAAGAAATGGTCTCTAGCAGTCTCGCAGCAAAGAAAAATGATGGGATTGCTGTTGTTGTAAATATCCAAATGCTGGTAAATGTACTCTTGTCGGCATAATTTTAAAAAAGTTCAGGTCTTCTGAAGTTGACTTTATGACCTATATAGTAAGTTAGTGACTGTTAAAGGTGTCTGTAAAAAAAGATCTAGTTGATTATGGGGATGACTCATACCAGGGATCTTACATAAGACCAAACAGTGGAATCACAACAAAACATACTCAGCCTTCTTACATAATATTTTAGTCTATTGATGTGCTTTTAGTTGGTCACTGTTTATGGTCGCGGTAGTTGGAGACGCGGTAGTGTTAAATTACACGTCAACTGACTGTGAAACGCATTTCAAGATAATTCGTTATTCGTTTTAATAAAAAAAGTTACACTGTGGTTAACCTAGTCACAAGAAAATGAGTACCAGGACTCATACTCAGGATGGTTGAGACAATTCGTCATCTCTACCAAGTCATTTTCGTCGACAACACATTCTTGTGGACTCATTGAGAACCATCCTATTAAATTGAAGAAATGTGACATTTGCAGCGATTTTCATCAGTCACTTTCCCTGTTTTTTTCGTTAATCACTATTAGACATAACCAATAAAGATCACTGGAAAAGGTAAATTGTGTTACTATTGTAGGATGACGACTAATGAGTCTTAAAGAATGTACACCAAGGTACTCGGATCAAGGCGCACTACTCAAACTGTGTCTGGTTAAGCAGGTGTACAAGTATGGGATACCCGTAGACTATGTCGCTGCGTCAAGAGATAAAATGAAAGAACACATTCTACTTTCGTTACTGCATCTTTTCAAGTTGTGGATATCAGGGTCAGAAGGGGGGGGGGGGGATTTATATACGCAGAAGAAATAAAGGGAAGATTGTTAAAAGCTAAATACCAAGACGTATAAATTAAGGATTTTTATTGTGCATCCGAAACATAAAATTTAGTCCCATCTGTAAACCATGAAAATCCATATTTCACTATATAGATGTTAACTTCCATGAGTATATTAACCCTCCCCACCCAACCACCCCAATATTATTTTGTATCACTTCCTGTCATAACGCAAGAGAATTAAATTATTTGTGTAACTCCTATACATGAGTTGTCGCTGTCCCAAACTGACCGTGATTCTCATTGAAACCTAAGCTACAAAAGGTTTTCATACTCATTCAAAGAATTATCCAGCCTCAACTCACAAACTGTGCTTGTCTCTGCGTCCAAATCATCTATTTTCATGGACTTGGTGTAGTGCCTGACAACCACCCAATAAAATATGATCACATAACAAACGAAGGCCGCAAAATAAAATATTGTTGGTTGTTGACGTAAATTCCGCTGATAGAGGGAGCTGAATGTGTTCTTAGAAGAAAATTATCAACACTTTGATTTGGTCCTCCCAAGCTACGTTGATTGATTGCTTAGACTTCATTGCTGATTGATTGTTGGATTTCGCTTCTGATGAAACTGAGTACTTTTGTTAGAGTACTTAGACTCATACTATGTTTAATGAGTAATATCAAAGGTTTATTTCTGAGTTCTTACTAGGGAGAGAATGTCATTGCTACCTGTTTTGTCATAGAGTGACTAGTCGTCTAATATTCCCAACTCTAGTTAACATGGTCAAACACATCGAAGGACACGATGTTTCGCGTAAGACCACAATTGTCACTAAATATAGATGGTATGTAAAACTAAATACGAGTTTACAAGCATTTCTGTGACGAATATAGGATAGGGATGTGATCAGAGCTACGCCGCATCAGACTTTTTCTGGTGGACACCGAATCAGGATATTTTTTACAAGAGCATTCTTCAAATTCGTGCGGAAATAGTGATTGAAGCTACTGAGTTAGGTTCCATTATTAATACTTTCTCATGTGACGAGCTGGTATATTGAGCATGGAGAGAGGTATGTTTTATAAATTCGCGTTCAGTGGGGTCAATTCTCCAAGTCTTTTGACTCTACGTGAAAGCAATCTATTCAACCAGTACTATTCAATCTATCCATAACCAGGGATATGATAATGATTGATGAGTAATGATGAAGTTGTGTGGGGGTGGGTGGGTGTGGGTGATGAGTAATGATGAGGTTCTGTGGTGGTGGGTTGGGTGGGTTTGGGGAAGGAAAGATACCTTGTATATTTCCTTACCCAAACTCACCCACCCCACCACCACACAACCTCATCATTACTCATCAATCATTGGCCAAGAGAATAACATCATTTGAATTAAAGTGTTATAGAAGAGTTCTGAGAATACCATGGGCAGCGAAGAAAACAAACCAGAAGGTGTTACGAACAATTAACGTCCAGGAAGGCTGGCTTCTGAACACCATATTAAGAGACACGACGGCATGGAGAGAGTGTTACTGGAGGGGATGATAGAAGGCAACACGGGCAAAGACCGAACAAGGCGCAGTTGCACAGAAGATATTCAAGAATGCCTGCACATATCACTGAAAGATGCAGGACAACTTGCTCAAGACCGCTGAGAATTCAAGAGATCAATAGGAAAGACTACGTTCTGGAAAGAATATATCACTTGATAATGTCTCCCTCTGTCTCTGTTGCCTTCAGTCTTGCCTGTTGTGACTGTCCTCAAAACCTGCCTGTCTCATAAAGTGACAAAAAAGAAGGTATTTTTTTTATATTATTGATTTTGGTCAGTTTCTTTTTTATTCTTTCAACACCTCCAACCACATCTCTATTGCCTCTAATTTTCCACTTTCCAGTTTGTTTATAATAAAAGCACGCATTTTCTCTTTTACTAGATGCGTTTCCATTTCTGCGTCATAGAAACATGGCTTGATAAAATTTCAGTCATCTATTGTGTTTTATAGTTATTTGTCTCTTGAAAAATGTCCCATTTGGACCGACACGTTGAGATTTGTCCTGTTTAGTTTTATTGTATGTTTTTTGTATACTTTTTTATATATTTTTATTCATAGGTAAGGTAAGTGATTTTAGTAACCAGTTTAATACATTTTGCTTTACCATATGCAGAATTTCCTGTGGCGGGGAACGAACTCGGTACCTTGGCCGTCACATGTGCGCCCTGTACGAAATTGCCACAGAACCGAAAGACACTTTTAAAAATGAAAAATGCAATACTTCCAATACGAAATTTAAGTATAGATATTTATGCACAAAAGTGATGTAATCATTTCCACATATCATTTTCGTTTACAGAACCTCCTAAATTAATTACCATCAAGGTTTTTAATTACTGGTACAATTTGAATCTTGACTAGTGTAATTGTCGTGCTTGTAGGAAACAACAATATCCTGTAGATTTCGCTCATATTTGTTGGGTTCCTGATCCTGGGGTACATCAGCTGATGAAGATAAGTATAACTTGTACAACTTCATGCAACAGATGGCTTTAGCGTCTATGCCAAGCTAGCGGTGATATGGAAACGGAACATCAGTGTTGCAGTGAAAGTAAAACGGTATTATGTCAATGTTTCTGTTGTGCTGTATCGTTGTGAGAGTTGGATACTCACTGCAGACATGGAGAGACGATTACAGGATTCCGAGTACATATGCTAAAGACGAATTTAACGAAATTCCTATAGAGAGCATAAGACACAGATGTGTACATTATAAATATAATAACGCATGGCTGTTGACAAGATCCATTACTTTCAATAGTGAAATGATGAGAAAACTGGCATGGTTTGGACATATATGCTGACATAATAAATTGTTTTTGATAAGGAATCATTCCTTGTCAAAATCTATTTTGCAGGGAACAGCGAAAGGGGGAGAAGCAGAGGAGGACAATTAATGACATCGACAGACAACATCAATGACTGGATAGAGCAAGATATGTTCTCACTCAGCCGCATCGTTAAAGATAGTATTAACTGGAGGACTCTGTGTGCTGAAGCATCCAATGTGGTACCCCCTACGACTCTGACGTAGGATGTCTCATGATTCGGGTCACTATTTTCTTCCAAGGTAGATAAAACTCATATGTTATATGATATCGACGTAGACAATAGAAATTGTTTTTGCAATGCAATACTTAAAAGACATGACTCGTTGACTATCTATTCAACAGCGTTGTTAAATAGATAGAAACTGATATCATAAACAGCATGTTAGTTGATTAGTTAGTCGTTGGATCACCTTCACTGCACTACGGACAAATCCATAGATCTCTCCTTGAGTGTAGCCGCCATTACACGTTGACTGAAGCTCCCAGTGCGCAGTTGATTGACCATCATTCTTTCGTGCCCACGAAACCACTACTTTCTAGCGACACCACATTTCGAACCAAATTTCTTTATTCCAGTCATGGAACAAGAGTCATCGTCACTTATACAGTCATTTGTTCGTGCATTTTCCCATAGGGCGTTCAGAATGTCTGCTCGATCCATCACTCCACCAACAGCCGCAGTAACAGCGTGTGCGGCCAACCTATCTGCTCTCGCATCGTCCTAGACTCCGCATATCCCGGAACAAAAATGAAAGTTATTTTGCGTATACAAGAATTCTTCAGTGCTTCCAGCCACTCTTCCCAAATGTACCCAGCCTGAACTTTCACAATCATGTTCATTGAGTCACTGAGTATGCAGGCATGCTGGCATGTAGCCCGCGAGCACGCTCATTGCAAAGCTGTGGTTACTGTCAAAATCTCAATTGTCATGCTGCTTGTCGTCTGAGTGAATGCACCACTTTCCTCTCTGAAGGTCTCTCCAGACCTTTGAGCCGTGAAGGCCCAGGGACTCCTGATGTGTCTCTCAGCCGACCCATCTGTATATATAATCATATCATCTTCCTTGGAATTTTCACCGATCACAGCGAGTACCTTCGACTCCACAACTGTCGGACACTATTCCCAGCATTCTATATTACTTTGAAGACAATCTGTCGCACGATTCCATTTCGCACCAGGTATAACATCTTAAAATCTGCACACACTCTTTATAACATCCTATGCATGCACACCCCATCCACAACTTTCTCTTAAGTAGACTGCCATTCACTTTTAGAATTTAAGGGTGTATTGTATGTTCTTTATTAGCGGTGATTTGTGAGGTGGTCCCGCGCCCTGCAGATTTGTATTATTTGCTCTGCTGTTGAGCAATCCAGTACGTATCGCATAGCCCGTACCGACGTATCTCTCGTACATCCCAAAATGATTCGCATTGCCTCATTCTGGATTCTATCCAATATTTCTGTTTGAGTCTGACTCAACGTCAGAATCGCCAGTGAGTACTCTACTACAGTCACCAGCAATCCCCGATACAGCAGAAATAGCAGCCTCTGTTCACATTGAGCAGCAGCCATAATTTTCACTGCCTCAAGACCTTGATAAGCCTTTACAATGATGTGGTCAACATGATCTTTGAAACTCAGACTGCGGTCCAACATAACCCCTAAGTACTTCATTGTGCTTGATCTCTCGTGGACCGATGGCATTGGAATGTTTACTATGTGATTATTTTGGGAAAACCATGTCATCGATGCTTTTGATGAATTAACAAAAGCTCTAGAATTACTGCACCAATTATATACGATCAAGCTCCCTCTGCAAATTCCTGGCGATCGTTTTTCTATCTCTGCCCAGACTATATACCAAGATGTCATCATCATTGGTCATAGTCCTCCCCGGACCAGCAATCTGACAGCTTGTAATTTAAAATGTTTACACGTTAATTAATACTGGGGACAAAGGTGACCCTTGTGGTAGTCTTGGGTTTATGACTGTTGGTGCCGAAGACCAACTCCCACACTTAAGAACAACCTGTCTTGGAAAAAGTGCTGAGATAATCCACCTGACAATATAAGGACTAACTTGGAGTTTCAACATTATGGTAATTAAAAAATGCAAGTGCGCTCTGCTATAAGCATCTTCCATTTCTATTGAAACCGCGCATGTCTCCATTCGTTCGTCAAAACTTTCGAACACTTCCTGCGCGAATACGGCGAGGTTGTACCAAGTCTACTTACCTGGACTATAGCCTCCCAATGTTGAGGAGAGTCTGTTATTCCTCACTAGATATAGGGACAATTTCTATTCAACAATATTTTCTAACAACTTGATGATCGTAGTCTGCATGGTTATGAGTCTGAAGTCCTGTATTATCGCATGACTCTTGCCAGGCTTGGGTAGTGGGATTAAATAACTATGCAATCAGTCTTCTTCTACTGTGCCATTCGCCAGGCTCTTGTTAAAATACATTTCCAGCGCCTTAAGGTCCTCATCTGACCTGCCTATGAGATCATCGTACCTAATGCCATCAGGCGCTGTGTTTCTTGATCTTTTCAGTGCGGTTGGAATGTCTTCAAGAGTAATTGCATTATTGATTTCCATAACTTGCTTATTGCACATGTCTGTGACTGTTTTCATGATTTCATTGCAATTCCCTAAGTTCTTCTAACCAATGTGTGCCTTATAATGAGCTAGCAGTTCTGCACCCTTATTCTCACATGTCTTCTGCCATACTAAGTTTGTGCTTTTGAAATTTGAGATTGTTATACGCTTCCGTGGGTCGTTCATTGATTTATGCAGACTCTAGAACAATTTTAGTGATCTTTCGTTTGCAATCACATGAGAAAGGTCTTCCCATTTTTTTTCCTTAGTAGATTTGGCGATATCTTTAAACGGTTGTGCTGTCACTTTTTTCCTTGCTTTTTGCCATTCTGTAACTGCGCTGTAACTGTAACTGTGCTGGGTTTGCTCTTCCATGCACATTGAACTTCACCATTCCACCAGGGGAAAGGGGGGGGGTTGATTCCACACACGAGCCTGGTGTGCCCGACGTTTTTAACTTCTAATTCTGCCTACGATGGATAACCCCGTGCTATCATACTGGAAGGACATAACATTAGCTAACTGTTGTTTAATTTTTCCTTTGTCCACCAACAAGACACAAGGCAAATGGTCGCTTCCATGATGCCCCAGCACATCCCATCTACATCTGGGTGCAATACCAGCTGCCACTAAGCCCAAATCCATTGCACTGTCGTCATCGCCGTCCTTAGCAGCCAACCTTATCATGCGCCCATCGTTTATACATACTAGATTCATATCAACCAGATCCTCCGCGAGATCTCTTCCCTGTTGATTAGAGGCAGTATTGCCCCAAGATTTACTTTTTACATTACAATCCCTGCAGGGGTGCAAAGGGAACGCATTGCTCTAGGCGGACCCAGGGTTAGCAAATAACCAAGATCCCAAATGTACCTCCGCGCGGTGCACCCTGGAAACAGAAATACTACAGCTCGAGCTGATTCTGGCCAAATCATTTGGGGATCGTGTCCGAGAATGTGGAGGTAGCAGATGGAAAGAGATTTGACTGCACAAGAGACAGACAATATCTCCGACACCACCAGCATCACCACATATAGCGACACTGTCGACATACAGTGAAGCTAGTCAGTCCAGTCCGAACATTGGAGGGGCGGCCAATGTAAAATGCACGTAAAGGTAGATGCATGGCGAGAGCCACATAGATTTCATACCGAGTACAATGAAACAATGAAAGGGCAGAACAGCGCTAGAGGGCAGCGCGAACTGCAAATAGAAAGTGAAAAGGATCTAGGAAATGGGAACTACAAGCTCCGTCAGCTCGAGACGAGCTTCTAGTTACCTGTGTTCCTTACAGGCAGAGACCCAGACCCATCCATTGGCGTCTGGTAAAGCAAGAAGACCTAACCCAACTCTTATGTTGAACCTTCCTAAACCGGAAATATGCTCGCGAAGAGAAAGGGTTCTGTACCCGATGGGCTTAGGCAAGAAAGGGACAACGATGGTAGTCCTGGCCCAACTCTACTGTCAAGGTTTCCTATAACGGAAGTACACTTGCAGAGAGAAAGGGTTCCGTACCCGATGGGCTCAGGCACAAAAGCGATTTAGCCCTGGATTTAGCCCTGATTTAGCCCTGGCCCAACTCTACTGTCAGGTTTTCCTACACCGGAAATACACTTGAAGAGAGAAAGGGTTCAGTACCTGATGGGCTCAGGTGCAATTGGGACAAGGACGCTCAGCTCGAGAACACCTTGCTCTCAAACGCGTGGTGTGAGACTCGAACTTGGACAAGGGGTACACGATGTCGGTGAACGACACCTCTGCTAAGAGGGCGAAAGAGCCAGGGTCCAACTCCTCTGTTGAGTTCTTCCCCTTAAGGAACCAGGCTCACGGATGAGAAACGGTTCAGTACCCAATGGGCACAGGCACGTCCAATTACACGAGGCAAGTTCATAGACAGTGGAACACCTCGTGCGAGTCAGACGAGAGCAAAAATCGTCTGGGCGAAGAGTCGCCACTACGCGTGCCTGGAGACAGATATAGAGGCTGTCACAGCCCACCTGAATTGTCAAGGCATGCCGAAATCGGATGTGCTAGGCCTACAAGGCGCATACCGGTGGCACAACGTAATCACGCTCCCGGCGGAAATCGCACGGATATCAGTGATGGTTACAATGGAGCGAACGCAAAACAAACAAACAAACAATCCCTGCAGAAAATGACTTCTCTTTCTACCTTTACTATTTCACCTAGAGATTTCCAGTCCTACACGTTCAGGCTGGTGTTGCACGCATACACGTTGACTAGCACGAAAGGGTGATGTTCGTTTTGTACCCTGCCAGCTTGTAGCTGAATGCCATCATTATCCTATTCAGACATATCTATCTCGACCACGTCAATGCCTTCTCGTACAAGAATTACTTGCCCAAAGTGTCCCCTATTGAAGAAACTATGAAAACCGGTGACTTGGAGACGGTTTCCCGTTCCCAAACGCGATTCTTGTAGATCCACAACATTTGCGCTGTACATTAATTTATCCAGTTTTGACGTATTCTTTCAAGACTAGCAACATTCCAGACAAACACACGTAACGATTTTAAAGACAGAGGAACGAATTTTGATATGTGACGCCTCGCTCCAGCGCGTCGACTTTATCTGTGGCCTCGCCCCGTTTAGGATGTTTACTAAGTTTGCCGACCATTTTCTGTGTACTAAGCCCTGCAAGTACGTAAAACAAAGGCTATACTCATGAAAATTTCAGCTCTGATGCACGTACTCCGTCGCACCGGCGAAGATCTTGATGACTGGACCATTTGTCAAAATAACTGTGTCGGGTTCATACCATTGATGTGACTAGATGTATGCTTTACGATTGTACAATACAAATATTTACCGTACACTTGAGCGCGACTGCCATAGCAAAGTGGCTTTTATGTCCACTGCCCATCACAAACCCTACACCACTCCTTAACTCTCTATGTCAGTAAGCTTTTCACGCTCTGTCGTATTGTATTTAGAAGTAACTATACAAATACAGAAGTGACTAGCGAACTCCCTATCTTCGATACAGACAAAAAAAATGGCGTCTCGACTACTCCAGTAATGGCTACGTTCACAGCGTAGAATTTCTTCGCAAAGAGACAACCGTAAGGCAACAATAGGGAATGTCCATCCCTAGACAAAAAGTCTGTGACGGCACGCGAGGCGGAGGAATCCAAATGGATCAACGGCTCAAACGGCGAAACAGCAAAGTGTGTGGCGCACAAGAGGCAAGTTCTGGGCATAATAATGAATATTGGCTGGCCACCGTGGAAAAGACTGGGACCTTACCACGTACACCCCAAAGTCAAGCAACGGATGAACAACATCTAAAGTTTAGGAAACAACATATTAGAATAGGAACATGGAATGTCAGAACACTCCACCAATCAGGAAAGCTAGAAAATTTAATATTAGAGGCAGAAGCATTAGATGTAGATATTCTAGGAATAGCAGAGACAAGATGGAAAGATGCTGGGTACACAAGAAAAGAAAATTTTAGTTTTATACATTCAGGAGGAGATTACCATGAACGAGGGGTAGGAATACTGATCAGGAAAGAAATAGAAAAATATATCAGCGGGTACTGGACATATAATGACAGAATGATGTTGCTAAAGATCAAAGCAAAACCGTTTGATCTGGCCATTATACAAACTTATGCTCCAACTACAGATTACACCGAAGAAGAAATATAACAGTACTACGAAGATCTGCAACAACTACTCAAACCAGTAAAATCAACAGACATTTTAATAGTCATGGGAGACATGAATGCAAAAATAGGGAAAGGAAGACATAAGAACATTGTAGGGCAATTCGGACTAGGGACAAGAAATGACAGAGGAGAAAGACTAATACAGTTCTGTGAGGAGAACAATATGATCATATGTAATACATTCTTTGAACATGAAAATAGAAGATTATATACATGGAAAAGCCCTGGAGATAGAAAGAGGAACCAAATAGATTTCATTATGATTAACAATAGATTTAGAAATAGTGTCAAAAACATAAAAACATACCCAGGTGCAGATATCAACTCTGACCATAATCAAGTGCTGTGCAAAATAAATGTCAAACTTAAAAAGATAGTAAATAGAGGAGTCCAAGAACCACAGATAGACGCATCAGCACTAAAACAACAAGACATACAACAAAAATACCTTGTAGATGTAAAGAATAGATATGAACATCTAATGATAGAGTGCATGGAACAATACAGAAGGGAAAATCCAGAAGAGAAAATAGACAATAAATGGGAAAGCCTAAAGAAAAGTATTCAAACATCAAGTAAAAATTTACCAACAAGAAATACCAAGAACAAACAAACATGGATGACAGATGAAATATTAGAGAAAATGACAGAAAGAAAGAAAGCTAAAAATACACCAAAATACTCAAGTATAGACAAGGAGATACGTAACATGTGCAGAACAGCGAAAAAACAATGGCTAGAAACAAAATGCAGTGAAATAGAGGAGATGTCCATACAACAGAAGACAAAATTAATGCATAAGGAGATAAGGCTGATCACTAATAAGAAAAATCCTATTAATGGCGGTGGCTGCATACAAGATAAAAATGGTAAAATAATATTTGATAAAACAGAAGCACTCACAAGATGGGCAGATTATGTAACAGAACTGTTTGACGACCAACGGAACAAAAAACCAACAATACACAACAATGATGGACCAGCAATACTGAAATCAGAAGTAGAACATGCAATAAATTCAATAAAATGTGGAAAAGCTGCAGGCTCTGACAACATAACAGCAGACATAATAAAAACTCTAAATGAATTTGGTGTAGATACTATCACAGAATGATACTTGCAATGACATATACGAAACAGGCCATATACCTAAAGACCTAACATCATCAATATTCATACCACTTCCTAAGAAGCCCAGGGCTGTGGACTGTACAGAATATAGAACAATAAGTCTAATGAGCCATATAACTAAAATACTTCTCAAGATAATACATGAAAGAATTAAGAACAAGATAGACATGGAGGTCGGTGAAGAACAATTCGGTTTTAGGAAAAACAAAGGAACCAGAGAAGCTATACTGAGTATCCGGCTAGTGATAGATAAATATATAGAAGTCCAAAAAAGTATCTATATTTGCTTCATAGACTACAGCAAGGCCTTTGACAGAGTCCAACATGAAAAATTAATCAAATGTCTTCAAGAAATAGGCATAGATGGAAAAGACATCAGGCTGATTAGAAATATATATTGGGAACAAACTGCATCAATAAGGTGTGAAAACAGCTACTCTCCATACATAGAAATAAGAAGAGGGGTAAGACAAGGATGCATTTTATCACCAAGCCTATTTAATATCTACACAGAGAATATCTTTAAAAATATAGAAGAAATACCAGGACTCAAGATCAATGGGAAAATAATAAACAACATTAGATATGCAGATGACACTGTTCTTTTAGCAGAAAGTGAACATGAACTACAAAGACTAATAGATCAAGTCAATAAATCAAGTAATGAATATGGACTGGATATAAACATTCAAAAAACAAAAACCATGATAATCAGCAAAGACACAGAAGATCAGGAGGTAAACATAAACATACAGGGAGAGAAACTACAACAAGTAAAACAGTATCAATATCTTGGACACATAGTCACAAATGATGGCAGATGTGAAACAGAAGTTAAAAGGAGAATAGGAATGGCTAAAAGTACCTTCAATGACATGAGGAAATTATTAATATCTAAACAAATTACAAACAAGTTAAAAATGAGAATTATAAAATGCTACATCTATTCCATATTAATGTATGGCTCAGAAACATGGACACTAAATAAACAATTAGAAGACAAAATTGATGCCTTTGAGATGTGGGTATATAGAAGAATAGGGAGAACATCATGGAAAGAGAAGAAAACAAATAAAGAGGTGCTAAAAACACTTAATATGAAGAAAGAACTACTGAGAAATAAAGATCAGGCAAATAAAATACTTTGGACACATTAAAAGACATGACACCCTATTGAAGACCTTACTTGAGGGTAAAGTCAAAGGGAAGCGAGCAAGAGGTAGGCAGAGATACAAGTGGGAGAGTAACATTACACGATGGACAGGTTACAGTCTAGCAGAGTGCACCACCAAGACAAGAGACAGGAGATGTTGGAGATACGTTGCAGCCAACCTTCGTTGCGGAGACGGCACTTGATGATGATGATGATACAAATGCAGGTTTTAGCTGCTTACTGGCAGAAGGGATCTTCTTAATTGGCTGCAGGTCCGGCTCTGTAGCAAAGTGGTACAGAACGCGTCTGTGACGGCCAAGATACCGTGCTCGATCCCCACCACAGGGAATTGTGCATCTGGACCGTTCAGAAAACAATGGCAAACTACTTGACGTATTTATATTTCTAGAAAATCACCACAGTCATAAATTCTGAGTTAATAGCTACGTCCTGTAAAGAATATTACCAATTTGTATTTATTGTAGGGGATTTCCAGCGTTAAACATACAGTAACGAAAGCTTATATTTGATTGAATATGAAGAAATTTGTACTGTCTAACAACCGTCTGTACTAGTTTATAACAGAATGGTCTCAAGTAGATGAAGCTTATGTACATGAGAAAAGTTACAAAGACGAGTAAAGAGCATGGATACAATGTTAAGAAACTGCTTGAGTATATTACAGGAGAATTATATATCTCAGCTATGGTCCTCAAACGATTCGTTCTTTGCATACCATGTGTATCGCTAAATGCTTGCAATGTGGATGGGCATCGACTGTCTGCGAGTAGCAGTCCTATAGAATGTTGGTATATATCCGAGGTGAGCAACGTTTGTGCATCGACGAGCCGGATTGAGCTATTTACGTGATGTGTGAATCGGTCGGAGTAGAGCTATTTACATGTACTATGAGTGTGAAATATGTTTTTATTTTAGTTTTCTGAGGTCTGTGGCATAAGGAAATTTTAAATCAGCCTGGTAATTTCCACTGTATACTCCCTATTGTGTCATTTTTAAGCAACCAGCTAAGCTCTCCTTGAGGCAACAACAGTGATGCTTAGGTTTAGCATCTGTTTCCGTGCACCTCTGCCACTTGGCATTTATTAACAGTATTTGCATATAATGCCACATTCATTGATGTGTCTTTTAATGTAATTTGGAATTAATCAAGAAATGGTTGAAGAAACTAAGAAGTGACAGAGAGCATTTCAATCAGTTGTGTTTTGATGACACCGGGTCCTATCTCAATTTGAATCAACAAGTTAATCGAATTCGAATAAGCCGCGTCTAAAATAAGTAAAAAATAAAAAAAAAAGGATTCCTTTTTTTATTTTGTGAGAGAGAGACCCGTAATGTACATTCCTAAACACAATCTATCTATCAAGACACAGAAAAAAAACAGCAAACAAATTACACAGATGTATAACTTTCTCGAGGACCATGCACAATGAAATAGATACGGATCATTAAGCAATCATACTACACGAATCATTGCTGTCAGGTGAGTCAATAAAAAATAACACCTAAACAAATTATTTAACTCTAAACGTAAAGAAGGAGAATTAATAGGTTGCAAATCCATACAATAACTAAAAGTACAAGCAGTGGACCACAACATATTGAGAATCAAAGCCTCTGCCCTACGTTCCTGCTTGTGGCAGGAAAGGAATAAACTAACTAAACAAATTATTTCAGGTGTAGCATTAGTAAATTAAAACTATTTTCAGGAAGTATAAAGCAATTGTTGAAAAATCGGGAGGTAGCTGATGGGTTTTGATCAAGGTCAATTCAACTTAAGGGATTCATCAGCTAATTGAAGACTTCTTAATGTCATAATCATCTTTACTGGCGAATGAAGAGCACCATTTTGGACGCTATTCATTTAAGTATTATTATGGACCCTCTAAATTTGAGTATTATTATTGACTTCCGAATTGTGAGTGTTATTATGGACATTCTTAATTTAAATATTGTTATGAACGACACTATTTTGAATGTTATTATGGACGATTCAAATTTGAATGTTATTATAGACGTTCAATTTGAGTTTCATTATGGACTTTCTTAATGAGAGTATTATTATTAAAAACGTGTGAAAACCCCCACATATTCCCGTTCACAATTTGAATCAGCACGTTAATTCTTGATTCTTGATTAGAAACTGGCTTCACAGCACGCGGGACATTCCCATAAGTGCTCCGCCCTCCGCCCCAGCAGCCATCCCAGTGTATGTAGACTCATAGTTCCGGTCAGGTGTTGATTGTGTGATCTTCGGGACTTTCCACAAAATTTACTTTTCCTCCGCTCACCTCTGAATACTCCCATTTCTAACATTCTCTGTATGTGTACGTTCTCAACCTCATTGACATCATCTGCATCTTGAAATGAATTTATTACTGCCTTTATTAAATCTGCTTTATCTCTTCTCAGCAATGTGCCGTCTATCGCCGGATTGCCTGCCAATAAGTCGGATATCTCGTTTCCTCTGACCCCAGCATGACCAGGGCAGAATATCCATGTAATGCTTTGGACAACTGAGTTGTTCAATAAGTCCCACCATTCTTTTCTTAGCATGAACTTTTCTATCTTGCGCAACATGCTTTGAGAGTCTGTGAGTATTACCGCGTGTATTGATGTATCAGTTATCAACCAATTAAGAGCTGCTGTTACTCCCTCTATCTCCATCCTCATGCTCGATGTGACAGTAGAATATGCTGAAGATTTCTCAACCAACTTCACGCCATTTCTGTAGGTAACAAAACCTCAACCGCTTTTATTTGTGTTTCTGCTAACAGATCCATCTGTGTATATAATTATGTCTTGTGGTTTCGAGTGTAGTTGGGCGAGTTCTTGCACTGCATCCTGAGCCTTGACTGCCGTCCATTTTCGACAAGCTTTATCTAGTTGTATTATTACTTTAGTCAGTGATTTTTTTCTCAGTGTCTACCTCCACCCATTCACTGCCCTTTCCTATTTCTTCCAATTCACATACTATTCGCAGTGTGTGTTCAGCCTCTGCCATCCATGATCTGCCACGCTTAATACGTTTTCCCTTTGACTCATCTAGACGATGGTGTAATGGGTGGTGGTTGTATTCTGTCACTTTAAGGTACGACTTAACTTGTGCTACTTGATGTCGCACTCTAATGCCGGGGAGATCAAGCAGAAATCTCATAGCAGAGATGGGTGTATCTCTAGTACACCCCAGTACCGCTCTCATTTCTTCATTTTGAACTTTTTCTAATCTATCGACTTGTGTCTGTGACAAAGTTAGTAGGCCGAGGCCATAATCTATTACAGATAGCACCAACACTTGCAGGAGCAGAAAAAGTACCCATTGCTGCATGTCGAAGGTCGCCATAACCTTGATAACACTGATCCCTCTTCTAGCCTTCTGAATCATATTTGTGACGTGCTTGTTGAATGAGAGACTTCTATCAAAGATTATCCCAAGATATTTAAGATCATGTTCTCTGTCAATGAATGAGCCCATGCAACTAACAGCTGGCAGTGTGTCATTAACCAGATTATTATTTAAGGAGTACCAGACGACCTTTGCTTTCGAGGGATTGATCACAGCGTTGTATGCTCTGCACCATATCAACAATTGATCTAGAACATTTTGTACACTGTCAGCGATATCTGTTCTGTTCCTGCCCATGTTGTATAGTAGGATATCGTCAGCGTATGTTAGAACTCTACAATTGCTGGGAGTTTGCAATTGAGCAATTCTCAATGTATACACATTAAACAGTACTGGGGACAGAGGAGATCCTTGTGGCAGACCAGGTGCTATTGTTCTGATCTCAAATGTCCAGGATCCACACCTCAGAGCGACTTTTCTACAGATTATCACATTTGCTATCCAGCGTATGATCCAGGGGTGGATATCTTGTTCCCTTAGCATGTCGATGAGATGGGTGTAGCTAACTCTATTGTATGTATCTTCCAGGTCTATCGCTGCAACTGCAGATTCTTCTTTGTTCTGAAAACCTTCATAAACTTCATATGCAAGAACTGCTGCATTTTTTTACTGTGTCTCGTCTAGGTCTGTATGCCCCTAGGTTATTTGGGAGGACGCCTTTTATCTCTAGTTTCCTGGTTATGCGTCTAGCCACAATTCGTTCCAGAATTTTACCGTATACATTCTGCAGTGTGATGATGCGATAACCTTTTATGTCCGTAGAATCTTTGCCTGGTTTTGGCACGGGTATTAGATAGCTATGTAGCCACTCCTCTGGTACTACTCCTGTTTTCAGACTCGTATTATTAATCGTTTGTTATTTTTGCTAGCATATTCTCCTCAATGTCCTTGAGTAAGCTGCACCTGATTCCATCCGGACCTGGAGCGCCATCGGATGCATTCTTAATAGCCAGTTGCACTTCTTTAACATCTGCAAGCTGGTCTTCTTTGGTCCTAAAATCCGTGATGGATGTCTGGATATGCAGCATTTCTTTGCGCTGAATCTTTGCGCTGAATCAGCACGTTAATCAAATTCGAATAAACTGCGTCTTTACAAGAAAGATTACCTTTTTTTTCGAGAGATCCGTAAGCACAATTGATTATGAATCTATCTATGGATCTGTCAAGCTCTTCACTTAAGTGCTATTATTAACGCTCTTCATTTGATTGTTATTATAAACTATTTTTTATAAGTAACATTTCGACAGAATTATCATCAAATTCTCGTATTAACTTTATATTAAGCAGTGTTTTTTTTAAAATTTTATATAAACTAATTCTATTTAAATATCTGTGTAAATTTTGTTTTCATAATATTAATGGTTATGTTCCTTTAAAGCCAGATGTTTTTCGAAAAATCATTAAAATGTTTAAGATGATACCATATTTGTGTGATAATCTGCGTGCATGTAATTTGCAAAGGTAATTTTTGCAAAACACTTGTGTAAATAAAAACTAATAATATGAGAATTTCTACTAGGTACGTTTGTCTTATTTAGTTTTGCTTTAGTTTTATTTTAAATGAAATATTCATTATTGAAGCACTTCATTTTTTTTTTTTTTAGGATTCAGTTGTTTTTTAAAAATACTCCTTTCCATCCAAAAGCGTATCACTGGAATATAAATATTAATATACACTTGTGTATATAGTGTACATACATGAAGCTAATAAACTTGAAATATTCAGTAATCATATATTTGTATTTTTATCTATTGTCTTTTCTCTGCTGTGAGACGTCGCAGAATTGAATGACGATCGGTTTACTGACTATTGAACGTCTGGTCGCTTGATATGCAGTAATACTGTGCCTTGTCAGAATCTTGGTAATTCCTTAAAAACACTTTCTTCTTGGTCTTCCCCTGTATCTTGCTGTTTCAATTTTCATGTTGCTGGCTCTTGCCGCCGTCCAATAAGTGTCCATTCTCATATTTATCTTTTAAATAGTGTAATAAATGATTGAACTATTGGCTGGCTGCCGTAAAGATGCAAAATAGAAGATATTCAGATTTAACATTTGTCTATAGATTCTGGTCAAAGAATGTTTGAAACTTAATAAAAATTAGATTGTGACACTTCAATAAATAAAAGGTTTGTTAATCTGCTAAACAGTGTAACAATAAGAAGGATTCTTTTAAAAGTAACGTGTTGCGCTAGGTTACGCTTTAATACTGACCTGTATTAATCTGTTATTTTGTGGTAATGAGTCAGCCTATTGAAAGAGTTGCTCGACTTAGACAGTAGTTTCAAATTGTGGATGCTTACTTACAATTTGCAAGTCTTTTTACGTTTCATAACTGTTCATCAAGGAATTGTGTCACCATTATCATGTGTGGCGCACCTAAGTCTTCTTTGGAGTGAGTCACTTTTAAAATGGGTCTGTTACAGTATGATTATGAAGATCGTATCTACGACAAGGTCTTTAAACTGGATGGAAGCACTTAATGCAACACATTTTAAAAATCGTAGTGGCTTGACGAGCATGACCCGAAGATTGCAGAAACTACAAGATTGCTGTGTAACTTGAGACAGTTGCGAAACTAGAAAACTTTAGCGACCTCTCCTGGTCTCTCTACTTTCGTTTGTTAGATTACAGTTTTACTACATTTATTAGTCATTCGGGTGTTACGGGTAAAGAAAGAGCATATAGGCTGGCGAGTTCTGCCAATATATTTAAAAATAGTGCAATGAATACAATTGACATACTGAAATCCTTAAGTGAAATATCATGAATAAACCAAATACTCGTTATGATTTTTTCTTCACGGGCAAAAAATTTGCAAAACTATAGAAAACTGGGACTGTTAGTAGTAGTGTAATTGTTTGTTTGTAAACCCCAGGAATTACGAGAGATTAGCTCATACTTCCTGTGTGCCATGGGGAGGTTTATGAGCTTTCTTTCATAACCAGATTGCTTCACCGTTTGGCTTTGTGCAATGCCTATTGGAGGAGCATTCTACTTGGGGGGGGGGGTACATAAGACAGGACGAGACTCGGCGAGCTGATACTTTGCTTGGGTCACCCATATTTTGTCTATCCATTGACGAGGCGCTTCGAAGCCAGCGAGCTGTTCCTTGTGTAGGAAGACCATTGCATTACCACTCTATTTGTACCTAGGTCCCAGACCTAATGTCTTCTGTATGAGCCGTGTTGTGTAATGGCGACGGTCGAATTAGAATGGGGTTGATACATCATCCTAGACTAGGCGCTGCTTTGCCAAACATGTCGGGGGTCTGGAGTTTGACCTGTGCATTTCTCACGCACTCGTCTCGTCCGCTTGAGATGGCCTTCCTATCCATCGTCATGTGCTATATAGGTTTGTGTGTTTTGACTGTTCACTATTGCGTATATTACCCTTGTATTGTGCTAGTTGTGTTGTATTGTGCTAGTTGTGTTAGATTGTGCTAGTTGTGTTGTTTAATTGTGTACTCAAGTGATAAATGGATATGTTTCCGTACTTTAATGTTGCTATTTGCAAGATTCGAGCGCTGACAAAGGAGAAACTTGATTTTTCCGTTATTGTCAGTCGGATACAAACATCTCATTTGGTGACCTATTCTCGCCGCTGGGGCGGGTTAACTGACCGTGTCAAAATGGTCTGCCCTATTTTTACACGGTGTCAACCTGTTACAGTCGATGTGATATTTGGCGACACACTGTAGCTACTATGGACACTCACAGTGCTCAGAAATAAGTCAACCTAGCATTGTTAACAAAGGCTTTGTCTACCTAGGCTTAAAAAGTCTGTTTGCGGCGAAATACTCGGAAGAAGTTGGCAGGTAACTCAACGGGTACATAGGCGCTAACAGCAGAGCTGTGTGGACAGCATAGGGCACAGTTAGACACATAGTACGCTCTGGCCATCCACTGCACCTGATTTTCTCCCAGTTGTCTCGACTTTGTCTTGCCACTGGACCAAGATAAAACTCAGGAGAGAGAGTGTGGTTGACGATTAGCGCAACTCTTCCACACTATAAACCAACTTCAGCGCTAGTCATTTCTCAACCCATTTATTTATTTATCTTTATTAATTAAATATGAAGAGAACAAAGTGTGAATCAATCCTAGTTGGTTCATGGAATGTTCGGACACTTACGGATATCTCCGATGTAAACAGACCAGAAAGAAGAACAGCACTAATTGCTAAAGAATTGGCCCGTTATAATCTGGATATTGTTGCACTTAGTGAAACGCGGTTTGCAGATGAGGGTCAGTTGACAGAGAGCGGTGGAGGGTATACATTCTTCTGGATAGGACGTAAAAACACAGAGAGGCGTGAATCAGGTGTTGGTTTTGCTATAAAATCATCTCTGGTGCAGAAACTTCCAGGTCTGCCTCGAGGAATTAGCGATCGCTTGATGTCGTTGCGATTGCAAGTGAGCAAAAATAACTTTGCCACATTACTTTCTGCATATGCGCCGACAATGACAAATCCTGATGAGGAAAAGGATAAATTCTATGAAGAGTTAGATGCCGCTATATCTGGTACACCGAGAACTGATAAACTCATTATCCTGGGTGATTTCAATGCCCGAGTTGGCAAAGACTTCCAGACATGGCAAGGTGTTCTTGGACGTCATGGGATCGGTAAATGTAACAGCAATGGTTCCCTTCTTTTAAAGCTATGTTCTGTGCACGAACTCACTATCACCAACACTATGTTTCGTTTGCCAACGCGCAAAAAGACCTCTTGGATGCATCCACGCTCCAAGCAGTGGCATCTTATAGACTATATCATAACCAGAAAAAGGGACATCAAGGATGTTCGTGTCACAAAAGCAATGTGTGGAGCTGAATGCTGGACTGATCACCGGCTTATAGTATCCAAACTAAATTTCACCATTGAAAGAAAAAGACGTCCACAGGGACAAAAGATAGAAAAACGCCTAAACACTGATCGGTTGAGTAACCACGATATAAAAAATAATCTCTCCAAGGATCTCGACGTAGCCTTGGGAGACTTAGATCTTCTTAATACCACATCTGAAGATAGCTGGGCTTCGTTTAAAGAAATTATTTACGCCAAAGCGAAGGAACATTTGGGAGTGAAGGTACATAGACACCAAGACTGGTTTGATGATAATAATTTTGAGATAACATCCTTGTTAGAAGAGAAACACAAAGCTTTCAAGAAACTACAAGGGGCAGCATCTTCACCGTCCAAGAAAGTGGCCTATAACAAGATCCGTAACACTTGTCAAAAGAAGCTTAGAGAGATGAAGGATAAATGGCTAAGTCGAAAAGCTGAAGAAATTCAAATGTTTGCAGACAGAAAGGACTATAAGCGATTCTATGAGGCTTTAAGAACTATCTATGGTCCACACTCATCGGGATCACCACCTCTATTAAATGCCGATTCGTCGAAGCTTCTCACTGATAAAAATGACATCTTAAATCGTTGGGCTGAACATTTTGAAGAAATCCTTAACAAACCATCAGTAATAAATGAAGAAGTCATAAACAGAATACCACAACTTAGGATAAGAGAAGAACTCGATATACCTCCAAGCAGTCAAGAGGTTATTATAGCGATTAAACAAATGTCAAATGATAAAGCTCCAGGTTTGGATGCCTTACCTGCTGAAATTTATAAAAATGGCGGACCACTGCTGATTAAAAGACTAACTGACATTTTTGGTATTTTCTGGAACTCAGGTACATTGCCTCAAGATCTAAAAGATGCTTCTATAGTGCACCTATATAAAGGCAAAGGTACCAAACAGTCTTGCGATAATCATAGGGGCATATCACTTTTGTCTATAGCTGGTAAAATTCTCGCTCGTGTCATACTCAACAGATTAAATAATTCTCTACTAAACGAGCTACTCCCAGAGAGTCAGTGCGGTTTTCGTGCAGGTCGTGGTACAGTTGATATGATATTCTCTGCACGACAAATTCAGGAAAAGTCACAAGAGCAACATAGTGAACTCTTAGCAACATTTGTGGACTTAACTAAAGCATTCGATACCGTTAACAGAGAAGGACTGTGGAAGGTGCTTACAAAGTTCGGATGCCCCCCAAAACTTGTCACTGTGATACGACAATTTCATGACGGTATGATGGCTAGTGTTATCTGCGACGGAGGAGTATCTCCTGCATTCCCTGTCACAAATGGTGTAAAGCAGGGATGTGTGCTGGCCCCTACTCTTTTCAGCCTGTTATTTACAGCCATGTTAACGGAAACACACCATAGTAATGAAACAGCAGGCATAATGATCAATTACAGAACGGATGGTGGTCTTTTCAATTTACGTCGTCTAAAAGCAAACACGAAAACTAAATCTAGTACTGTTAGAGAATTACTTTATGCTGACGACTGTGCATTGTATGCTGACTCTGTCGTAAACATGCAGAGCACCATAGACCGCTTCTCAAAGGCCTGCAACAACTTTGGTCTCACTATTAACACCAAAAAAACAGAAGTCATGCACCAAGCAACATCAAATAGCCAACATACTGCTACTTCCATCATCGTCAATAAGGAAAAACTGCAGGTAGTCGACAATTTTACTTACCTTGGAAGCACTCTCTCTCGCGATGTCAACATTGATGTGGAAGTTAACAAGAGACTGGCAAAAGCTAGTGCTGTATTTGGCGGATTACGCAAAAATGTATGGGACAGAAGAGGTATAAGAACAACCACCAAACTACAAGTATATCATGCTGCTGTTATACCAACCTTACTATACGCCTGCGAAACGTGGACAGTGTATGCTAGACATGCAAGAAAGTTAAATCATTTCCATCTTACCTGCCTACGTAAATTACTAAACATCCATTGGTGGGACAAAGTACCAGACTACGAGGTCTTGGAAAAATCAACCTCAATAAGCATCCACACAATACTTATGAAGGCGCAGGCACGCTGGGCAGGCCATCTTGTGCGCATGGAGAACTCGCGATTGCCAAAACAAATATATTATGGAGAACTCAAGGCAGGATTTCGAAAAGCTGGTGGACAGAAAAAGCGTTTCAAAAACACGCTCAAGTCATCCTTGAAACATCTTAACATTGACGTAGGTGCTTGGGAGAGCCTCGCTCAGGATAGAACGGCTTGGCGTTACAGCATTAGAACGGGAGCACTAGCGGCAGAAGAATTCAGACAAGAAACTGCAAGACAGAAGCGGACACGTAGAAAAGAAAAAACATCTCAACCTCACACAGATACCTTCTATTGTTGTCAATTCTGTAAAAGAACATTTTGTGCGCGCATTGGACTTGCTAGTCATTTAAAAACGCACTATTAACTTTATTATTTTATTATTTATTGTTATTATTATTATGGTTGAGTTTTTGGTCATCGTCGATCACGACGGACGAACATCATATTACCCAGAGACAGGTAAAATATGAATCTTGGGCGAGGGGCTTTGCAGTGGGCCCTTAAGAACTGAACCAAATTCTCTCTGTATGAACCGTGTTTAGCACGGCCGACAGTCGAGTTGAGCTATGTTTCATCATCATCAAGTGCCGTCTCCGCAACGAAGGTTGGCTGCAACGTATCCAACATCCCCTGTCTCTTGTCTTGGTGGTGCACTCTGCTAGACTGTAACCTGTCCATCGTGTAATGTTACTCTCCCACTTGTATCTCTGACTACCTCTTGCTCGCTTCCCTGTGACTTTACCCTCAAGTAAGGTCTTCAATAGGGTGTCATGTCTTTTAATGTGTCCAAAGTATTTTATTTGCCTGATCTTTATTTCTCTTAGTAGTTCTTTCTTCATATTAAGTGTTTTTAGCACCTCTTTATTTGTTTTCTTCTCTTTCCATGATGTTCTCCCTATTCTTCTATATACCCACATCTCAAAGGCATCAATTGTGTCTTCTAATTGTTTATTTAGTGTCCATGTTTCTGAGCCATACATTAATATGGAATAGATGTAGCATTTTATAATTCTCATTTTTAACTTGTTTGTAATTTGTTTAGATATTAATAATTTCCTCATGTCATTGAAGGTACTTTTAGCCATTCCTATTCTCCTTTTAACTTCTGTTTCACATCTGCCATCATTTGTGACTATGTGTCCAAGATATTGATACTGTTTTACTTGTTGTAGTTTCTCTCCCTGTATGTTTATGTTTACCTCCTGTTCTGTGTTTTTGCTGATTATCATGGTTTTTGTTTTTTGAATGTTTATATCCAGTCCATATTCATTACTTTATTTATTGACTTGATCTATTAGTCTTTGTAGTTCATGTTCACTTTCTGCTAAAAGAACAGTGTCATCTGCATATCTAATGTTGTTTATTATTTTCCCATTGATCTTGAGTCCTGGTATTTCTTCTATATTTTTAAAGATATTCTCTGTGTAGATATTAAATAGGCTTGGTGATAAAATGCATCCTTGTCTTACCCCTCTTCTTATTTCTATGTATGGAGAGTAGCTGTTTTCACACCTTATTGATGCAGTTTGTTCCCAATATATATTTCTAATCAGCCTGATGTCTTTTCCATCTATGCCTATTTCTTGAAGACATTTGATTAATTTTTCATGTTGGACTCTGTCAAAGGCCTTGCTGTAGTCTATGAAGCAAATATAGATACTTTTTTGGACTTCTATATATTTATCTATCACTAGCCGGATACTCAGTATAGCTTCTCTGGTTCCTTTGTTTTTCCTAAAACCGAATTGTTCTTCACCGACCTCCATGTCTATCTTGTTCTTAATTCTTTCATGTATTATCTTGAGAAGTATTTTAGTTAGATGGCTCATTAGACTTATTGTTCTATATTCTGTACAGTCCACAGCCCTGGGCTTCTTAGGTAGTGGTATGAATATTGATGATGTTAGGTCTTTAGGTATATGGCCTGTTTCGTATATTTCATTGCAAATTTCTGTGATAGTATCTACACCAAATTCATTTAGAGTTTTTATTATGTCTGCTGTTATGTTGTCAGAGCCTGCAGCTTTTCCACATTTTATTGAATTTATTGCATGTTCTACTTCTGATTTCAGTATTGCTGGTCCATCATTGTTGTGTATTGTTGGTTTTTTGTTCCGTTGGTCGTCAAACAGTTCTGTTACATAATCTGCCCATCTTGTGAGTGCTTCTGTTTTATCAAATATTATTTTACCAATTTTATCTTGTATGCAGCCACCGCCATTAATAGGATTTTTCTTATTTGTGATCAGCCTTATCTCCTTATGCATTAATTTTGTCTTCTGTTGTATGGACATCTCCTCTATTTCACTGCATTTTGTTTCTAGCCATTGTTTTTTCGCTGTACTTGAGTATTTTGGTGTATTTTTAGCTTTCTTTCAGTCATTTTCTCTAATATTTCATCTGTCATCCATGTTTGTTTGTTCTTGGTATTTCTTGTTGGTAAATTTTTACTTGATGTTTGAATACTTTTCTTTAGGCTTTCCCATTTATTGTCTATTTTCTTTTCTGGATTTTCCCTCTGTATTGTTCCATGCACTCTATCATTAGATGTTCATATCTATTCCTTACATCTACAAGGTATTTTTGTTGTATGTCTTGTTGTTTTAGTGCTGATGCGTCTATCTGTGGTTCTTGGACTCCACTATTTACTATCTTTTTAAGTTTGACATTTATTTTGCACAGCACTGGATTATGGTCAGAGTTGATATCTGCACCTGGGTATGTTTTGATGTTTTTGACACTATTTCTAAATCTATTGTTAATCATAATGTAATATGTTTGGTTCCTCTTTCTGTCTCCAGGACTTTTCCATGTATATAATCTTCTATTTTCCTGTTGAAAGAATGTATTACATATAATCATATTGTTCTCCTCACAGAACTGTATAAGTCTTTCTCCTCTGTCATTTCTTGTCCCTAGTCCGAATTGCCCTACAATGTTCTTATGTCTTCCTTTCCCTATTTTTGCATTCATGTCTCCCATGACTATTAAAATGTCTGTTGATTTTACTGGTTTGAGTAGTTGTTGTAGATCTTCGTAGTACTGTTCTATTTCTTCTTCAGTGTAATCTGTAGTCGGTGCATAAGTTTGTATAATGGCCAGATCAAACGGTTTTGCTTTGATCTTTAGCAACATCATTCTGTCATTATATGTCCAGTATCCGCTGATATATTTTTCTATTTCTTTCCTGATCAGTATTCCTACCCCTCGTTCATGGTAATCTCCTCCTGAATGTATAAAACTAAAATTTTCTTTTCTTGTGTACCCAGCATCTTTCCATCTTGTCTCTGCTATTCCTAGAATATCTACATCTAATGATTCTGCCTCTAATATTAAATTTTCTAGCTTTCCTGATTGGTGTAGTGTTCTGACATTCCATGTTCCTATTCTAATATGTTGTTTCCTAAACTTTAGATGTTGTTCATCCGTTGCTTGACTTTGGGGTGTACGTGGTAAGGTCCCAGTCTTTTCCACGGTGGCCAGCCAATATGTTTGCAGTGCCGTTATAGACTTGCGTCCCCCTCTACGTTGCCCCCAGTGTCCAGATTCCGAGTCTCAACACGGCTTCGGTCGGACATTTGAACAATGTGCTCCCCGACATTAGTTCAATGCTTGTCCTGTGTGCAATGGGGAGCTGTATTCAACACTTTCTTACGAGTGCGTGTTCAAATTAGCGTATCCAGTTCTTGAGTCGTTTTGATACCCCTACTTTGAATGGGGTCAATTGTAATGGAACATGTCGGCTTCACTGTGTTCTCGAGCATGAACAGCACTTACACTTGTCGGTCTTGTGATGCGTCATTGTAGTTCTGTTGCCACTCAATCCATTTACGTTTACTGCGCTGCCCTCTAGCGTGTGTTAACTTTGACATGTGGTGTGTACTCGACAGATCACTGTATGTTAGGGACATTGACATTGGCCGCTACTCCAATTTTTCTGTTTTTTAAGCTGGCCAGATCGGAAAGCACATATGCCAGGAATATGTTAGATGTGATGGTGTAGAGGTTTCGGAGATGTTTCCTGTCTCTATTCAGGCAGTTCTAATTCCATCTACAACATCCACTGACACGAGCCTAAAAGCGTTAGCCAGGAGTACAGCAAGAGCCGCTGTATTTCTGCTTCCAGGGTGCACCACGAGGAAGTGATTTTAGGATCTATGTTATCTGCTAACACTGGGTTCGCACGATAGTAATACGAGACCCTCTGCACCCCTAGTAGTAGTGTAATTATAGATGTACTCAAGGGACGATCGGGGCACCTCTGGACGTGTCATGTGTGCACGATAATGATCTAATTAACCAATAACGAATAAGTTCAGGCCGTAGATACGTTTTATTTATGTACAGTGCTTTTACTAAACAATAGAAAGTCGTTTCTTCTTTTTTCTGGGAATTATTAAATTTTCATGAAATTTTGTTTTTATTTCTTTTGGCAAAAAGTTGGGGGATGCGGAGGGATGAGTTTTACAGATGTATGACTTGTTGCTTAGTACTAAATGTCATGTTATGTTTGGCTTGTTGCCAAGTACTAAATGTCATGTTATGTTTGGCTTGTTGCTAAGTACAAAAAAGTCATGTTATGTTTGACTTCTTGCTTAGTACTAAATGTCATGTTATATTTGGCTTGTTGCAAAGTACTAATTGTCATGTTATGTTTGACTGGTTGCTTAGTACTACATGTCAAGTTATGTTTGACTTGTTTCTTAGTACTAAATGTCAAGTTATGTTTGACTTGTTCCTTAGTACTAAATGTCATGTTATGATTTCCTAAGGGAAATTCCTCTTTTCTACGGCTTGAAGCAGTTGATGTATATATAGAATGACAATCACGAACATTGTTGATTGTATCTCCGGTAAGTAAATGTTCATACACTCCGCTAGCAATATCAGAAATGTAGTCAACACATCTCTATTTACACAGTAAAGAACATAATGGAATTAAACTCCGAATTATTACTTTTATATCTAGAATAGGGATACAGTGCATGACATTCTAGACACCGTACTACTGCTTATAATACAAGTTTCTTCAGAATCCTCATTCAATATTTATGAAGAATTCACAAATTAAGAAGAAAGAACGTGAGGCTAAAGAAATCGCTGTATTTATTCGAATGGAAAGAAAAACAATAAATCTTCCAACTAAATCGGCTCTCATACATTGCCCAAGGGAAATTAAATTATTGAAAATGTTTTCAGATTTAATTCTGGAACACTTTTTTCATTTTTTTAGGGTACACGTTTACCAAGAGACAGTTTTTCTTCTTAGATATGTTCTGAACCTGTGATGATTATAATTCACCTTGTGGCAGGGATCGCCTCCTCTTCCTGTACTGCTTCTAATTGCTGATGATGAGAGAAAACTGTTGTAGTTAGAACCAGTAGAGAGATAGTACTTCGTCAGTTGCTGCTGATCCAAACAGCAGCTACAACTACTATCCCCGGAAGGTAATCATTTCTATTTCATAGAAGAAACTGGGTAGATTTGTTTCTGCCGCTTGCTTTCCAAGTCTGTTAATTAAGGTTGGAAGCCTGAGGTCCTGTTGTATTTAGTTGGACTTGCAACTATTTTAAAATACACTTTTTCCGTTTTAATTTTGTTTTACAGTTCTAGATACAATAATAATATGTTCTTTTTCTTCTTTTGCGTTAGTTCCTGAACTAATTCTGGCCAACAGGACATTCTGGTCACCAAGATGTAATTCGGAAAACTGAATTTATTGTGGCATGATTTATAGTTTGATTGTGATAGCCTCATCTTTCAGTTCAACACATCCGACTACAATATGGCCTTTATGTCACGTCGACTCTTTAAGGGATGAGATAGCAAAACCCACTCCAGAACTCCTTAATCTCATGTTAACAGTTGTAGCCTGCCACAGTGTTGCTGTTCTTTGATCGTCTTAACAGTCATTTCCTGCAGTGATTCGTGTTTTAAAAATTAAAGGAAGATTACCCCTTGGTTGACACAGCCATTAGGAAGTAGGGCCCCAGTGCTCACACTTTTTTCAAGATTGAGGAGTGCGGGATTACTACTGAACAAGTGCGATAGACGACTCTAGTCAAGTGACTACTGGTCACGCTGTAACTATGTAGCTGAGTACTTATGGAAAACCTTGTGCCATGACGATGAGTTATAATCCAACTTTTGCTTACCAGGGAGATACCCCCAAAGATGTATTTTATCACTCAGCCTATTTAATTATCTCCATAGAGAAATTGTGTAAAGATATAAGAGATGTCAGAGCTTAAAATGAGAGAATAACTACAATTAAAATAATAGATAATGAGTGATATTCAGATGACACAGTCTTCTTATCAGAAATTGAATAGGAGCAAGAAAGACGAATATAACAAACGAGAAATCAAGTAGACAATTACATATGAGTCATACAAAAGACAAATCAATTTATAATTTGCGAAACCAAAGGTTACAAACGCTAAACATAAAAACTAAAGAGGAACAAACGCTAAATATAAACAAATATGCATGTTGACATTGTACAACACCAAGATCAATAATTTGGATATTTAAATTACAAATTATGACAAATAAATTATAGTCGTGGGTTCGAATCCAGCTCGCGTCATCTTGTTTATAAAGTGGTATTATTTTTCGGAGAACCCCGGGATTATAGCTTGATGCTACGGATTACGTTCTATGGGTAGTACTCTCGGCAAGGAAGTGCAGCTTCTTTGAGAGACATAGTACATAAAGGGCAACCCGAATGCCATGTAATCATTCATCTATGCCTATTGAACGCTTTTGAAATTATGGTACTTGTGAAGCGGAAAGTAAAGGAACAGAAATAGTTAAAACTAGTCAATAACATGAAGAGACTACTAACATTCAAACAAATTATAACATGTTGCAAATAGTGTACATATACGGTAATGTATAACTCAGAAACATGGATAATGAACAAACAGAGGACACGCGTGAGGCATTTGAGATGTAAGATATACATGTATAAATGAATAGGGATAACTTAATGAAAAAGCGAAGAGAACAGAAAGTTCTCACAATGTTTTGTATGAACATGACACTATGAAAGAAATACATATAAAGCAATAAATATTGTGGAAATAGTAAAACACACACCTTATGTGAAGGTAGATTCTGGGGCGCCGAGCAAGAGGTATGCAGAGACACAAGTGTGGTAAGGGGAGGGACATAACGAGATGGATATGTTACAGTCTAGCAGGAGTTCACTACTAATGCAAACACTAAGGGACGTTGGGATTGTTCTCGTTTTTCTATCACTACGAAAAGATATGTTATTATTTTTTTTTTAGTTCCAGAGTAACATTTTGCCAGAAGAAATGTATATCTGTGAAACATGGATACTAAAATTTAAAAAGGGCAAAGATAATTTCTTTCATCGAAATTAGATGCTACATAAATAGATTATAAATAACATTTTTTAGAGAAAACATAACAGTCACGAAGTGGCAAGGTCATTACATGTGGAATATGGTTTGCCGACATTGTAGCAAGGGTTTATTTGGACATTATGAAAAGACAGCACAATGAAATAATACTAGTAATGGAAGGCATGCTAGAAGGCATGCTTGCTGGTAAAGGAAACAGGTTCGTCCAAAACGACGATGGAAAAAAGACAAAAGAGGTTAGGTAACTGCGATTTTCATTTGAAATTTTTGTTGTAATTCTGACCAATCATCCCTAGCCACTTGATTATAGGCCCTACAATAACACTGTATCCTATAGTATGTCTGACAGACGTGACAGTATGTCTGAAAGGAGTGAGTAAGTTTGAAAAGCTTGACAGTGTCTGATTGGACTTTCTATATGTAGAAGACTTCGCCAAGCATGCTCATGAGAATGTAGTGTCAACATCAGTACAGTGCAAGGGAGAGAAAAGTGACAGAAATCACATCTCTGTTATCACATCATATGGATAACTTGAGAGGTGATAGACACTATCAGTTAAACCTTTAACCCACTGAAATATTGCAATGGATAATTAGACACAGAAGAAGAACAACAAAGCTCTTAAATGTAGAGAGAATTGGGTTATCGGCACATGGAATGTGCGCACTCTTAACTCTTGCTGAAAGGTCAGCTAACTTACACAGGAACTTAACAGGTACATATAGAACATCCTGGGCATGGAAGAGGTAAGGTAAGGGGACGGGATTCGGTGAAAAAACAATGGGTAGCTCTCATTAAATTTGGTATATTGGAGACGAATCGAAACACCAACACCGACTAGTATTCAAAGTTCACAAAGAGAAAGTTAACTATCATTAGCTGCTCCATATACACAGCAGACTTATAACAATACTGTGTACCAACTAAACCCCCAATCATCCAAACAATCATGCTCCAACTGTCGACTTTGAAAAATAGGAAATAGACGTATTTTATGAAACACTATAGCATTTTCCTAGCTTATCCCTAAAACAAATGTAATTATCTGGGTAATCGTTTAACACATCGATGCCATTTTTTTTCTTGTGCGATATTATTTTTGGTTAGAACCAATAAAATTTATACTTTACATTTAAGCATCATGCTCAGTATTTGTGCATCAATTCCTTTGTCTGCATATCATTATTGTGTCTCTAGAAAAGACATTTTACCGCTTCATACGTGCTGCGTAGTTCTGGTAAATCCGAGGCGCGATCGTCCAAAAGTATCCCAAACCGACGGTTCGGCCTTTAAAATACTGTTAAACTGAATAAAGGACAGACCTTCATTCTTCTGATATTTTTCTTCCTCTTGTAACATATGGATCTTACATTTCTTCCAATAATCCCCAGTTATATTAGAGATAAAGTAAAAAAGATGACGTATATAGTGGATGGGTTGAGTCATTAGATAGAGCTATTAGTCATTAGATGCGGGCATCACTACGAACACGCACGTCTATCTTTGTCCCCAGACACGCGGGCGCCGAGGGAAACGAACGGGCCGGCCACTAAGCTAGACTCGCCACCACAACAGATGGTCAGCTTATGGACCGAGAAGATATACTCACTGCTCTTCTTGAGTCCTCACGATCAGAGGATTTTGAGATGAATGAGCATGCGTCAATATCGATAATGTGCGAAGTGGGAAATGCGTGGCCCGTAGAAAACCCCCGACAATATCGATAATGTGCGAAGTGGGAAATGCGTGGCCCGTAGAAAACCCCCGACAAAGTTTGCAAAAAGAGCAGTGAACCAACATAAAACAGAAACCATCAGTTGTTATAAACTGAAAGATTTACTGAATCAGAGATCTGAGCATATATGGATGTGTCCAGTGCGAAAAGAATAATTAACAGACCTAATACCTAATTCCTTATTAGAGCTTTCGAAATTTTTACGCATTTCATCAATTTCAACGATTTATTTTCTGTTGCTTCTTGTTCCTTAATTTCAGCCCATAAAAATTCTTCTGTGTTTAGGTGAGAACCGTAAGGTAGTGGTCTTACACGTTTGTTCCTGGATTACCTTGTCTATATTAAATATCTTTCTATACTGTTTTTTTTTCACAATTCTAAAAAAATTAAGACTCCTGAGACATTTCGTTGAATGGAATGTTGTTTGTGGTACGCCAAAACTTTATTATATTTTTAGTACTTGATTAATTTGGAACTTTCTTTACTGCAGAAACTGTGTGTCACGCCGTTTCTTGTATCGCCTTGTTTACCTATTGAATTTTATTGTCTGTTTTAATTTTGTCTCCACCATAATGCAAGGTAATTGGTAAATACTATTTGCACAGATGAATTGCGCAGTTCTCTATCAGAAACTCCGGACACACACAGGCAGTTATTAAAATAGTGACATTTTCTATGCATTATACCTTCCAAATTATGAACATTTTTGCGTTGTGTTAATAGCACAAAAACAAGCAAATATTTTTTTAAAAACTGCCCAAGAAACCGCAACCTGTATCATAAACATTTCCCGCGGTTAGGGTCTACAACAAACCAAAATGGGCGCGAAAACAGTAGAACTAGGAACACTGCACCACATTCTACCATAAACATTGTCTATCTTGTTTTCAAGAGTGAAAAATAGTTCAATGTCACTCTTAAATCTTGCCATTTGTATGATAAATCAATCATGTGTACATTTTGTCTTCTAACACTGGTCAACATCAAATTTGCTGTCTATGGGTTTTTTTTTTTACAGATTTAGGATAATTTTATTGTGCCGAATCCAATAATAAAATTGGTTGTGCTCAATCAGGTCAATCTAACACCACATGATGTTTTGTTATAGGTGGGTTATATTCCATGTCAAATCAATCAGTAAAACGATAATTGATTTGTACACATTTGATCAAAAGTGTTCTTTTCCTATTTAAAAGGACAAATGATATAGGAAGCAAGTATTTTATTGTCATATGTATGGATATTTTCACGCCAAAGTTTTCAAAATTTCTTAATATATCTTGGAATATACAAATTATGAAGATTTCACATGTTTAAACTTAGTAGTCTGGCTAATTTTGTGTGCGTATTTTATAAGGTTTCGAGTGATTCAAATGACTTCAACTAGAAGATCTTGCAGAAATACACGCATCACTTTTTATCGCAATAGGCATCAAGAGTTCCTCCATTTTTTCTGTGAAGAGAAGGACTTGGCGTACTGTACAGATATTGTTCACCTTCTGCAGAAGCTTGAAGTGCAATATTATGAACCCAAAGATTGGAGACTGTTCATTGACAGCTGCAAGAGATCACTAAAATGTGTTCTGCTTCACAGTTTGCTTCTGCACCCTTTGATCACTCGACTACACTGAAGGAGAAGTATGTGCTGGATAAAGTTTCTTATTATCAGCAGGAGTAGTATATTTGTGTTGACTTGAAGATGGTGAATTTCCTATTGGGACAACAGTCTGACATTTCAAAGTACCCCTGCTTTCTGTGCATGTGGGATAGTAGGGGCAGGTCTCAGCACTATACCAAGAAGGACTGGCCTGCACGAGAAGATATGGTTAAGAATTGGGTAGATCAAAAAACATCGTCAACAATCCTCTGGTAGACAGACACAAGATACTATTCCCACTACTGCATATCAAGTTTGGCTTGATTAAACAGTTCACCAAAGCCCCGGACAAGGATGGTGGCTGCTTCACTTACTTCTGCACCCGCTTTTCCAGGATTAACCATTTATAGGTTGAAAGGTGGCATTTTTGATGGTCCTCAAGTTCGTCAGCTCATCAGAGATCCTGAGTTTGAAAAATCGATGAACAAATTGGAATTGGAAGCATGGGAGGCCTTTGTTCTGGCTGTGAAGAATTTTTTGGGCACAAAGCCAGTAACTATGAAGAAGTTGTCAACAATATGCTGACTGTTTTCAAAAACCTTGGAGGCAACATGAGGGTAAAAGTGCATTATTATTCTCGCATATGGATCAGTTTCCCGAGAATCTTGGATCAATGAGTGACGAGCAGGAAGAGAGATTCCATCATGACATAAAAGAGATGGATACCAGGTATCAAGGACATTGGAATGCAGTAATGATGGCTGATTACTGATGGACTCTGAAGAGAGACATCCCTACTTCTGAACACTCAAGAAAGTCGAAGAAATTGAAGTATATGTCTTGAATTTTGCTCAGTGGTGACATAATTTAGATGTCCTTAACCTTTTCAATGTCTTATCTTCATTTATATAATTCCATGTTTGTAACATTTAATAAATACATTCTGTTAAATACTTTTTATGTGAGAAATGTAACACATAATCAGCTACTAATATCACCAAAATGTAGTTCTGAATAGAAGATATAGTCAGAGAATAGAATTTTTAAAAATAAATTTAGACAAATAAAAACCTGACCTGATTGAAAAAATGGATGCCATTTTTAGCTTCAGTTGCACAAAATGCTCCTAATTCAGTTAAACAATTATAGACAACTTTTAACTTCATATTTTTTGTAAACAAGTGTAATTTACTGTAGAATATCTCAAATATGTATGTGAGATGTGCGTTGACAAGTATACGTTTGATCTATATTGAAAATATGTGAACATTGAAACTAATGAATGCATTTTACTGAAAAATTTTAATTCATAAGATATATACCATTTCAAATGGATAGTGAAACATGCTATAGAAGACACAATAACAGATATTCCCAGAAAATATATATTAATAGTATTTGGTGCGCTGTAATGCAAAAGTGTATACATTTATATATTTAAGAAAATACATTTGTATTTTCACAGAAAAGTAGACTGTTGACAATTCATATTTTATAAGGAATGATTAGACATTTGTTATATCACCAAGTTGCAAGATTTGCTTTATGTCACCATGTTGCAAGATTTGCTTTATGTCACCACGGTGCAAGATTTGCTTTATGTCACCATGTTGCAAGATGTGCTTTATGTCACCATGTTGCAAGAATTGCTTTATGTCACCATGTTGCAAGATGTGCTTTATGTCACCAAGGTACATGATTTGCTTTATGTAACCAAGGTGCAAGATTTTCTATATGTCACCAAGGTGCAAGAGTTACTTTATGTCATCAAGGTGCAAGATTTGATCTGTCATCAATGGAGTCGTTGTTGTAAAAGAAAAATTGTTTTCTCCGGAGAATATTACATCTCACCATAGGCAAAATTTACTAACGATGACAACAATGAGCTACCACGCTAAAGATGACAACAATGAGCTACCGTGCTAACAATGACAACAATGAGCTACCATGCTAACTATGACAACAATGAGCTACCGTGCTAATGATGATAAAATGAGCTACCGTGCTAACAATGACAACAATGAGGTACCATGCTAACTATGACAACAATGAGCTACCGTGCTAATGATGATAAAATGAGCTACCGTGCTAACAATGACAACAATGAGCTACCGTGCTAACTATGACAACAATGAGCTACCGCGCTAATGATGATAAAATGAGCTACCGCGCTAACAATGACAACAATGAGCTACCGCGCTAACGATGATAAAATGAGCTTCGCGCTATCGATGATAACAATGAGCTACAGCAGTTTCTTTATACTTATAGTAAGAGTGCCCGCCACAATTCTCAGAAATAAAAACTGTGACTAGTAAGCTATAAACATTTTCACACACATACTCCTTTCACTTCCATAGCGAGAGAGAGAGAGAGATCGAGAGGGATTAATGTAACTTCAATTTAGCTCTTCCAAAACAACAATTTTAGAAATAAAGTTCCAAAAGAACAGTTCCTAAGCAATACTTCTAGAACTCTCTTTCTTCCTTCTTTTCGCTTTATACCTCTTTATGCCTTGCAGATTCAGGGGTAGAAGTGTTCTCTGGAGTCAGCATGTGTGTGCGTTTCATGTATGTTTGTTGTCGTTCACTCTTTTATTTCTGTAATCCGTCATGTGCATGGTCTGTCCGTGGTTTTGTATCAATCGTATTTATATAGTAATGCATTTTGAGGGGCACATTCGGATGATAGTCTGGAAGCATGTGAAAAGCACTTAATATGTTGCATTATAATGCAATCCAGAATTGGCAATGTGCCTTCTGATATTCTCATTTCTGATTTAATCTCATACTGTTACTCCGAGAATTCTACGTAGACAAGACATTTCTGTTGTGACACGTTTCCTCTTGGTTTTTGCTGTTAGTGTTCACGTTTTCCATTACTAGCATAGTGATCGCATGATGATCGTTTTATATAGTGCTGTTTTGGTGTTCATGTTCACATATTTATTTAATGAAAATAAGATACATCTGCCCTAAGAACTGGCATGCTATGTAGCATCTATGTTGGATTTCTTTGGAGTTTTTCTCATTTGATGGAATGATGCTTCCAAGATAAGTGAGTTCTTTCAACTGTTCTGGTGTACGATGATAATAGTGGTTTTTCTTTCTGTGATTGACATTATCTCGGTTTTTTTCTGTGTTAATTTTCACAGTTAATTAGTCGTCGGCTCATCATCACTTCAAACTGGACATGTCCACAGTTGCTCCAATCTCTCCCTGAGTCTATCCGCCATTAAACTTCTGCAGACATTACTGGTCCTATGCTGGTTAAACATTATTCTTCTGCGCCCTCCAAAATGTCCACTTGCAGCAAAACTACATTTCAAACACCTCCAATCCTGGTCATTGAAAAGGAATTATCATTCACACGAGTCTCACTCTTGCGTGCCATATCTCTCAAGGAGTTCAAAACGTCAGCTCGATCCACTGCCCATCGCCCTGTGCCATAATCGCGCATGACGTCAGTTGATCTGCTCTTTCATTGCGTCGAACACATGTCCCAATATGAAAATAAATGTAACCACTTTTAGCCTCTCCTTTCTCAAAGCTTCAATCTACTGTTCGCGAGCGAGACCCACTTATTCCTTCCTAATCATATTCATAGCCACTCAAGATGCAGACTTGCTTTACCTTGTGTGTGCATAGCCACTCAAATACCCTGGTCACCGCCATAGTCTCCACTGTCATGCTGCTCGTAGTAACCGCAAAGATACCACTCTCCCCCTGATCGTTTTACCTATGACCTGAACTGTGAAGGCCCAAGCAACACGAACATGTCTAATCACTCATAAAGTGTATATAATCACATCCCCCTCTTTGGCATTCTCACTGACCAAAACATGCACTTCACTTCTTTCTTCACAGCTGTGGGTCACCATTATCTGCATTCCCTGCTAAGTGATATTAATACTCTCAAACACGTTTCGAAATCTGTGGGTAGATTTATCCATTCCGCACCTGCTGCCACATCTTGCATCCTACACACGCTTTGTATGGAAATCCTCAACGCGTTCCATCCACGACTTTCCTCTCTTAAGTCTGCTCCCTTTAACTTTCTGTATTTCAGAATGCAACGGGTGCTCCTTATCTGCATATAGTTGAAGGTACGCCCGTTCACGGCAATACTGTAATTTGTGCTCAGCTGTTGGATAGTCAAGTAGGTATCGCATAGCTCATGTCAATGTGTCTCTTGTGCACCCAAGTATGATACGCATTGCTGCATTCTGGATCATATCCCTTCTTTATGCTATTTTTACACGGTGTCAGCCTGTTACAGTCGATGTCATATTGGGCGACACACTGTAGCTATTATGGACACTCACAGTGCTAAGAAATAAGTCAACCTAGCATTGTTAACAAAGGTTTTGTCTACCTAGGCTTAAAAAGTCTGTTTGCGGCGAAATACTCGGAAGAAGTTGGCAGGTAACTCAACGGGTACATAGGCGCTAACAGCAGAGCTGTGTGGACAGCATAGGGCACAGTTAGACACATAGTACGCTCTGGCCATCCACTGCACCTGATTTTCTCCCAGTTGTCTCGACTTTGTCTTGCCACTGGACCAAGATAAAACTCAGAAGAGAGAGTATGGTTGACGATTAGCGCAACTCTTCCACACTATAAACCAACTTCAGCGCTAGTCATTTCTCAACCCATTTATTTAAGAAACTGCAAGACAGAAGCGGACACGTAGAAAAGAAAAAACATCTCAACGTCACACAGATACCTTCTATTGTTGTCAATTCTGTAAAAGAACATTTTGTGCGCGCATTGGACTTGCTAGTCATTTAAAAACGCACTATTAACTCTATTATTTAATTATTTATTGTTATTATTATTATGGTTGAGTTTTTGGTCATCGTCGATCACGACGGACGAACATCATCATCCCGTCTTTCGATCTGAGTTTGGATAAGAGTCAGAATTGCCAGTGCATATTCCACCACAGCCACTACCAAACCTTGATAAAAAATAACAACCTCTGCTAACACTCCGCAGCAACCTTCATTGCTACTAAGCCTTGGATATGTTGATGGACCAACTGTTAAATGTTGTAGTAAATCCTTTTGTCGTGTGGTGTGTTGTGCAGTCCTGTTGCACAGGATAGTAGTTTTTAAGTGTGGTAACTGGGTATTGGCACCAAAGGTTATTAGTCCTGGTCGGCCACATAAATCGTCTCTATTTCCTGTGCTTTTCAATGTATACACAGCACATATCACTAGCAATCAAATTACATGCGCTAGCCGAACTATGGCGTACGCCGATGACATCTTGGTATATGGTGCAGCGCAGAAATAGAGAAGAGTGCATTTGTGAAACTACAAAAGGAGCCGGACAGATTGACGAATTCCCGCTGGAAATCTAGAAGGACCATGGTCATGCTACAAGGGAGATCCAGTAGGAGTTTGAGAATGAACGCTGAAGAAGAAGACTGACGAATTGGTGTAGAGATAACGGAGCAGTGGTAAATCCTTCTAAGGCATTCGTGACATGGTTTTCCTTGAACAATCACATAGTAAAGACACACATGCCACATGTTTCGTTGTTCGGAAAAAGGTTAGAAAGATCCAGCATAATGAGACATCTAGGTGTGTTTTTATTACAGGAATCTGAGTTTCAGGGAACATGTTGACCACGTGTAATTTCATGTTAGTCCCTACATGCTGTGTGCGATCTATTTATATATTGAGGTAGTTGATCTTCTGATAATGTATTATTACGTGATAATCTGCACAAGGAAGTTCTCTCAGGAGGTTGTTTATGTTGTCTTCTTCATTGGCGTTGGGAATTTTACACATAAAATCGATATATTTAATTAAAGCAAAGGGAATAGAACACATTCTTACCGCACGCCAGAATGTATGTGGAATTTATCTGAAAGCTCTACACACGTTCTAACTACATATTGACTTCCTGTGTAACTACTCCTACACAAGTTCATTAGGTGTTGCGGATGCATTACTTTTAATAGAGTTTTCCATAGTTGTTGTCGCTCTACTCTGTCCGTTGCTTTTTCTTTGCTAGACGGTCACTTCTAGAACAACAGTTCTAAAACACCACTGCCATAGAACACATTTAAAAACAACTCCAAAACACTTCAAGAACAATGCTTCCAAAACTGCACTTTCAGAACACTATGCTTTCAAACACAACTTTCAAAACTATACTTTCAAACCTAATTTCCTAAAGGATACTGTCAAACAAAACTTTCAAAACTATAGTTTGAAATACCACTTTCAAAAATTATACATTCAAACAAAATTTCCAAAACTATACATTAAAGAAAGACATCCAAAATTATACTTTCAAAACAAACCTCCAAAACGAACACTTGCAAATATATATTTTCGACGTGGCAGTCAGTGGTGATGGAGACACAGAACATCCACAATAGGTCGGGAGTCTGTGGCAGGGGTTGACTTTGAGCGTGCTGGCCAGTGAATGGGTACGTCTGGATGGCTGTAATATCGATAGAGTGACATATGTTCATCGTTCAGTTGAAGTGGTAAAAAACACTGAATGTATTAGTTACCAATACCAAATTGGACGTGTTGGGTCAGTGAAGCAAATATAACGGCAACACAACGCATTTTCGTTCTCTGGACTATATCCTTCTGAAAATCATGTAGTACCATTGTCCTAAGAGAGATCTGGTAGGAGTGTGAGAACGAACACTAAACAAAAATAAATATACACAATTTCGGAACAGCACTTCAAAAAAACAATATTCACAACCAAACTTTCAAAATATCTATTACTAACGCTAACCTAAAGGAGACGCAGTCCTAATATATATCTTATTTATTAAGGTTATGTTCAATTTTAGTTAGCGTTAAGATATTGTATTTTGTGTTTTCTCTTATTTATGACCATGTTGAAATCATTCATTGATATAGACTGTGAGATCAAAACTAACCACTATTAACAATGGCATCAGGTAAATGAACAGAAGAAATATCCTTGAACTCCCAAGCCCGGTGCATCTCTGGCTCTTGATCTTTACATCAAGAATACCCTCCATGACATCAAATCACTTCATCACAACTGCATTCATAGCTCAAACATCACCCTGAGGAATCTCGCGCCCTGGCACATCTTCGTCGCCGTGATGGTATTGTCATCAAACCAGCAGATAAGGGTGGGACCGTTGTAGTGTGGCGTAAGGACCGTTATCTCCAGGAGGGCCACCAACAACTCTCCAACCCTTCTTTCTACACTGCACGCATATCTGATTCGACTGTAACTAACCAGAAGGTTGTTAACAGCACTGTGAAAACCCTTATCCCTAATAACCACCTTCCTACCACTGCCATGTCTCTTTGCATCGATCAAAGCTGTTTTCTATATGCTGCCTAAAATACATAAGGCATCGAATCCCGGTAGATCTATTGTCTCTGCTTGCTCTTGTCCTACTGAGCGCATCTCCGACTTCATTGACAACATTTTCCAGCCCTTAGTCGAACAACTGCCTTCATTCTTGAAAGACACTAAACATGCCCTAACCATTTTTTATTTCGTCCAGTTGACTTCTGACCACTGGTATCGTCTGTTCTTGCTTGATGTCTGTTCTTTGTACCCTTCTATAGCCCATGCAGATGGTCTCAGGGCTCTACAGTTCGTTCTTGAGTCCCCACCCCTCTGTATCCACTTCTACTCGTATCCGCCTTGCTGAACTGGTGCTTACGTTCAACTCTTTTGAATTTGATGGGCACTTTTTCAATCAGATCAGTGGCGTTGCCATGGGAACCAAAATGGGACCTAGATATGCGTGTTTGTTCATGGGACATCTTGAACATCTAGTTTGGTCTACCTATGATAGTCCGTTCCCATCTCTTTTCCATAGATACATTGACGATGGGATAGGTATCACCGACATTTCCGAAGTGGAATTGTCTCGTTTCATCAACTTCATCGGCAGTTTCAACCCTGATATTCAATTTACATCTAATATCTCCACAACTTCTGCCAACTTCCTTGACATCATTGTCACCATTCATCCCCCTTACCTTAGCACATCCGTTTACTATAAACTTACTGATGCACATAGCTTTCTGCTCTACACTTCTTCTCATCCTTCCGCTTGTCACAACTCTCTGCCGTACTCCTAGCTTCTTCGCTTGCGTCGCTTATGTAGCGATTACGACGATTTTCTTGGGAAGTCCTCTGAGATAATTAATTTTTCCGTAGACGCTCTTTCCCTGACAGCATTCTTTCATCCGCTTGGTTCCGTGTGTGTCATTTGTTTCGCCTCGATACCTTGGCTAACTATCAGGGTTCTTCCTCTTCCTGTGATAGTGTTAAACTTGTTCTTACCATTCATCCCCATAACTCTTCTGTTCGACAAATGATGCTTAAACATTATTCTATTCTCCATCAGTCTGATCCTGACACCCGTGACGCTTTCCACGACTTACCTCTGGTGACTTATAGGCGCGACAGAAATCAGAAGGACATCTTGGTCCATAGCCACCTTAAGTCTTCTGTTCCCGATCATGTTGGCACTGTTCGTTGCACACGTGGCCGTTGCTATACATGTCCTTATGTGGTTCAGATGCGCTCCATTTCATTTCCCAAGGCCACTTTCTCCATCGATTAAAGTGTGAGTCCCGTAATGCCATCTACGTGATTATATGTAAACGCTGCGGTAAACAGTACATTGGGGAAACTGGCTTAAGATTGAGCGATCGCTTTTGTAACCATCTTCATGCCATCAAGCACAAACACCCACTCCTGTGGCCACACAATTCAACATATATGGTCATCAAGATGCTTGTGATATTCAGGTCACTGCCATCAGATCGTGCACCACAAATGATAGAGCTAGGTACGCTCTAGAAAATCATCTCAGTTTTGAATTGGGTACACACCACCGAAGACGGATGTGTTGGGTCATTGGCGAAAATTAAACGGCAACACAACGCATTTCCATTCTCTGGACTATATTCAACTGGAAATCTTGTAGGACCATTGTCCTGTTACAAGAGAAATCCAGCGGAAGTTTGAGAATGAACGCTGAAGAAGAAGAATTGGGTACACTCAAGCTTTTTGGACTCAATTCTGACCACTCTTATGTCTCGTACTGGGTTGGTGTGGTCTTTGTCTTTATTGTTTTTGTTCCTTCATTTACTCATCTTTTTGTTAGTTTCGTTTCCACGTATATTTACTTTTTTATGTACTTTCTGACCTTCCGGCATCTGATTTCCATATTTATGTTTGTTTGTTCTGTTTGTGATCATTTTTCCATTCGCCGTATTTTGATGTTTTGTTTTTATCTTGATAAAGACCTTTTGGTTGAAACGTTGAATATGATGTGTGTATTGTAATTTGTATGTTTTCTTGTGTGTGCATCATTACCCACTAGTTTGAGTTATAGTCTGTCGTGTCTGATTAAAGTGATTATATAAACCTGTGTTGTTACGTTTCACGCAGTTACATTGTATTGATCGGCATATAGCAAATAAAAGTTTCAATGATTGTAATGTCTGGAATTTCAAACAAATTAACAAATAATGATATGTTTTCTATTTAACATTACGTAAGATACAATCAACATATTAAGACTTTACAAACTCAACAACAAAGGCGGATAGGTAGTTGTATGGTGAACAAAATATAGATATAACATGCTAGCTAGTGTGCGTCTTACATATATCTTAAACTTAGAGACGCCAGTTCTAACTCCAATAGTTCAAAAATTATATTTTAATCATCGTCGTATCCTGCCTGAGTAGAACTCTGATATAGAATTATTCAGTGAGCTGAACTGTGCTTACAATCCATTTGCTAGGGCCGTAGAGTTTGACCGCTAAATCTTCTCCTGATATCATATTATTCTTTTGGAGTAGTACAGTTGACAGCTATGTAAAATATGGATTGTAGTTCACACAAATTTTCTACATGGGTACATATCTGTGTCGTTAATTCCATGCCTGACATATATATTTTGTTTGAGTTATTTTTACCCTAAAATAGTGAGATTGTAACTTTTGTCTGCAGCTCGAGAGTAGAAACGCAGACATCTTGTAGGGTTAACATCTTTTTTTTCTAATCGCTAAACACTTTGTTGCCTTTCAGCGTCATGGGTAGAAGAGTTTTCTGGAGATGGCCCTCTTGGGTGCTGAGTATATTGTGGCGCTTGTCGCCTCTTTTATTTCGGTTGTTCATTGTTTTTGTTGTCGGCCTCTAGGTCTTCCTTCACTATATCTGTATAGCATAGCTTGCTGTGGTATGCTGTCTGATGGCAGTCGGCTGATGTGTGCAAACCATTTTATCTGTTGCTTCTTAATATATTCCAAGATTGGAGTGGTACCGGTTCTTTGTAATACGTCAAGGGTCAACGTAACACCTTAAATTACTGCCTTAAAAATGTGTGCATCCGGAACTTTGAGAAAGTTATTGCACCCATGCTGAATGTAAATATCGCCTAGAACATCAGTACTGCCATGCACATTTGGTTGATCGCTACGTCCTGGATACGATAAGCTACCAACTTTACAGCGTATTCTCTATAGCAGTGCTTCTCAATCACCAGGCTGCTGCAACATGTCTACCAGCCTGCCATATGTTCTTCTTGAAATGTTCAGTTATTTATGAACATAAATAATTGTTTTTAAATTGTGTTCCAGTTTTATAAAATTTTTCCCAGGACAACGAGCTCACATAGTTTGAGAACTGTTCGATAGTTAATTGTTATTTTCCGTAGACCACCACCAAAATATTCACCCTTGTGAGTATGTTAGGAACACAATGTATAATCAACAAAAGTAAACAGTTTCTTTTAATCAAAGTAACAAATGAAATCATCTTATTTTACAGTTCTGTTTAGGTAGTTTGTGTTTTGACATTTTCTGAACTGAGGGTTTAGTGCATATACAGATTATCAAAAGCCTCTAGGGTCAGTAAAATGGTTTAGCGAGTCATATTCTAAGAGCCATACTTTATATATAACAATATTGACAAGCAATTATTAATTTCTCTTGACAGTATTCAGCAGCACAAAGACAAATGAGGAAACCAATAACACAATTTTGTTTTTTTCTGTATGACGTTTCTGCAGTACTCATAGACAGATTTGTCAGTCTGGAGGTTGAACGTTTATTAAGTTCTTCGGGCTCTCGGTGAGGAATATCCTGTCAATAATAAAAGGTATTCTTCAATTTTAGTAGAATTTGAAAATGATATCTCACAATTTCTTCTTTCTTCTAATGTTATCTATCTTGTATTATCTATCTTATGCTATATTTCTTTTGTTATCTCTCTTATGTTATATTTCTTATCTGTTCTCACATATTTGATATATCTATCTATGCATCACAAAATGTCCTATCATGATATATGAAACAATATATAAACTTTTCTCAAGCACCTATAACTACTACATAATTTTTCACCTGGCTGCATAACTAACTGATACCATAATCTTATTCTACATGACACCTAAGTTTCAACAGCCCTCATGGTGGAATAAAGAGCCAGACATAATATTGCTACTCAAGAAGCAAGCGATCAAGAATTGGCAACGCTTTAGAAAGAAAAAACACACACCACCCAGGAATAGACGGGAGGAACAGAGTGCAATGAAGAAGACAATTGAGACTTTTAATGAAGTTGCCGAAGAAGCAAAGAAGATGTGTTGGAAAAACATTTTACTGAGGGGGTCACGGCGGAAAAAGCATTGACAAGTTTTCGAAGCTACATTGGTCAATGAAGCAGAGAACATAATCGAAACCCCGTACAAGCGTGATGGACACTCAGGGCAGAACTGACATCATATGAGATGAAAGGCAGAGACTTCTTTGATAGATATCTTCAACAAACTTATCAGGGTGACTTAGATCAACGCAAAGAAATTCTGCATACTCTGATATCCGTCACGGATTTTAGAGACAAAGAAGACCAGCTTGCAGATGTTGAAAAATGCAACTAGTTATTAAGAATGCAGCCAATGACGCTCCAGGGATGGAACGAGATACAACTTACTCAAGGACAATGAGGAGAATATTCTAGCTAAGATGACTTACTATTTTAATGCGAGTCTGAAAACAGGAGTAGGACCAAAGGAGTGGCTACATAGTTATCCTGCCGGCTGCCAGTAGCATGAGCTCATTCATTGAAAGAAAACAGGTCTTTAAAGATCTTGGGAATAATCTTTTATAGAAGTTTTTCATTTAACAAACACGTCACAAATATGATCCAGAAGACTAAAAGAGGGATCATTGTTATTAAGGTTATTGCGACCTTCAACATGCAGCAATGGGTACTTTTTCTGCTTCTACAAGTGATGGTGCTATCTGTCATAGATTATGGCTTCGGTCTACTAACACTGTTATAGACACAAATAGATAGATTGGAAAAAAGTCCAACATGAGGCAATGAGAGCGATACTGGAGTGTACCAGAGAAACACCCATCTCTGCTATGAAATTTCTGCTTGATCTCCCCAGCATTAGAGTGCGACATCAGGTAACACAAGTGAGGTCATACTTTAACGTGACAGAATATACAACCACCATTCGTTACACCAACGTCTAGATGAACCAAACGAAAAACGAATCAAGCATGGCAGATCATGGATAGCAGAGGCTGAAGACACGCTGCGAAGAGTATGTGCATTTGAAGAAATAGGAAAGGGCAGTGAATCGGTGGAGAATTCAGTGAGAAGAATAGAAGAATTCACTGACTAAAGTAATAATACAACTAGTTAAAGCGTGTCGAAAATGAACGGGTTTCATGGTCCAGGTTTCAGTACCCAGCTATACTCGAAACCACAAGACATAATTATATACATGGATGGCTCCATTAACAGAAACACAAATAAAAGCGGTTGAAGTTGTGAAGTTGGTTGAGAAATCTTCAGCATATTCTATGTCACATCAAGCTTGAGGATGGAGATAGAGGGAGTTACAGAATCAATTAATTGGTTGGTAACTAATACATCAACACGCTCTATAATACTCACACTCTCAAAGCATTCTGCGCAAGAAAGAAAAGTTCATGTTGAGAAAAGAATGGTGATGCTTTTTGAACAACTCAAATGTCCAGAGCTTTACATGGATATACTGCCCTGGTCATGCTGGGGTCAGAGGAAACGAGAGAGCCGACTTATTGGCAGGCAATATGACGATAGACGGCTCATTGCTGAGAAGATATAAAGTATACTTAATGAAGGCAGTAATAGCTTCCTTTCAAAATGAAGATACTGTTAATAAGGCTGAGAACGTACACATACAGATGGTATTAGAAATGTGAATATCTAGAGGTAAGGGAAGAAAATGTCAATTTTTAGGAAAGTCCCGAAGATCACAATCAATATCTGACCGGGAATCTGAGTCTACATACACTGTGATGGCTGCTGGAACGGAGGGCTAAGCACTTATGGGAATGCCCCGCGTGCAATGAAGCCAGTTTCTAATCAAGAATCTACATGATTATTCACCTTGCTGGCATAACTAAGTGATACTACATATTGTCATAAATTATTTCAACAATTGTCTGAAAAAGTTTGGCAATTGTTGACAGGGAGGGCGTGGGATTGACGAAAGTTGACGTCAACAATACTGTTTTCTATACACCAATTAGCGGCGAAGAAGATCAATGCCTTTGGGGTGTCTTAATGTACTTTTACATAATTAACTATTGTGGATCCCTGAATTCTTTACAGTTGTTGACAAGAGGGAAGGGGGAGCGGGGAGATATACAATTATAAATGTAAACTTTACGCAAACATCTTTGCCGTAGTATGACAATATTTTTTGTAGTTCTAAATAAACTTTTAAAATAGAAATGAGGACAGGGATGTTTAGGAAATACAGCACAAATGTTTAATCTGTTTGATAAAAATAGTGAGCAGTTCACATTATAACTGATGCTAAGAGATTGTTAGAGGCACAAAATAAAGTTACAGAGGCAACCCTAGAGATCAGAAGAGCCAAGAGGATGAGATTGGGCCTAGATGAAATATAAGTTTAAGCTGAAGGGTATCCATACCTAGCGGAGGGTTTTTAAGGTTATGAATTCTATTTTTAATTGTTTAAATTTGGTTCCGTCATTTCGCAAAGTTTTGATAAAATTCTAACTTTTATGCTCATAACGTTTTCAAATATTAACCGATATTGATGAAATAAATTGTGCATACATGATTCTTATATAGCTCCATATAGCGTATAGCACATTCTAAGAACATTACTATCTATGTATATTTGCAATTTTTTCAGCCGTTCAAATTTGGAATATTTTCACCGACAAATTCGTGTTCTGCTGTATGTCTTCCTAGATGTGTAACTTACTGCGATCACTTTCTCCTTTAAATGTTACTTTCTGAGCTTTTTCCTCCATATAACACAATCCATGGCATCCTATTTCGTACCAGCAATAATTATGATGCAGAAATCCAGGCAATTAGTGTGGCAGCTAAAAAACCGCTGAACTCCAACTCTGACCTACAGCCTGTGGTATTCCTGACAGATGCAAGGTCAGTGTTTCAAGCTCTCCAGTCTGGAAAACTAACAGACTTGAAAAAACTACTTAGCGAATTGTCTTACCAGTATAGGGTAACCATGCAGTGGATACCCTCTCACTGTGGAATACCAGGAAATAAAAAAGCAGACCAACTGGCTAAGGAAGGTGCTACCGAAGACCAACCAGATATACCAATCACCTACCATCAGAAAAAAACAGATGATCAAGTCAATAAGAAAGCCACAATCACCAACACAAGATGACATAATATCATATTATGAACAGATCAGAACAAGTTATAATTCTACGTCTCAGAACAGGACACAACCGACTCCGCAGTCACATGTATACACAGTTCAAGATTGGCAACACGGCCATGTGTACATGTGGACAGGCAGCACAGAGTGCCAAACATATACTTCAAGAGTGTTTTGAGCTTGAAACGCTTAGGCAGACATATTGGCCAGAGGAAACAACACTGGAATCAAAACTCTATGGGACACTGTATGAACTACAAAAGACAGTGAGTTTTATTAAGGAGACAGAATTACAGATATAGACATGTTTCAAGTGAACGAAAGAAGAAGAAGAAGAATTTCGTACCAATATCTATATCATGCATATCGCGTTTGCACACGACTTTGTATCGAAGTAGAGGTCGACCCTGCGAACTTTTACCAGACTGTAATTCTCCGCAGCGTAGATCTTTTGGTTTTCTGTCATCTTCCATTCTACTAGTGAGTCCCATACATCTGAGTCTGCGCAAATTGTACATAGAAAATACTGTAGTATTGCCAATTCTTTTCAATACATAATTTGCAACTTAACCCAAAGAATTCCAAGACTCCACCTCACGTGAAAGCTGTTTAGTCGTCTCTCTTGGTGTATATAGCTTCCACGTGTTTCACTACCGTAGAGGAGGGAGTTGAGACTACAAGTCCAGTAAACAATGAATTTTTTTTTAAATTGTCCCCCCCCCAGACCCTTTTTATTGTAGTAAATGCCTTGAAAATCTCGATGCTTATTTATTGATCCAGGGATAATTTATTGTTTAATGATAATAATAGATATGTAAAATTATCAACAATCTCTAACTCAATCACCACACATGACCTGCCTCATCCATGGCAATATGTGGCTGTTTGGTGCAACCCTGCGTCATCCATGACATCAGCCATGTGGCTGCTTGATAGCAGCCTGCGTCATCCATGACAATCTGTGGCTGCTTTAAGGCAGCCTGTGTCATCAACCATCCATGTGGCTGCTTCATAGCAGCCTGCGTCATCATTGACCATCTGTGGCTGCTTTATGGCATCCTGCGTCATGCATGCCACCATCCATGTGATTGCTTGATTGCAGCCTTCTTCAACCATGACAATATGTGGCTGTTTGATGGCAGCCTTCGTCTGCTATGACAATATATGGCTGCTTGATGGCAACCTACGTAATAACTTCTGTCGTCTTTTTGCTGATAGTTAATCCAAACTCATGACAGTCAGAAACGGCATATAATAGGTTCTGAAGTTCTGCCTCTGAGTTTGTCGTAATTACATCATAAATTACACTGAGAGTTTCTCCCACTGTTAGTACGTTCTCTACGTCAATTTAAAGGCACGTAACTTCCATTACCGATTTGATTCCGAGACCCGGTCAGAAATTGAGTACAATGTTGTACATTGTGTACAACAAGGAAGCTACAGGCGCTGCCGTATCAGCAAAGTGTGCTCCATCTGTCCGCCTGTCGGTGCTCCCAACATAGACCATCTGCCAACAAGGATAGTGATCAGTCTACTTGCCACACTATTTGGTTGAAGGTTACATTTCCTCGGCATAGGATAGGTCTTGTATCTTCCAATGTGTGCGCCTACGCCCGAAGCTGTTGGTACAATATGGGTTGTCAGTATAGGTAGACGCCAGCCTTAACAGAAAAGGCTGTACCTAGTACTGTCATAAGCGCAGTCATTTATGACAAGACCTAGCATAAAAAATAAACTATTAAAGGAACTAAAAATTACATCAATAAAGTATATAAGAGAAATAACACCTTACTGAAGACATTACTTGATGAAAGTCGAGCAAGAGAAACCGAGCGATACAAGCGGAGATAATTATCACGAGATGGACAGGTTACACTCTAGACGAATTCACCACACAAGCAAGAGACAGATGTTCGAGGCCTATTGCAGCTAGCCTTCTTTGCAAAGGTGGCACTTGTTAATGCATGTATTAACTTATTTTAGTGTGACGCATGGCGATGAGGTTGGACGTTGCCCTCATGACCATGAGGTCCAGTGTTCGACGGCCGGTAAGGGACAGTATATTTTGTGTCGGAGAGTAAATTAAATGACCGCTGTCTTCTTTCCGGGGGGGGGGGGGGCGACTAGCGACATTTGAAGGATATGCTGATAACCTGTCACCCGTGAGAAAAATTGTCATCTTGATTCAATTCTTTACTTTTGTCTTCTAGAAAGAGTCTCCATGGATGACGAAAAGAAAGGCATGCAAGCTGTCATTGCATCTTTCTTCTTTTGTGGCAAACTCCTGGGTGACGGGAAATGCTACGTGCTATCACTATGGATGAGTGAAAAAATCCGACAGAAGAATGATAATAGTTGACTAAGACGTATGTGGGTGCTCCTGAAGGACGTTGTAATCCTGAGATATTGTTAGTTAGTTATTCCTCTAGGGACAAAGACGGCACATAGGGCGGATGTCAAAGATTTCCATGTCTCTCGTTTCATTGCAATTTGCTTTACATCTTCATTGCTTCTGACAACGATGGTGAAACGTTCCCTTGTAATAGTTGTACGTAAAGTTTCTTTTGAGCTTCCTCGTTTTCTCTTGCCTTTTGGTGACCACATCAAAGCTTGACAGGGGAGTCTTTCAGTATTCATTCGTAGCGCGTGTGCGATGTAATTCCAGCGACGCTTTCTAATATAGGTGGATACATATTCTTGTTTTGATTCTTGTCTGACAACTGCGTTTGATTTGAAGTCTGACCAACGTATCTTCAGTAGCCTTCTAAGACATTTATTTTATTTTAAAAGGTGTTAAGTGTTTGCTCTAATTTTGATGTTGCTTTCCAACTTTCGCATCCAAATGTCAATGTTGGAATTATGCAGGAGTTGAAGATCTTGAGTTTTGTGTTATTTCTTAGTGTTTTTGAATGCCAGATATTTGATATTTTATTGAATGAGTTAGCAGCCAGTGCAATACGGTGTGATATTTCTGTTGATGAATCTTCTGTTGTTGATAGCTTGCTGCCAAGGTATGTGAAGTTTTTGACTTTTTCAAGAGTGTTGTCGTTTAGTTTGATGTTCCCTGGTTTGTTGGTAAGGTCAAATATTTTTGTTTTGGATGTGTTGATTTCAAGCCCAAGTTGTGCAGAGATTAATTGCAGGGTGTTTGTTTTTTCATGGGCATCTTCAAGAGTTGAGCTAAGTAACGATAGGCCGTCTGCAAAGTCGAGATCTTCAAGATTTCCGAGCCACTCGATACCATGATCTTTATTAGCTGTGCAATTTCGGAAAACCCAATCCATTGCAATACCAAATAACATCGGTGACATGACTTATCCTTGAGTCACTCCTGTATTTACCGGAAACCATTTAGAATTTCCTGCTTCTGTTCTTACACAGTATCGTGAGTTGCCATAAAATGCTTTTTATAATGTTCACGTATTTCTGTTTGAATCCATATATTTCAAGAATGTTCCAGAGTGAAGGTCTATGTATACTATCAAAGGCTTTTGAAAGTCAACAAAGTTTATAATCAGCTGTGATTGGTGTCTATTGATTCTTCTATTAATGTCCTGAGAGTAAATATTTGGTCAACACATGACCTGTTTGGTCTAAAACCTGCCTTTTCTTCTCTTAATCTTTTGTCTATTGATATTTTAATTCTTTCCAGTACCATACTACAGAACACTTTTCCTGGTATTGTGAGTAATGTGATACCCCTCCAGTTGTTGCAATCTGTTAGATCACCTTCTTTGGGGAGTTTGAAAATAATCCCATCCTTCCATTGTGCTGGTGGTGCTTCTTTCAGCCATATTTCATTAAACAGTTGTAATAAGTATTGCAGGGTATTTTCATTTGCTGCAGTTAACATTTCTGCAGAGATCTAATCGTTTCCAGATGCTTTGTTGTTTTTAAGCTTTTTTATGGCTGATTGCAGATCTTTTATGGTGAATAAATCATACGTGGCGTGTAGGGAAGACATTTTCTCGGTTTTACTTGTAGAGGTTATCGGTTGTGGTCTATTTAGTATCTCTTTAAAGAATTCAACCCGTGTTTTTGTCTTCTTCGGATGTTAATAACTGTCCATGTTTGTCTTTAATTGCAGCATTTGTTGTTGGTGTGTGGTTGCAGAGTTGTTTCATTATATGAAATAGTGTTTTGCTTTTTTCCAGTTTTAGCTGATGTTTCTGCTTCGTTAGCTAGTTCGTTAATAAAGTTTCGTATGTCTTTCTTGCGTTGTTTTTAACTTCTTTATCCAGTATTCTATATTTCTGTTTGTTATGTTCTTTCGAGAGTATATTTTATGAAGACAATAAAGTTAGCTTGGCTTGTTTTCTCTCTTGTATTTTTTTCCATGTATCTTCACTTAACCATTTTTTCCTTTGGCTTATTTCATAGCCTACTGTATTTACTGTTGCGTCTTTTATTATGCTTTTTAGCGCTTCCCACTACTGTTCAATTGTATCCGTGCTATTAATTTTTTCTGCATGTTGTTCTTGAGTAGAGTATTTAGCATGGATCACTTCATTGTATGGTATATTATTTTCTTTCATTTGCAACAGCAGTGAGTTAATTTTCTTACATATAGTTGCTTTTTGGATTCTCTTAAGTTTTAGTTTTAATGTAGCAATACATAGATTGTGGTCACTGCCGACATCAGCTCCTCTGTACGTTCTAACATCATTTATTGAGGAACGAAATTTTGTGTTGATACAGAAATGGTCTATTTGGTTCTTTGTGATGTTGTTTGGTGAGTTCCATGTTATTTTGTGAATGCGTTTATGTGGACAATTTAACTCGCTATGAAATGATTATTTAATTCACAAGTCTCCAACATTCTTTCTCCATTTTTGGTTAATATCGCCTACACCATGAGTTCCCATGTATTTGTCCACCCCTGAGTTATTGTCACTTATCTTTGCGTTGAAGTCTCGCATCATAGCTATACCATTGTCCTTGGGTGTTCTATTAATAGTTGCATTAAACTGTTCATAAAATGTGTCTTTGTTTTTTTCATCATCTTCATTTGTTGGCGCATAACATTGTATGATAGTGAGTTTGAAGTGTTTTGTCTGAGCTCGTGCTGTTATTAAACGTTCATTGATTACTTCTCCGCTTATAAGTGATATTTCTGCTTTGTGTACCATTATTATAGCTATTCCTTCTGTGTGTTTATCTGATCTTCCCTTTAACCGGATTAAAGGATTTCCATATTTACATCATGGTTCGTTCGAACGTATTTAATTCGACAACTGTGTTTAAAATCGGTTATTGGAACTAAGAACGATGTTTCAAACAGGAAAAACAAGTCAAGTGTTCCGTGTAATGTGTGATTACAACTTAGATATTATTGGCATTAGTTAAAGCCGGTGTACTGGTCAAGGTAAAATGAGATATTGCCACACTGGAATATTTCCCTTCAGGGACTAAACATGCATCCATAAACTTTCCTTACACATCCATGCCCTGAGGCCTTCCATCAGGATGGGTGTAGCCTCAATTTACACAACTGTGAAAACCTGTGCTTTTGGTCAGGATAGCTATCGATCGTTCAGAGCCACCTGCTCACTGTTACATGGATTCGTTCATAATCATCAGCATCTCTATACTTACCCTCAATATCGTTCTTGTTTAAATGAATGTTTTATCATTCCATCTTTCTATATTTCGTTCTGTCTCATGTCCACGTTGACAGATACCACCTTTTAATATAATAAAGATTCCATGTATCAATGTTTGGCATAGTTCTTCATCTTCTGCTTTCGTTCTCATAATTGTATCGTATAGTCTTGAGGACAGAATGCGTTGTACTATGGTTTACAGGTTAAGTTCGATGACTTCTAGGTCATTTTAATTCACTATTGAATGGGGCAGCCAATTCTACCACCAAATCATCCTTAGTCACCTCCTACTCTTTCCACGTGAATAGCAGACAAGTGCTACTATTCCCTGCTTCCTGATGACCTAATTGGAAACAAAAAGGCGTTGGAATATTTATGCACACAAAGTTATCTTTGAACAAACCATGCTTACTCTTTCAGCTTCCCAATCTTCCATTCCTATCTACAGTTTAGAACTACACACAAAATACACATGCTCTCACACAAACACACACAAACACATTTTAACTGGACTTTGAACATTCCTGTTGACCATCTAAACCAAACTCATTTCGGTAGTCATGGCAACGAGAGATGAATAAACATTCTAAATAAAATGGCACTGTCAAATTTGTGGATTCCCTGGTCAAAGTAACGGTTCATTTTTTTAGTTATATGTTAGTCTTTTTTGTGATGATGATGGCTCTGGGTTTAAAGAAATGTGGTTTAATGTTTATATGGTTATTCTATACTGTGTCTGCGTGTGCATTGTGCGTTTGTCTCTATTGTGTCCCTGTGTCTGTACTGAGTAAAAAAAAGTACCTGTGTGAGTGCTTTAATTTTTTCTAGATTTTTGTAAATATTAACAACATTTATTAGATTATTAAAATATCATTAACAGATGGCTGGAAGAAAAAAAAAGGAAAAAAGGGGGGGGGGGGAGAAAACCTACTATCTGAGATTAACCTATATTTATGTATCCATGTATCTATGTATCTATCTATGTATCTATGTTTCTATGTATCTATGTATCTATATATCTATCTATCTATCTATCTATCTATCTATCTATCTATCTGTCTGTCTGTCTGTCTGTCTGTCTGTCTGTCTGTCTGTCTGTCTGTCTGTCTGTCTGTCTGTCTGTCTGTCTGTCTGTCTGTCTGTCTGTCTGTCTGTCTGTCTGTCTGTCTGTCTGTCTGTCTGTCTGTCTGTCTGTCTGTCTGTCTGTCTGTCTGTCTGTCTGTCTGTCTGTCTGTCTGTCTGTCTGTCTGTCTGTCTGTCTGTCTGTCTGTCTGTCTGTCTGTCTGTCTGTCTGTCTGTCTGTCTGTCTGTCTGTCTGTCTGTCTGTCTGTCTGTCTGTCTGTCTGTCTGTCTGTCTGTCTGTCTGTCTGTCTGTCTGTCTGTCTGTCTGTCTGTCTGTCTGTCTGTCTGTCTGTCTGTCTGTCTGTCTGTCTGTCTGTCTGTCTGTCTGTCTGTCTGTCTGTCTGTCTGTCTGTCTGTCTGTCTGCTTGCTGGTCTGTCTGCTTGCTGGTCTGTCTGCTGGTTTGTCTGCTGGTCTGTCTGTCTGTCTTTCTGTCTGTCTGTCTGTCTGTCTGTCTGTCTGTCTGTCTGTCTGTCTTCCTGTCTGTCTGTCTTCCTGTCTGTCTGTCTGTCTGCCTGCCTGCCTGCCTTCTACCTGCCTGCCTGCCAGCCTGCCTGTCTGTCCGTCTGCATGTCTGTCTGACTATTGTCTATCTATCTATATCTATCATGAAATTGTGATATGTCTCTTCGCTGATTTTATCACTCGATTTGAATTCACTACAATGGGTGTTAGTTATCCTACGAAGACATTTGTTCTCGAAACTCAGTAATTTCTTTTCTGAATGTGAAGAGCTTTTCCAGCGCTCACATCCATATGATAGCACCGGAATAACGCAGGAATTAAACAGCCAAATTTTCGTGCGTGTACTGATTGACTTTAACCTTCAGATATTAGACAGTCTGTTAAAGGCACTTGATGCTAGTGCAATGTGAGTTGTAATTTCTGTATGCTTACATTTCTATATATTCTTTACAAGGTATTATTCCTACACTTTTCTGATATCTTCGTTGCTTTCTCTGTTCAGTTTGTTGACCATAGCTTCCAGTATCCCAGTATACTGGGATGCACAAGAGACACATCGACAAGAGCTATGCGATACCTACTTGACTGCCCAGCAGCTGAGCATAGATTACAGTATTGCCGTGCACGGGCGTACCTTCAAATATATGCAGATAAGGAACACCCGTTGCATTCCGAAATACAGAAAGTTAAAGGCAGCAGACTCAAGAGTAGGAGGTCGTGGATGGGACGTGCTGAGGATGTCATGCAGAGCGTGTGCAGATTGCAAGATGTGGCAGCAGGTGCGGAATGGATATGTCTACCCACAGATTTCGAAACTTTTTTGAGAGTGGTGATATCGCTTAGCAGGGAATGCAGAAAATGTTGTCCCACAGCTGTGGAGAAAGAAGTGCATGCTTTAATCAGTGAGAATACCAAAGAGGGGGATGTGATTATATACACTGATGGATCTGTAATTAGGCATGTTTGCAGTGCTTGTGCCTTTACAGCTCAGTGCGCAGGTAAAACGATCAAGGAGGAAAGTGGTGCCTTTGCAGTCACTACGAGTAGTATGACCGTGGAGACTATGGCGGTGACCAAGGCATTTGAGTAGCCACGCACACAGAAGGTAACGCAGGTCTGCATCTTGAGTGACTCTATGAGTATGATTAAGAAGGTACAAGTGGGTCTCGTTCGCCAACAGTGGATTGAGGCCTTGAGAAAGGCGAGCTTGAAAGTGGTTACATTTATTTTCGTGCCGGGACATGTGGGCGTTCGAGGCAATGAAAGAGCGGATCAACTGGCATCGTGCGCGATTGTGGCACAGGGCGATGGGAGAATGGATCGCGCTGACGTTTTGAAATCCTTAAGAGATATAACACGCGAGAGTGATACTAATGTGGATGATGATTCCTTTTCATGACTAGGATTAAAGATCAGGGATTGAAATGCGGTGTTGCTAGAGGTGAACATTTTGGAGGTTGCAGAAGAATGATGGTCAACCAGCATAGGAGCGGTACTGTCAGCAGAAGTGTAATGGCGGATATACTAACTAACTAACTAACTACTAACTAACTAACTAACTAACTAACTAACTAACTAACTAACTAACTAACTAACTAACTAACTAACTAAATGACCATAGCTGCTTTTCTTAAACACTTCATTTCACATGTGATGACTTTTCTCTGCTGCGAGGTTGTTAAAGACCATGTTAAAGACACTAGTAAAAAAGTGTTGGTATGATGTTTTGTTGACATCAAATATTGTCTAACGCCACCCTCTCTATTTCTTCTTGTCATACAACTGTTACACCTATTTCAGACCCCTCCCTTAATTATTGACGTAATTTATGGACTGCTCTAAAGAATAGCAACATAATAGGCGACTAAAATGTTTTGTACGTAGGATTGGGTGATCTATCCAGCAGAAGATTTTAAATTCCGGAATATCAACATCGTCCGTTTTACCAGATACGCGCTTTCCAAAGAGATTGTTCTATGGGGTGTATGTGATGGTAAACGTTCAAGTGGAGGGCAGGAACAACGCTTCAATGATTGCTTAAAGAATTCCCTCAAACACTAGCATCACCAAAATTTGAACAAGACAGAACACTATGGGCAATCTACCAGAGACAGAAAAGGAAAGGACAGATCTGAAAACGTTCTTACTCGGAACACTCTGCACCCATTCACGCACTGCAATATATGTTTATTGGCACGAATCGGACTTCTCAGACATCTGCGTACTCGTAGACCTAAACGAAAATAGACAACCACTGTCAGGAAGCAACCTGTTGTGTAAGAAAAGAACTAGCAATTCAGAATGGTTCAATGTCGACACATGAGTAAATCAAGGCTTTGTATTATCGCTAATGCTGCTTGGGGTCGCTATTAATTGGATCATGATAAAACCGTTCAACTTGGTCCAGATCGCTTCAGACGGGCATCAGATGGCTCGGAAACAACAAATTAACTGACAGTCTTTTTGCAGATGATATCGCAACCATGAACTCTACACATCAACAAACACAAGATACAACAAACAAGCTATGCGCACTCGCAAATCAAAAAGGGCTCCAGATCAACACATTCAAATAAAAATAATGGAACTCGCTGACTCATCAGATAGCATTCCAGTAAACAAAGTATCCACCTTTACTTACTTGGGTCTGCAGACGGTGACTCAATGAAAGGAATAAATACATGCATAGCAGTCGGAAATTCAAAGACAGGAAGAAACATTAAGTTAAAACTATTCAGTTCCTGTGATATTCCATCATAGACTTATTATAGTGAAAGCTGGAAATCAACACAGGAAAAGTACCAAACGTTATAGAGCTATGAAAACAAATATCTCCGAAAATTGTTGAACATTAAAATGGAGCGATTTCGTCACAAATAGCGACCTAAGAAATAAAACACACCAAGAATATGTTTCAAATGTTATAAGAAAACGCAGATGGAAATGCGTGGCACACGCTCTTAGACTAGATGCAAACAGACTGAACAAGCAAGCCCGTATGTCGGCTCATGAGGGGAAAAAATGAGGAATAAAAAAATTACCCTAAAAGCACCACAGAAAGAGAACAAATAGGCTAAAATCACAGGCAGTGGACAGCAACGCATGGAGAATCAAAACGTCTGCTCTATGTGCTGCTTGTGGCACGAAAGGAACTAACTAATGAATTATCTCATTCCGGACAGTGCGCAAGAGTGCCTACATAGCAGAATATCTGTATCGACGTCATCATGAGCACTCTGTCTATTTCCCTCACTCATTAGGTGCTTCATCATGAACACTCCGTTTACTTCCCTCACTCATTAGGTGCTTCATCATCAGCACTCCGTCTACTTCCCTCATTCATTAGGTGCTTCATCATGAACACTCCGTTTACTTCACTCACTAATTAGGTGCTTCATCATGAGCACTCCGTCTACTTCACTCACTAATTAGGTGCTTCATCATGAGCACTCCGTCTACTTCACTCACTAATTAGGTGCTTCATCATCAGCACTCCGTCTACTTCACTCACTAATTAGGTGCTTCATCATGAGCACTCCGTCTACTTCACTCACTAATTAGGTGCTTCATCATGAACACTCCGTTTACTTCCCTCACTCATTAAGTGCTTCATCATGAACACTCCGTCTACTTCACTCACTAATTAGGTGCTTCATCATGAGAACTCCGTCTACTTCCCTCACTCATTAGGTGCTTCATCATCAGCACTCCGTCTACTTCCCTCACTCATTAGGTGCTTCATCATCAGCACTCCGTCTACTTCACTCATTCATTAGGTGCTTCATCATGAACACTCCGTCTACTTCACTCACTCATTAGGTGCTTCATCATGAACACTCCGTTTATTTCCCTCACTCATTAGGTGCTTCATCATGAGCACTCCGTCTACTTCCCTCACTCATTAGGTGCTTCATCATCAGCACTCCGTCTACTTCCCTCACTCATTAGGTGCTTCATCATCAGCACTCCGTCTACTTCACTCATTCATTAGGTGCTTCATCATGAACACTCCGTCTACTTCACTCACTCATTAGGTGCTTCATCATGAGCACTCCGTCTATTTCCCTCACTCATTAGGTGCTTCATCATGAGCACTCCGTCTACTTCACTCACTCATTAGGTGCTTCATCATGAACACTCCGTCTATTTCACTCACTCATTAGGTGCTTCATCATGAACACTCCGTCTATTTCCCTCACTCATTAGGTGCTTCATCATGAACACTCCGTCTATTTCCCTCACTCATTAGGTGCTTCATCATGAACACTCCGTCTGCTTCACTCACTCATTAGGTGCTGAGCCATTGTCTCTCTGAGAGTAATTCTGTACAAGTAAGTGCTTATGAATGACTGACATTAATCACTTTCTTCTGATAACTTATTTTAGCCAATCACTTTCAAGTACTGAGTCTTATTTATTTGGACTGCTAACACTAAAAAAGGAACACCTATCGTCTCTCTTTTATACTTAATTATGTCTGGTTTCAGCGAGCAACGGACGAGAGCTGACCATCAACTCATTGGTGTATGTTCCGGTTTAGAATTATGGCAAAAACATGTTAGGAACATTGATCGTTTACGTCTGTACTTTCTTACACAATTTGGGAGGAAGGGGGGGGGGGGTGTTAAAAGTGAAAAAACAGCGTTAACGTAATATATGAACAGTAATTGTGTGTTATCCCCAATATGTTTAGCGTGTTGGGTTGTTGCTGAGATTAATGATTTATTTTTAGGGGGTTGGGTTGTTCCTGAGATTAGTGATTTATTGATGAACTGTCAAATATGCAGTTAGATATCTACACGAACTGTTTCGTTTGGATGACAGTCTGTGAAAATGTGTTTTGTCAGAAGAAGGAGCAAATCTTGTAACCGTCGCAATCTTTGTAGTTAAAGTAATGTCCATCTCCTCGCATCCTCACGAATATCTTCATCATCATTATCAAGCACTGTATTCACATCTCGTAAGTAGCTGCAACACATCTCGTAAGTAGCTACAACACATCTCGTAAGTAGCTGCAACACATCTCGTAAGTAGCTGCAACACATCTCGTAAGTAGCTACAACACATCTCGTAAGTAGCTGCAACAGATCTCCAATATTCTCTGTTCCTTGCCTTGTCGTTGCACTCTGACAGAATGTATCGTGTCCATCTCATGATATTTACCTCTCACTTGTGTCTTTGCTTACCTTTTGCTCTCCTCTCTCTCTCTCTAGCTCTCTGTTTTTCTGTCTCTAAACTCTACATGTAAGTAATGTCTTTATCAATGTGTTATGTCATTTAATATATCAAAAATATTTTATTTCTGTGATTTTATTTTTTAATAGTTCTTTTTGGAAATGCAGTGTTCTCAAAAACACTTGTTTTTGTTCCTCTGTCCGTGAAGTTCTCTTTATTCTTACACTTTAAAGTATCAATTTTGCATTCTGTTTGTCCATTATCTATATTTCTGTGCCATGCTTTAAGTTTGAGTTCAAGTAGCATTTCACAATTCTCATTTTAGTTTGTTTGTTTGAATGTTAGTAGTTTTCTTATATCATTTATATCTCTTAGCCATTCTTTTTCTCCGCGTAACTTCAACATCTACCATCATTTATGAGTATGTGTCAAAGATATTGGTAATGGTGGTCTACGTGTTGTATTATATCTGCACGCAGTCTTATGCTAATTCTATTTTCTACTATCTATTTCCTACTAATTATCGCTGGGCAGACAATATCTTTCTGGATATTAATATTTTAGTTTCTTCAACACCGACCTTTCACAATATCTTATTTAATCGCCGATATTCTCGTCCCAATCATTTCTGAGGTGTCCATTGCTATATCCACATCTATATCGATGATCTACACACCATAATCTGCGAATGGAAGCCACTAATTGGATGTGTAATATGTCCGTGAATTTTCATTTCGCGTAGGGTATCACACATCATGATGCAGTAAAACGTGATCAGACAGTATCATGTGAAAGCACGTCATAATTATGCAACATAAGTGTTTTCATCCAGTGTATGCAAGTCTGATGACTCAAAGATGGATATAGTGGGCTTTCTCAAATTGTTTAGTGGCCATACACTTGATGTGGACACTACTGGTGACTTAATTTTCAATAGGAGAATGCTAAAGAAAGAACTCGACATTATTTGTGACTCAACTATTACTTGCATTCATCCAGGCAAAGTAAGAAGCTACCTGAACCATCTGCATACATCTTCCACATCTGCTTTTGGAGATTGCGTACATACGGGTTGTCCAAAAGTTCAAGGACATGATTTCACAAGGAATATTTTCTTTTCTCTGTCTGAATTCATGATCAATCTTCTTCTTCTTCTTTCTGTCATCATGTACCTTTCGGTGTTGAGGGGAGAGTGAGTGTACGGTCTTTTGCCCTTCTATTTGCCTCCTCTTCTGTTATATTTCCGAGTGTCTCTAATTCACTATCTATCCACCTTTTACGAGGGCGTCCAATAGGTCGCCTGTTTTCGTATCGTTTGTTAAGTGTTTTTTGGATAATACTTTGCTCTTTCTGTCTGGTTATGTGGCCGTGCCATTTATATTGTTGTTTCTGTATGTATTCTATTGCTGGTTTGATCCCTAATTGTTTCCTTAGTGCTTCATTCCTGATTTTGTCTCTCAAGCTAACTCCAATCATACGTCTCACACATTTCATTTCAGTGGTGTTAATCTTATGTATTGTTCTAGAATCTAATGTCCAAGTGTGACACTGATAACACAATGTTGGTAAGAAAATTGTGTTGAAAAGCGCTCTCTTTGTTTCTAGTGTAATATCTTTGTTTCTTAGTAAAGGTGTTAATTGACCAATTATCTGACAGGCCTTATTACATCTTGCGTTTATTTCTGCTTCTTGTTTGTTGTCATATCTCAATGTGCTGCCCAGATATTTGAATTCATCTACTTGTTTTAGTTGTTTATTATTTATCTGTATGTTGATGTTCTCCTTTCCTCTTGCAATATTCATTACTTCTGTTTTGTCTATGTTGATTTTCATTCCAAATTGCTTGCCTGCTGTGTCTATTGTGTTTAGGTGGTCTTGCAGGTTTTTAATGCTGTTCTGGAATAAAACCTGGTCATCTGCAAAAAGCAGTTCATTTGCTTCATTAGAATTTGCTGGGGTGCAAAGGGAACGCATTGCTCTAGGCGGACCCAGGGTTAGCAGATAACCAAGATCCCAAATGTACCTCCACGCGGTGCACCCTGGAAACAGAAATACAGCAGCTCGTGCTGATTCTGGCCAAATCATTTGGGGATCGTGTCCGAGAATGTGGAGGTAGCAGATGGAAAGAGATTTGACTGCACAAAAGACAGACAATATCTCCGACACCACCAGCATCACCACTTATAGCGACACTGTCGACATACAGTGAAGCTAGTCAGTCCAGTCCGAACATTGGAGGGGCGGCCAATGTAAAATGCACGTAAAGGTAAATGCATGGCGAGAGACAAATATGTTTCATACAGAGTACAATGAAACAATGAAAGGGCAGAACAGCGCTAGAGGGAGCGCGAACTGCAAATAGAAAGTGAAAAGTCCCTAGGAAAGGGAACTACAAGCTCCGTCAGCTCGAGACGGGCTTCTAGTCACCAGAGTTCCTAACAGGCAGAGACTCAGACCCACCCATCGGCGTTTCGTAAAGCAAAAGACCTAACCCAACTCTAATGTCGAGCCTTCCTAAACCGGAAATATGCTTGCAAAGAGAAAGGGTTCTGTACCCGATGGGTGTAGGCAAGAAAGGGACAACGATGGCAGTCCTGGCCCAACTCTACTGTCAAGGTTTCCTATACCGGAAGTAACTTGCAGAGAGAAAGGGTTCCGTACTCGATTCGCCCAGGCACAAAAGGGACAACGATTTAGCCCTGGCCCAACTCTACTGTCAGGTTTTCCTACACCGGAAATACACTTGAAGAGAGAAAGGGTTCAGTACCTGATGGGCTCAGGCGCTATTGGGACAAGGACGCTCAGCTCGAGAACGCCTTGCTCTCAAACGCGTGGTGTGAGACTCGAACTTGGACAAGGGGTACACGATGTCGGTGAATGACACCTCGGCTAAGAGGGCGAAAGAGCCAGGGTCCAACTCCTCTGTTGAGTTCTTCCCCTTAAGGAACCAGGCTCATGGATGAGAAACGGTTCAGTACCCAATGGGCACAGGCACAGCACGTCCAATTACACGAGACAAGTTCATAGACAGTGGAACACCTCGTTCGAGTGAGACGAGAGCAAGAAAATCGTCTGGGCGAAGTCTTCACTACGCGTGCCTGGAGACAGATATAGAGGCTGTCACAGGCTAAGGGTAGCCCACCCGAATTGTCAAGGCATGCCGAAATCGGATGTGCTAGGCCTACAAGGCGCATAACGGTGGCACAACGTAATCACGCTCCCGGCGGAAATCGCACGGATATCCGTGATGGTTACAATGGAGCGAACGAAAAACAAACAAACAAACACACAATTAGAATTTGCTGTTTTGTTTATATGGTCCATGTATGTAATAAAAAGTAGTGGGGATAATACACATCCCTGCTTTACTCCTGTGCTAATCACAAAGTCCTCTGTGTAGCCTGCAGCTGTTCGTATAGTGCAACTGCTGTTGTTATAGAGATTTCTAAGAACGTTAATTAAATGTTGGCATACTCCATACATCTTTAATGTTTCCAATAGTTTTTCTCTGTTTACTCGGTCAAATGCTTTCTCTTGATCTATGAAGGATATGTATAAATTTTGGTTGTATTGTATACATATGATTAAATAATGACGAAATTGTCTTTCCTCCGTCTGATTGCATGATGTACACACGCTTAGGTAACGATTAATGATGATAGTTTGTGACGTTCTTCTCACACTCCACCTGGTTCTAATTTGTTAGGCTTGATCTTCAAGCGTTCTTGTTATTTACATTGCAAACTTGTAAATTGTTGCCAAGGTGGGAATTGTGACCGTTGTGTCTTAGTGCAGTACTAGCTTCATCTTCTTTGACGCTGTCCATAGGTTACGTCCACAATTTGTTGTCATTTTTGACCCCCTTCCTCGCACCAATAAATGTTAGGAATTCAGTAACCTCCATCTCCACCCTCAAAAAGTATGTAACCATTTGTTAAACCTCGCACCCGTAAACATTATATGATAAATAAATATGAAAACATTACAAGATGTGTACTATTTCTAAGAGGAATGTTTCAAATCCAAACACAATTTCCGTTGTGTATAAAACAGTATTGTTGACGTTAATTGTTGTCTTCTCACTTGTCAACAACTGTAAAAACAATTTTCAACACCCCCCCCCCACAATGACCACGTAATAGTTGAGGTAAGTTATGTACATCCGTTTGTTCGTTTAAAATGTGTCTATAACTGGAATTTGGTCTGCTCAATAAACCTCATCGTATTTGGTTGCACTGGAAAAGTTATATTGCACTGGAGAACTGTTTGCAATTCGGAATTTTATGTATCGTGACTGATGAGTCCGCTGTGTCCTGTTATGAGGAAGATCAGCGTGCAAAATAAGACAGGCACCCTCAGTTTCCTGGAAGACATATATTCATACATAAATAACCAAAATATCAGATTACGTCCGACAAAGTCGAAAGTGTCGAAGTAACCAAACAATACTAAATTCATCTTCTCCGTTGGAGCTGCCCATAGGTGACGACAATTTTTTTTACCCCCTCCGTCTGTCAATAACTGTCAGGAATTCAGAAACCCCAAGCCCAAAAGTATGTTACCATTGTCCCACCCCAGTAAACATTATATGATGGAAAAGTCTGCAAAAGGAACATGATTTATCACATTTCAAGAGAAATGTTTCAATGATTAAACAAACCAAGATAAATATTCGCTGGACATGTCAGAGTATACAAATATGTGTCAAAGTATACACATATGTGTCAGGGTATACACATATTAGTCAGAGTATACACAGACAGCTCATGACACAATACAGTACGGAATGGAGCAGCAGTTATGGATGACTCACTATCTTTTGTCACATCTGGAACATCTTCAGATCATTTTTTAGATTGAATTTAGTTTTCTAAGACAGACAGTGCTCTTGATCAGATGTGGGTATTCTCGGTTAGAGGGAGAGGAGATGGCTACCGCCCTCATTTGCAGAGCCTGTGAAATGTGAGATCGCTAACATCGCATACCCCTACGGCATTAATAAATGCTATGGGTTACTTTACTTTTTTTTTACTTTACTCTCGGTTAGATTGAGATTTTTCTGCCACTGGTGGTGTAATTAATCGATTCTACATGACAATGGTGGTGATGGTGGTTCATATGTCCATAAGCGTGATCAACCCCGTGAGCGTGGATGCTGAGGTCAAGGCACTAATCTGCGAGAATACCGATGACACAGATGTTGTGATCTACACGGATGGGTCGGTCATCCGTCACCACCGATGCGCATGGGCCTTTACTGCCAGATCAAAAGGAAGAACGGTGCATTAATTCAGTATTGCCTTTACCGCAACAACAAGCAGCCTAACAATGGAAGTGTTCGCAGTAACGCAGGCATTTAACTGACTGGAATCGCAAGCCTATTCCCATGCGAGAATGCTAAGTGACTCTATGCATATGATTCAGAAAGTCAAAACAGGTGATGTACGTAGGGAATGGGCGGAGTCATTTGAGAGAGCAGGAATGCGGGCATCACTACGAAGACTCACGCTTATTTTTGTCCCCGGACACGCGACCGTGGAGGGAAACGAACGAGCCGACCAATTAGCTAGCCTCGCCACCTCAACAGGCGGTCAGCCTAGGGACCGAGCAGACATACTCACTGCTCTTCGTGAGTCCTCACGATCAGAGGATTTTGAGATGAATGAGCATGAGTCAATATCGAAAATGCGCGAATTGGGAGTGAGGATGGGTGTGGCCCGTAGAGAACCCCTGACAAAGACTTCAAAAAGAGCAGTGAACCAACATAGAACCGAAACCATCAGCCGGTATACCCTGAGAGATGTACTGAAGCGGAGATCTGAGCACCTTGGGACTTGTCCGGTGTGCGAAGAGGATAATCAACATACCTAATAACTAATGTCCATAAGGTTTAAAGTAGACGGGTACTGGTTTTTATGTAGTTGCGTTTCCCCAGTCCTGCTACGTTGAACGTAAGATTCCTGTCAAGAACAGCGTACAGCAGCACATAACTCCATTACATTATAGATAATTCTCTGGCCTCCCATGTTTATATTCTATTATTTTTTTTGTATTCAATGCAGTGTAACGTCGGTTATCATGCCCTTCCACCCTCTATTTATTAGTGCACTGACAATCATTTCTTCGTATACCCCCTTCCGTCTTGCGTCGATTATCATGTTGCAGAAAGGTAAATGGTGTAGTACTGAAAGTTGTAATATTTGCATACGTAGGTAGTACGTTATCGCAAAATGCCAACGTTAATGATGCAGTGTATACAGGGATCGCCAGAGCAAGCAGCATTGTTGGCAGATTGTACGCAAAGAATTGTGGCGTAGAAATGGTGTTCACCCACAAACTAAGCTGAAAGTCTACAGAGCAGTGCTACTTTCAGTGATGTTATACGCTAGCGAAACATGGACTGCGTATAGACGTCATGTGAGAAAAATCAATCACTTTCACAGATGTCTCTGAAAAGTCATCAATATCAGATGGAAAGACAAGATTCCAGATACCACTGTCCTTGACAGATCTGGTATCCGCAGCATTGACACTATTCTGATACAGACACATATTCGTTGCGCTGGTCATTTGGTACGTATGCCAGACTATCACCTGCCAAAGATACGGCTATGGTGAGTTGATGAAGGGTACACGACTTAGGTGGCCAAAGGAAGCGCTACAAGGACTCGTTAAAGACCTCACTGAAAGTGTTTGAAATAGACCAAGACAAATGGGAAGAACTTGAACAAAATAGATCTACATGGCGCCCTACAGTAATAAAGAGCGCAGTATTTTGTGATAAGACGGGAAATACTGCAGCCCAACAACGGAGAGTAGCTAGAAAGTCACCGATAGACCAACATCCGCTTACAGTCGTCATTCCATGTCCACACTATTCAAGAACATTTACAGCTCGAATAGGGCTCATTATCCATCTACGAACTATTATGCATAATCATAATTCTAACTGAATTTTCAAAAGTGGATGTAAAAATGGTCATCATCACTTGTGATGGACGAACACACATCATTTTGCCCACATCCTTCTGTTTCGTGGACTGCTAATCATTTCCATTACTTATGTTCCTTAATACCATGTAAAACCATGCATCATATTATATCTTCGGCTTCCCCTATACTCTTCAACCAGCCTGCTGTAACGCTGTGCTATATTATAGCTCATCTCATGATGCTCACATAATTTGAACATCGGATGCGAGTGAGCATCTCTCTTTGTGAATTGTCTTGTTTCATCTTCAATAAACTTTCTATCTGTTAAAGGTTTCACTATTCTTCCATAAAACCATATTTCTACTGGTTCTACATAATTTATTACTAATTTTCTCATTGCGCAAGATCCACTTTCATATATTAAAAATGTTTATTACTGCGTATAAGTATCTGCTGACATCAACAATTGGCTGTGATAATCATGTTATCTAGAGATTTTCTTATATTATCTTCTACTTTTAGAAGCAGTTACATATTTTCATTCTGCAGCTTCAAACAATACGCCTAATAATATCATTATTATTATTATTATTATCCTCACCATTATCAATATCACAGTCATCACCGTTATCATCTTCATCATCATTATCATAATCACATTTTCTTATAGTTTTAATATTAAGTCTCTTTTAGGGATTCACATTCACAATTCATTTTTTTAAAAGACTATATTTATTTCATATTTCTACTGTTTTCTTTACTTCAATCTTGCTGCATCGGAGTTTTATTATTATTACAATTCTTAGCTTCTGCCCTCGCGTAATATGTTTTTTATACAAAGCATACAATTTCGTTGTTAGTCGAACTTCCTTCATTATGTGAATATTTGTTAAAGATAAGTCTCGTCTAATAATTGTAATTTAAAATCCATTATGCTAGCAATTCTTTTGATTACATCCGCCATAAATATATAGAATGGTACATTCTACAGTGCATTGAGAAATCCTCATAAAAGTCTTCTTTAATGATTATAATCACTGTAGTTCTTTCTCATGACTTTAAGACTAGTTCTAAGCTCCCCCTCTGGTTTCCTTCCTCGGGAATTTCCTGTTCTGCTGTGCTGGCAAATTTCTAATTTTCAGTAGTTGATTATTTATAAGTTATCAAGATTTTTTAGTCACACTTTTCTTGAAACCAAAGTAGGACAAATTAAAACTAGTGTTCTTACGTAGAAATATGATGGAACTTTGGTTGTTTTTTTAAAATGTGTCTCAATAGCGAATTGTTGAAAAAGCTTACAATGTGCCCACTATGAGGTATGCTTTGATTACTGCAGCTGAGTGAATTGTTGCCTGAGCTACAGAATTACACGCACTGGTGATACGATTAGAAACATTAGTACACTGATGATACGATTAGAAGCATTAGCTTCTTCTTCTTCTGCGTTCATTCTCAAACTCCTGCAGATTAACAGGATTTAGTCCAGAGAAAGTAATGCGTTGTGTCATGGTTTACAACATTGCTGCGATATCTGCGCCTTTCGGCCTGACACATCCGACTTCAGCATGAAGAGAAGCATTAGCAAACTGATGATACGATTAGAAGCCATAGTACACTGGTGATACGATTAGAAGCCATAGTACACTGGTGATACGATTAGAAGCCATAGTACACTGGTGATACGATTATAGCCATAGTACACTGATGATACGATTATAAGCCAAAGTACACTGGTGATACGATTAGAAGCCATAGTACACTGGTGATACGATTATAAGCCAAAGTACACTGGTGATACGATTAGAAGCCATAGTACACTGGTGATACGATTATAAACCATAGTACACTTATGATACGATTAGAAGCCATAGTACACTGATGATACTATTAGAAGCCATAGTACACTGGTGATACGATTTGTAGCCATAGTACACTGATGATACGATTAGAAGCCATAGTACACTGGTGATACGATTATAAGCCATAGTACACTTATGATACGATTAGAAGCCATAGTACACTGGTGATACGATCAGAAGGCATAGTACACTGGTAATACGATTAGAAGCATTAGTACACTGGTGATACGATTAGAAGCATTCATGACTTATAATTAGTCAATACATTTTGGTTAGCAATATCCTGTACGGGATGTGCTTCAATTATTATATATGTGTGTGCGTGCGTGTGTCTGTGTGAGTGTGATGAGATGAATTGGGCATGCACTCTCAAGGTAGCGAAAAGAAATATTACAAGAGCTCTTTAAAGATGTCACGGAAAGTCTTTGAGATAAACAGTGACACATGGGCAGAGGCTGCTCGAAATAGCTACTGCGATGTTTAAAAAACCGCATAAATGTGTGAAAAATCGCAATGCAGCAGCAGCTCAACAGCAAAGACTGGTTAGAAAGTTATGAGCGGATCAAACTCCACCAGAAGTGATCAATGCAAAAAAAAAATTCACGGATCTAATGGTCATCATTATATGGTTTCTCAGACACCTACAAACCAATAAACAATGATGTGCCTCTGAATTTCAAAAAGTGGATGTAATAAATCGACATAATCACTTGTGATAGACGCACAAAATATGAATACACATATAACTATTACTCATACACGTTTATACCCAAGGCAACGATGGTTCGATCCCTAGTGGTGATATTTTGTTGTTTACAAGTATATTGTTCCTCAAGTCTCTGGGGATTATCGCTTGAAGATACGCAGTTAAACATTATGATATACACGTATGGTTGGTTACACGCTATGATATACTCGTATGGATACACGCTATAATATACTCGTAAAGTTACCAACCAGCTAGAGAAGATCCAATAGTCAGATACGGGCCGTACAACCACACATAAAGAAGTGATAATTTTGATCGATGTTTGTAACACATACTTACTTATTCTCTATTATTACTTTATTAACGTACATGCGTACATACACGCACACACTCATAGACACCCATACAACTAAACGGGCAAATGCTTACACAAACCTCCAATAACGACATACATGAATACACATACAGATTAAATAGACAATGTCAAAGATGATTTCAGGCATGATTTTTCCAACAATCATTTGAATGTCTGAGGATATAATTATCTGAAGTGCTATATCCATAATAAGAATTATGTAAATGTTACTATTAGTAAAAATATAATTTATAAAAATCTTTAACATACTAGAAAAACCAGTATGTAACATTATAATTCTCGTAGATAATATGGCTATATAGAGAAGCTATTCTTCCAGTGAAAATTCCTCCAACGCTAATCGTTACAGTTAAATGTTTCATATTGTATCGCCTGAAGCTACGGAGGTACGTGTTATGAGTGACACTCTCGGCGATGGGCATGCTGCTTCTTTGAGAAAGATTGAGTATACATGGGTTAAGCACACCCAAGTAAAATGAGGTCACTCATCTACTTTTTTTTATCCTCTATTTTTCAATGCATGCCAACTTTCTTTAGTGCTGTTTTTCTTATTCAGTTTATGGCAAAGAGAGTGCGTTAGAGACGTCACCTTGCTACATTTTGTATAACTACATTTGAACATTCCTTTATCTCATTCAACACTCACGAAACCACATTCCAAGTCTTCAAGTGATCTTGCTCTTTGTTTTTCCCTCCCCAAAATTTACATTGGAGTATCAATATTGGTTCAACTCAGCACTAGAAGACCCACGTCTTTACTTTCAGTGCCAAAAAATAAGTTTATTAGTGCCTTCAATCTGTCTCTCCTAAATCAAAGATCATGTTCTTAGTTACTCACACTTCTGTCTTTGATTTATATATGATCTGTGTATGTGCTATTATTATTTTTATTGCACGAGTAAAACGTGTGGTAAACTTTGTTCTACAACTCCACTGTACCAGGCGTTATGTTCTTGTTCTGCTGGACTTGACTTTTGTGTTTCTAACTTTCTGCACATGACTTTTTGTTCAAAATCTACTGCACTATATACGTTGCATATGTTGCATACCAACAGGGAGCTGCACAGCGCAGTGGTTAGCGCATTCCCCAGTTGAGGCGGAAATGTTTTTGAGATCGCAACGGCTCTCGGGTCGACCCAGCTTAACTGGGTACCGGATTAAACCAGGAAGTATGGAATTCGAGGAAGAGGAGACGACTACCGCTCTCGTTTGCAGAGCTACTGAAATGTGAGATCACTAACATCTCATACCCGTACGACATTAATAAATGATATGGGGTACTTTACTTTTACTTACATGTTGCATACTTACGGTCAAAATGTCGTAGTTTTTCTGTGTATTTTCTGCTTACTGATATTTGGGAAAAGGTTTTGCTGCCACCAAGTAATGTTCTGCCGATGGAAATACTACACAAGACCATTTCTGGCAATGATGAAACGGCGTAAATTTGTTTGGTTTGAACATGTAACAGAGTACAACTCATTTCTAAATTTATTTTGCAAGGCACAATCGAGCGTGGAAAGAGAAGAGGCTGCCAAAGACAATCTTTGATAACATCAAAAAATTGTTTAGGCATGACTTTTCTACACCTTCCAATGGCTGGGGATATAGGTGCGTGGAAGATACCTTGTGCTGATATCTTGAGCTTGTCACTCCTATGACTCGGCGGGTTATGCGTATTATTATGTATTATTATGATTATAATCACAAGGCAACACACAAAAATCATCACATATAATTTTATATGGGTTTTGTAGTATTTGGTTAGCTGATTTCAAATCTGTCTTTAGTTTTTTTCTACCACGTAACATTTTTTTGTAATAGCTAATTATAATATCTTTCAACAGTGGTTATGACCACAAATCGAGTACAATGTTTTATTTAGATTGGTATCGATACTTTATTACTGGCTGTTACAATTTTGTTCAGTTTCGGGTCACGTGATTTAGTATCGATGCTACCATTTTTGTGTATTCGATAGGATAGTAAATCCATTTATACACGTGTGGTGTTTGCTTAAAGTAATTACGACAAGTATATTATGAGATTTCGTTGTTTTGTACTTTCTTTTATTTTAAAGGTTGCAAAAACCTTGCATTTGTGTACTTGATAACTTATTTTGTGTACTTATTAACTTATTATCATGCCTAGAAGATGCATCAATCATCCAAACTGTTTCTGTTTTGTGTGTGGTTCATTTGTGACGAAATCACAGCGGCGCACAATTTCAGATGATCTAAAGAAGATATACATATTGTATTTTGGCTGTCCACTGGGTGATCAGGATAAATCTTGGGCTCCACATATCATATGTACCAGTTGTTCAAGCGGACTACGTGACTGGCTAAATGGCCGCAAGGCAGCTATGCCATTTGCAATTCCAATGTTATGGAGGGAACCGCGAGACCATGTCAATGATTGCTACTTTTGTCTGGTGAACACAAATGGATTCTCTGCTAAAAATAAACAGAACATTGTATATCCTAGCTTAGATTCTGCCATCAGGCCTGTTCCACATGACGATTCATTGCCTATTCCTTTACCTCCTTCTGGTGGACTCGTATCTATGCAAGATGGGGAGGAATGCAGTGAAAACACAGCTGTTCACAATGCAGACTCAACTGATCCAGATTATACTGTTGATGAATGTTTAGAACCTAAGACTTTTACACAGGCAGAGCTGAATGATCTTATTCGTGATCTAAATCTGTCTAAAGATAAAGCAGAACTTCTTGCTTCAAGGCTTAAGCAAAAGCATTTGCTTGCAAGGGACGTTAACATAACTTATTATAGAAAACGAAATCTCAACATGACGACGTTCTTCAATGTTGACGGATCATTGAGTTATTGTCAGGACATCGATGGTCTCTTCAACAGTTTATCACAAGTGCATGATCCATCAGAATGGCGTCTCTTCATTGATTCCTCGCGAAGAAGCTTAAAGGCAGTTCTTTTGCACAATGGAAATTTAAAACCAAGCATACCAGTTGCACATTCTGTTTATCTGAAAGAATCTTATTACAACATGAACAGTTTGCTTGAAGTTATCCATTATAAAACACACCAGTGGAACATCTGTGGTGATCTAAAGGTCATTGGCATGTTGATGGGCATGCAAGGAGGATTCACTAAATACTGCTGTTTCCTATGCCTATGGGATAGTCGAGCAACAGCGGAACATTATGTCAAACGTGTCTGGGAGCCCAGGTATATCTATACGCCAGGAGCAAGCAGTGTCCAAAATATGCCCCTTGTTGATCCACAGAAAATATTTCTGCCACCTCTCTATATTAAGCTAGGACTGATGAAAACCCTTGTGAAGACCATGGGTAAGACAAACTCAGAAGGTTTTCAGTACCTTGTTAATAAATTCCCAAACATCACTGCTGCAAAAATGAAGGAAGGGATATTTATAGGTCCACAAATCAGATCTGTTTTACAAGATGAAGGTTTCAAACAGTCTCTGTCAGGAGCTGAGCTAGAAGCCTGGGGGGCATTCAAGTGGGTCTGTGAAAACTTTCTTGGTAATCATAAGTCCCCTACGTACAGGGAAGGAGTTCAGCGTCTAATAGATTCTTACCAGAACCTTGGCTGTCGCATGTCATTAAAAGTGCACTTCTTGCACTCCCATGTAGATTTCTTCCCAGAAAATCTTGGTATGGTGAGTGAAGAGCAAGGAGAACGTTTTCACCAGGGCATTCAGTTAATGGAGCGCCGTTATCAAGGTTTGTGGAATGAGAGTATGATGGCCGACTTCTGCTGGATGCTATTCCGTGATAATCCAGGCGAAGAATATAACAGAAAATCAAATTCCAAGCATTTTTGAAGAAACATTCTACATATCTATGCTGTGATGTGAGTATATTTGAATTAGTCTAGAAGATGTGAATCATTTGCTTAATTGATGTTTGCGATTCTCGAAAAAATACAGCCAAGTTCAGTGAAAACTAACATCACTCATAACTTTAAAACTTGACGTGATAGAAAAAAACTGATACCAGATCTGAAATCAGCGCCAAAAAATCCTTTAGAAAAGTGTATTTTGGTTTCAGATGATTAAAAAAAGTTTTATTTTGTTGCCTTGTGTTATTATTGTTATTATTATTATTATTATTATTGTCGTTGTTGTTGTTTGTGTTGTGTTTTCGATGTTGTTGTTGGTTTTTGGTTGTTTTTTTATTAGTATATGTTGTTTTGAGAATTTACTGCATTTGACCAATAATTGTGACATGACTGATCTGAGCTATCGACCAGAGACTTATTAATTCTGTATGATATTTTTTGTGTAATGTTGCTTTCTACGTTATGTTGTAATTACAACTACATTAAAAACTTCTTAATTGTCTCCTTCGACATGTTGACAAACGCACATGGAACCAAATAGGAAGAAGCTTCTTTTCAAAGAATGGCTTGCCGATGAGGGTGCATATAAAAAAGAGCATAAAAAAGCTAAGGTGCAATCTACCTTCCCAAACAAAAGTTGTACGTCGTAAAACAACTTCATCACTCGTAATTTCTTAATAAGGAAATATAAACATAACAACATTACGTATTTAAATCAAGGCTAAGGTAAGACAGCACACGCCAAATCAACGTTTTAAAAAATTGTAATATATCGATTCGATGTCTACAAAAATGAGCAAAATTCATGAGCAATTACATTATAAATACACATGCGAATGTGAGTGTTAGAGTGTTATCAACTACATTATGAATACACATGCGAATGTGAGTGTTAGAGTGTTATCAATTCTTGTTTTAATGGATGTGACGCATGAACTGTAAACAGAAAAATGAGCTCAGGGTGAGCTCAAGCTATTGAGCCTCGCTGTTTGGAGAAAACTGATACCATGGATAGTTAAGAAAAATAAGGTAGAGGTCTTCAAATATGATGGAGTAAACATGTAGAGTTCTAGCACACATTATCATCCAGATTGTTAGGGCATGTGATGAGAAGAGTGAAGCTTGAACATTTAGTGACAGCTATGCTAACGTTTTGTTGTGGCCCAAATGGAAAGCAAAGAATAGTAATACAGTTTACCTTCAATACATGTCTTAAATAGCGACTAAGGAGGTTATGGGATATAGCTGGAGTTTTTCCATCCCATATCAATCAATCAATCAATAAACCCATAACCCTTCAGGGTCGTAGGGGTACCACATTGGATGCTTCAGCACACAGAGTCCTCCAGCGAATTCTATCGTCAGCGATGCGGATGAGTGTGGAAATATCTAGCCCTGTCCATTCCTTGATGTTGTCTGTCCATGTCTTTATTTGGCCTCCTCTGCTTCTTCCACCCTCGACAGTTCCCTGCAGTATTGTTTTTGACAATGAATCGTGCCTGCATACATGTCCGAACCATGCTAGTTTTCGTCGTTTCACTATTGAAAGCAATGGCTCCTGGACACCTGCACACATCTCTACTTTATTTCTTACGTACACATTTGTCTTATGTTCCCTATAGGAAATTCGTAGAATTCTTTTGTAGCATTTATACTCGAAAGCCTGTAATCTTCTCTCCATGTCCGCAGTGAGTGTCCAACTCTCACAACCATACAACACAACAGAAAGCACCAGCGACCTATACAGTTTGATTTTCACTTCAACACTGATGTTGCTTTTCCAAATCACAGTTAGCCTTGACAATGACGCTAAAGCCATCTCTAGCCTTATTTTTAGTTCTGCTTTGTATTTACCATCGCTGCATATACTGGATCCGAGGTATTTAAAGGTATTCACCTCTTCAAGCTTGTGTCCATTCATCATGATATTAGTCTGGTTTTCTGTGTCTCTGCTGTTTACCAAAATTTTGCTCTTATCTGAATTGATTTCCATTCCGTACTTGCTGGTAACTTTTTCTAACTTTGATGTTAATTCTTGCAATGATTGTTTTGACCCAGCTATAAGATCAATATCATCAGGGAATCGCAAGTTGCAAATAGGGCGACCTCCGATCGATATAGACGTGTTGTAGTCATGTAATGTCTCTTGTATGATGTGCTCTAAGTATATGTTAAAAAGTACTCGGGACATTATGCATCCCTGTCGAACTCCCACAGTTGTTTTGAAGAACTCTCCAATTGTATTGTGTGACAAGACAGCACTATTTGCATTTTCGTACAGAGCTTCAATAATGTCTATAATTGTGGTGTCAAAATTAAATTTCCTTAGTATGTGCCACAGACCATCATGCCAAACACGATCAAAGGCCTTTGTAAAGTCAATGAAGTTGTGGTATAAATCACGTTGGTGTTGAATATGTTTTTCGATTAGTGTTCAGATGTTAAATATTTGTTCAACGGTGCTTCTGTTTGCTCTGAAGCCAGCTTGTTCTTCTGCAATTATTTCTTCCGACTTGTGTTTTATTCTGTTAAGTAGTATTTTGAGCATCACTTTACTGGGGTGTGTTATAAGGCTAATTGTTCTGTAATTTGTACACACTTTCAAATTTCCTTTCTTGGGAATTGGTATTATTAGTGATTGTGTCCACTCAGTGGGCCATTGTTTTGTGTTCCATATATTTTGGCATATTTTGGTCATAATATTTACCACATTAATGCCCCCGTATTTCAACAATTCTGCTGGAATGTTGTCTATACCAGGTGACTTCCCTCCTTTCAATGTTCGTATGGCCTCTTTTATTTCATCTACTAGAATTTCTGCATTTCCTATTTCTCTGTTGTTTAGTTCAGAATTCTGTAATATCGTGTAGTCAGGATTACACTTGCAGTTATACAGCTCCTTGCAATACTCTGTCCATCTTTTCACTATATCTGTTGTTTCATTGAGTATCTTTCCGTGTTTGTCTTGTATTGTAGATATCGTTGGTCTATTTGGCTGTGTTATCTTTCTTAGAGTGTCGTATGCTACCTTACTGTTTCCGCGCTTAATACCTTCATTGATGGTTTCGCATTTTTCCTCTAGCCACACTTCTTGTGCTTGTTTCATTTTCCTTTGATGTTTTTGTTTATTTTGCTATATTGCCCTGACATTTCAGGGGCCTCTTTCTTAATCTTTTTCATTTCTCTCCGTTCGTCACACAATTTTAGGATGTCATCTGTTACCCAAGGTTTGTGGCGTTATTCTTCTTGTCCCTAGTATTTCTGTTGCTGATTCTAATAAAGTTCCTTTCATGGTTTCTGTGAGAGAGTTAACATCTTCATTTACAAGGTTTAAAGCTGCAAATTTTCCTCCCACTGTTGCCTCAAATATATCTGCTATTTCTGGATCTTTCAATTTTTCTAAATTAAATCTTAATCGTGTGCATTTGTTTTGCGTATGATTCTTTTTCAGTTTAATTTTGATCGTCAATAGAACCATATCATGGTCACTACCGATGTCTGCTCCTGGAAAAGTTCTTGTTTGTGCTTTGTTTATGCTGGACTTGAATTTTCTCGGTGTAAGAATGAAATCAATTTGATTATGTATGTCTGCTTTTGGAGCATGCCACGTTGTTCTTCTGGAAAGCTTGTGTGGGAATAATGTATTTGCAAGAGTAAATTTAAATTTATTGGCAAAATCCAATAGTCTTAGTCCTCGTTCATTCGTTTCTCCTGTTCCAAATTTCCCTACTGTACCGGCCCATTGATCATAAGCATCAGGTCCTACTTTTGCGTTCCAATCGCCTAGTACTATTAATATATCTTTTTTGGGGATCTCCTTTATTGTGTCTTCTAGTGTTTCGTAAAATGCGTCTATTTCCTCTTCGTCATAATCGGCAGTTGGGGCATAAACTTGAATTATCGTGATATTTTTGGGTTTAGCTGCTACACGTATTGTTATAAGTCTGCTGTTTATAGGGGTGCAACTAATGATAGATTTAACTTTCTCTTTGTTTACAATAAACCCCACTCCATGTTGGTGTTTTGTTTCATCTCCGTTATACCATATTTTGTGTCCGTCATCCGTTGTTGTTTCACCAAATCCCGTCCACCTTACCTCTGCCATGCCCATTATGTCCCATGTATACTTGTTTAATTCGTGTGTAAGTTCGCTGACCTTTCCGCATGCGTATAGCGTGCGCACATTCCATGTGCCGATAACACAGTTTTCGGTGAGTTTAAGAGCTTTGTTCTGTATTCTCTGTGTGTGATTATCCATTGTAGTATTTCAGTGGGCAAAAGGTTTAGCTAGTGGTGCCCATCTCCTCTCCAGCTGTCCTTCTAATGTGGTTATATGGATGTGTTTTCTCTCTCCATATAGTGTAAGAGTAATCCAAAATGCATGCTTAAGATATATGTTTTCGACCGAACGCGCAGATATCGCAGGAAAGATGTAAACAGTAACACAGCCAATTCCGTTCTCTGGACTACACCTGCTAATTTGCAGGAGTTTGAGAATGAATGCAGAAGAAGAGGAGTAACGGCAGGAAAGCTCAAGGAGAGAATAGACAGGGAAGAACAAAGGCACACGATTGTGGGGTGATTTGTCAATATAGTTAGTTAGTTAGTTAGTCGTTGGATCATCGTCATTGCTTCCAGACAAGTTAATAGGTGCTCAGATCGCTCCTTGAGTGTAGCCGCCGTTACACGTTGACCGATGGTCCCAGTACACAGTTGATTGATCATCATTCTTTTTTTTTTCCACGAAACCACTCCTTTCTAGCGACACCAAATTTCAAACCAAATTCCTTTATTCTAGTCATGGAACAAGAGTCATCGTCACCTATACAGTCATTTGCTCGTGCATTTTCCAGTAGGGCGTTCAAAATGTCAGGTCGATCAATCGTTCCACCAACAGCCGTAGTAGCAGCGTGTGCGGCCAATCTATCTGCTCTCATATTACCCCGGACTCCCGCATGTCCCTGCACAAAAATAAAAAATCACTTTACGCATACAGGAATTCTTCACTGCATCCAGCCACTGTTCCCGAATGTAACCCGCCTGAACTTTCACAATCATGCTCATCGAATCACTGAGTATGCAGGCATGCTCGGAGATAGTCTGTGAGCAGACCCATTGCAAAGCTTTGGTTACTGCCAAAATCACCATTGTCATGCTGCTTGTGGTCTGAACGAAAGCACCACTTTCCTCTCTGATGGTTCCCCCCCACCTTTGAGCCGTATAGGCCCAGCACTTCTGATGTGTCCCTCAACCGACCCATTCTCAATATGTAATGGGAGAATGTTATCAAGTCATCTTATTAACATAAACGAGGTATAGTTGTGGACATACTTGATCACCCACGCCAATATCTTTTTACCTTTTTTAAATCATTTTTATCTTTTTACTGACTGTTTCTTTTCGCTTGATATCAATCAACATACAGACCTATTCGTCAACACATCGATTCTGTGTATATGTGCAACGTCTTCAACGCTGTTTCTCAAACTCAAGCAAGTTAGCAGGTGTAGTCCGGAGAACTGAATGCGTTATGTCACACACAAAAATGCAAATTGACGTATTTTATATTTTTGTTCTTCTTATGATGGTCAACTTGGCAGAATATTTTTCTTGCAGAACTTGAATGTCCCTTTTATTTAGAACAGTAAATATTTTCTGGGAAGCAAGCGAAGCTGGTATAAAATAAATTCTTCATATTGGTCTACAGCTCGTTTCTGGTAATCAACAACAAAATTTTTGTGATATCCGACGGGGATCGTGAACTGCGTTGTGCTGCTGATTTCACTTTGAGACTACGTCATTTTACGTCTGCCGGCCAAGAACATCAGATTTCGTCATGCTTTTATTTCAGAGTAAGCTACCCTAGCCTGGGAGAATTTCTATCTATCGCCAGGTAACGAGTGTGAATCAACTCATGCTGAGACTTTATCACCCACTCTTTCCTTGGAATATACATGGCAAATATGTCCCTGAGTGAGTTTACGATGAGACAGTGCGCAGGAATTTAGACTTAACTATCTCTATCTCGTGTGAGGTGCTCAGCTGAAAGTAAATTTGCCTCGTGTAGTTAGTAACTGTGTGTTAAGAACAAGTTCGTATGAGTAACACTCTATCCTGATGTGACAAATTTCAATTAAAATCTACTCGTTGCGACAGGCTTGGCAAGCCGACTTCATGTAAACATTACTAATAAATTCTTAAGGAAAACTGAGGTACACTAAGTCATGTCCAACAAAGCAAATGTGTAGATCGGAAATAAAAGTGCTGAAGCAGTCTTCTAAATTAAATGTAAATGTGTCACTAAAGTGACTCGAGTGAACATAAAATGTGTTATTCCATAATGGAGGTAATAGACACAACAGATAAAATGGTGTGGACGTCTTATGACGATGAACGATCACCTTCACATAAGCAATAATAAGATGGAATCAGGATACAGAGCCAAGGGCAGATCTAGGGAAAGATAGATAGACAACATCAAGACCATCCTGAATAAACAGATCTACACCGCAACCAATGCAACATACGTGGTGCAGATGTGTCTGTTACGGCAAATGCACCGAGTTCTATCCCCGACGCAGGCAATTGTGCATCACGACCGTTCTGTAAAAGCAATGACAAACTACTAAAGTAATTATATTGTTTAGACAATCACTACAGCGGAAAAATGGCGGTCTAATCTCATATTCAGGATACGCTACCAATGTTTAGTTTTTTTTTAGTTTTTAGACGACAGGCCGCTGTTTTGCACTGTGCAGAGATATGGCTTTTGTTGTGGGGGCTGATAATTTTTTTTCAGAGATATTGATTGCCTTGTGCGACTGTTCTCATTCCATCTGCGTCTACACTGCCCGGACACGATCAGAAAATAGTTAACAAAATCTCTTCGAAGCAATCAGTTTCTATGAGTACACATCGAGGAAGTGATTTTAGGATCTTGGCTATCAACTAACTCTGATAGTGCACAAGAGCAATTCATATCACTTTGCACATCTAAATTGGGTTAATGTGTTCAATAAAGCAGGTATACAATATTATAAACTCACTAAATAAACCCGGTATATAACAGATCAAATTCCCTAAATCCAGCACCCGCGTGGTGCCGAGGCTCCAAAGGTGAGCAAATAATAGCAACACTGTTACCTGCCACGCATGTTGTAGCAGGTGACTATGCAGGTTTTGGTTTGGCTGTCCCATCTCACAAAGATGCAGCTTGAAAGAAGTAATGATAACGTTGAATGTGTCAAGCCTAAAGATGAATCTTTAGAAGCCAAGCTGTAAGCCATGACATAATGAATTTCATTTTCATGACTGCATCCTGCTAATCCCCAGGAGTTTTAGAACGAAAGCAGAAGAAGATTAATAATTCAGTCAAGCTGTAGATATCATTACCAAGCATTCTGTAAAAGTAATGTGTTTGTTCTTCTTGTATTCTCATTAATATTATTATTGCTGCTATATTACAACTTTTCATTATCTTGAACAAGTCATTCCTTTTCAACAAATGTGAAATATTTGATTTAGCAACCACTTACTGGTCGCTTTGCCAGTTTATCAAGCGCAGTTTTTTACTCGATTTAGTTTTCTTGAAAGTTTAACGAGAGCAGCACTTCACTCCATCTAGTTTTCTTGAAAGTTTAACGAGAGCAGCACTTCACTCCATCTAGTTTTCTTGCCCTGGAAGAAAATCCTGAAATAAACGGGATTTGAACAAGATCCGCTTAGATGGCGTGCCTGACAACTTGAATTAACGGGATTTCCTTCTTCGACCACATTTCGAACCCAAAAATATGCGATTTTGGTCACTACTTCCAGCGGGTATATTCTAAAGGTACTATATATATATGGACCAGTGGTCGACACAACAGACTACAACAATACACACACTGCACGTGTATATAAACTCCTCGAGAACCACACACGTTTAACATTAGTGTCTCCTGAAGTTATTAGTACTACAATACGCCAATTAGACCGACATGTAAACATCATCATCATTAAGTGGCATCTCTGCAACGAAGATTAACTGTACATAACTCAAACATTTCCTGTCGCTTGTATTGGTGGTGCACATTGCTATAGTACGCTCCTCAATTTTTGATAACCGATATTGTCTATTATCTTCGTAATTACTGAGCAAATGCGCTTCATATTTTGCATGAGTGTATTCTTTCATAAGCACGTTAAAGATTTATTATTAATCATTATCTAGACCGAACGGATTTATCGCAGCAGTCGCTACTCGACCTTTCCCTGATATTGTTTCTTATTTTTCTATTCATAATCCGATGAATCGTAAAGATAGATAATTGTAGTGAATTTCAGTAAATGGAATATGTTTCTTTTTATGCCATATTTTTATCTTTTCCTTAGTAGATAAAGATGTAGAGATCTTATCTTCACATGCAGTAACATTATGGTAGAAAGTGTTATCCATAACTAAACAGGAGGGTCTATCTATTGAAGAAATAAGACAAGATGCGCACGACAGGCATTTCACGGCAATATAATTCATTCACTGATGACGTCTTCATATTTTATCGTGTTTTAAATTGACAAGTATATTTATACATTTCCTAACAGTCAATGATGAGTTGGAGAGAAGAAGAAAACAGTAAACAAATAAGACGCAATTATCCTCATTGAACGAATATATGGTAATTTGTACCGTAAACCCGTCTACAGTTATGGCTATCAACAAACAAGTATTGCTACCTTAAAAAACGACATTCGTAGCGACTGCTACGATAAATCTGTTCAGGCTAGATAATAATTAATTATACATTTTTAACGTGGTTATGAAATAATACGCTTATATAAAATATTAAGCGCATACGCTAAGTATTTATGGAGGTTATAGACAATATCGGTGCTCAACTATTGATGAACGCACTATAGACCTGTCCATCTCGCGATCTAACACTTATATCTCTGCTTCCCTCGTGCTCTCTCCCATCCAGTTAGCCCTTAAGTAAGGTCTTTAACGAGAAACATAAGTAACATATACATATAAAGAAGGCTGTTTCAGATGTGACATGAGTAAATGAATAATTTAACATAGATGCATCGATGGTATATTAATAATGAAAAGAAACGCTGCAAACAAGTTGCAAGAAGACTATGTGCCATCAGAGTGTAGTTGGTTCAAATATTATATGCTGGATACTTTTTTTCTTTGCCATTTATTTTCCTTTGTTTAAGATGATGAATCCTGATGATGGGAAAAGATAAATTTGATACATCTGAACTCTTCATTTCACTTGCGTGTTTCTGGTTCTCATCTAGGGAAATAATGTTATATCGATATCCAAGAATTATGCACGAACAACACTTATTTCTATATCTTCTTCTTCTTCAGCGTTCATTCTCAAACTCCCATTGGATATCTTGTATCAGGACCATGGTCCTAATAGATTTCCAGAAGGATGTAGTCCAGAGAATGGAAATGCGGTGTGTCGCCGTTTTATATGTGCAAATGGCCCGACACAGCCGTCTTTAGCGAGTATTTCTATATACAATGGATGATTTCTCCATAGCGTGATTTTATACCAAAGAGAATTCAACTCTGAAATGTATGCATTAGGTATGTTGATTATCATCTTCGAACACCGGACACGTCCATAGGAGTTCCAATCTTCGCTTCAGTAAATCTCTCATGGTATAAAGGATGATGGTTCAGGTTCTATGTTGGTTCACTACTCTTTTTGAAATCTTTGTCAGGCGTTCTCTTCGGGCCACGCCCATCCTGACTCAGAATTCTTTCATTCTCGCTATTGACTCATGCTTATTCATTTCAAAATCCTCTGATCGTGAGGACTCCCGAAGAGCAGTGAGTATGTCTGCTCGGTCCGTAGGCTGACCATTTGTTGTAGTGGCGAGACTAGCTAATATGTCGGCTCGTTGTTTCACTCCACGCCCGAATGTCCGGGGACAAAAACAAGCCTGAGTTTTCGTAGTGATGCCCGCATTTTAGCTCTCTCCAATGTCTCCACCCATTCCCTACGTACATCACCTGTTTTGACTTTCTGAATTATATTCAGTGAATCACTTAGTATGCAAGCATGGGAATAAGTTTGCGACTCTAGCCAGTTAAATGCCTGCGTTACGGCGAATACTTCCATAGTTAGACTGCTCGTTGTTGCGGTAAAGGCACCACTGGCTTCGTGTACTGTTCTCTTTTTTTATCTGACAGTAAAGGCCTATGCGAATCGCTGGTGACTTGATGACCGACCCTTTCGTGTATATCACAACTGTGTCACTGGCATTCTCACATATTAGTTCCTTGACATCATCATCCACGATTACGTGGCTGTGTTTCCTGCACTATCTGTTAAGTGTAATGATGGTATTGACTGCCTCTTGAAATGGGTATCCATTCCTCGCCAGCAGCTATGTCTTCTGGGGCGCAGATATGCTTAATGATATCCTCGGCCCGACTTATCCACGATTTGCCTCTCTTGAGTCTACTTCCCTTCACATGAGGGAGCTCGCTGTGTAGTCGGCGTTGTATGTAAGAACTCACTCTGAGTATGCACTGGCACGCCTTATTTCAATTCTATGGGATATGCTCGGAAAATCAAGGAGAAATCTGAAAGCCACACATTCTGTCCATTGTGCATCCAAGAATGATCCGGATCGCTTCGTTTTGAATCCTCTCCAGCCTCTCAATATGTGTGTGACTGGCGGTGATAGTAGCGCCTGTATATTCAATGACAGGGTGGAGAAGAGCCTCGTATAAGATTTCGAGCAGTGGTTGTTTAGTGTCAGCTGCTGCCATTACTCTCATAGATGAAAGTCCTATGCTGGCCTTTGCTATAACATGATACAGGTGTTCCCGGAAACACAGACTACGATCAAATAGCACACCCAGGTATTGTAAGGATGAGGTCCTGATTATATCTTACCATCTCATCTCCACAGCCGCTGTCACAGACTTTACGATGTGATTGTTAAGAGAGAACCATGTCACCACAGCCTTCTGTGCCCCTGAACCATTACATCAGGAGGCGATGCGGTCTAGCTCTTTCTGCAGTGATCCGACAGTTTATGTTCTATCTTTTCCAGATCCGTATACCAGGATGTTATCCGAATAAGACATTGTTCTACCTCTTTCGAGCTACTGCTGTGTGATTGACACAGTGTAGACATTTTGAGGTATGCAATGCTTTGAGAATAAGTCTCAATCGGGAGAGGGGGTGGAGGGTAAAGAATAGTAAGACTGCGAGCTGCTATGCTTTAAGACAGAAGTCAGTACAGAAGTTTATGGTAAGGTTCGTTTCCAAACCCCATCATCTCTGCTATTATGAAACCTGCTAAAGTCCCACGATCAGGCATCTCGGAGGAAGTGAACAATTTTATAAGCAGCATAGAACCCCATAAGTAGGTGGCTTCTTTCTATGGCACTGAACACCACCGAACGCTGAAGTACCTGGGTATAAAAGAAGGATCTGAGGGAAAATATCACATTTCCCGAAAATACAGCACATTTGAAAACGATCTAACCGCTTGTATTTCATTGGAATCGAAACATACAGATATGACCAGTATTCCGAGAGATATATCATCTACGATCCCCTATCATCACCATCATGATATTTCATCATCCACCATCATTATCATATATCGTCACCATAATCATCATCTACCATCATATATCATCATTATTTTACCATCATCTATTATATATTATCATCATATATTGTTTATGAACCAGAACCATAGTTACTATCATCATCATGTATTATTATCGGCCATGTTCTCAGAATGAACAGCCTAAGAATTCGCCAGCAGTCACTATATTGGGTGCCACATGGCGTAAGAAGAAGAGGGAGACCTAGAGAAACTCTACGAAGAACCATTAATAGAGAAGGCTTGTCAATGAATCTAAACAACACGCAACAATTGAAAGATCTGGCAACACAAAGACAGAAATGGAAATCTATGGTTTCTGCCCTAAGCGCCGCCTATGGCCCTGGAGGAACATAACATAACATAACATATATTATCATCTTTCATCATAGAACATAAGTATCATCATCAGCTATCATGTATATTCATCTATAATCATAACCTATGATTATCTACCATAATCTTCTGCATCATATACAATCATATATCAGTATCTAACATCATCTACCGTTACTATAATCTACCATTGCCTATAGTCACCATCGAGATTATTAGCTTTATCATCATTTACATCTGCTACATCATCATCTTCAACCGTCATCTATCATTTTTATCATAATGTACCATCATCTATCATTTATCATTACAATTTTTGTAGCTCTTGTTTAGAAACAATTATCACCGTAATGGAAGCATACTCAAAGTTCTCTGCTATCCATCCTGTCAGTCATCTATGGGTGAATAAGCTCCAACACTATCGCCAGCATTCGACATATAGGGAATCGATGGAGGTATGTTGTTCTAACCCTGCATCTATCACTGGTCCCACCAGACATAATGATAATAATAATAATAATAATAATAATAATAATAGTAATAATAATAGTAATACTAACAATAATATAATAATAATAATAATAATCAGCAGTATCATTGGGTGCAAAGGGAACGCATTGCTCTAGGCGGACCCAGGGTTAGCAGATAACCAAGATCCCAAATGTACCTCCACACGGTGCACCCTGGAAACAGAAATACAGCAGCTCGAGCTGATTCTGGCCAAATCATTTGGGGATCGTGTCCGAGAATGTGGAGGTAGTAGATGGAAAGAGATTTGACTGCACAAGAGACAGACAATATCTCCGACACCACCAGCATCACCACATATAGCGACACTGTCGACATACAGTGAAGCAAGTCAGTCCAGTCCGAACATTGGAGGGGCGGCCAATGTAAAATGCACGTAAAGGTAGATGCATGGCGAGAGACAAATAGATTTCATACTGAGTACAATGAAACAATGAAAGGGCAGAACAGCGCTAGAGGGCAGCGCGAACTGCAAATAGAAAGTGAAAAGTCCCTAGGAAAGGGGAACTACAAGCTCCGTCAACTCGAGACGAGCTTCTAGTTACCTGTGTTCCTTACAGGCAGAGAACCAGACCCAACCATTGGCGTTTGGTAAAGCAAGAAGACCTAACCCAACTCTTATGTCGAGCCTTCCTAAACCGGAAATATGCTCGCGAAGAGAAAGGGTTCTGTACCCGATGGGCTTAGGCAAGAAAGGGACAACGATGGTAGTCCTGGCCCAACTCTACTGTCAAGGTTTCCTATAACAGATGTACACTTGCAGAGAGAAAGGGTTCCGTACCCGATGGGCTCAGGCACAAAAGGGACAACGATTTAGCCCTGGCCCAACTCTACTGTCAGGTTTTCCTACACCGGAAATACACTTGAAGAGAGAAAGGGTTCAGTACCTGATGGGCTCAGGCGCTATTGGGACAAGGACGCTCAGCTCGAGAACGCCTTGCTCTCAAACGCGTGGTGTGAGACTCGAACTTGGACAAGGGTACACGATGTCGGTGAATGACACCTCGGCTAAGAGGGTGAAAGAGCCAGGGTCCAACTCCTCTGTTGAGTTCTCCCCCTTAAGGAACCAGGCTCACGGATGATAAACGGTTCAGTACCCAATGGGCACAGGCACAGCACGTCCAATTACACGAGGCAAGTTCATAGACAGTGGAACACCTTGTGCGAGACAGACGAGAGCAAAAATCGTCTGGGCGAAGAGTCACCACTACGCGTGCCTGGAGACAGATATAGAGGCTGTCACAGGCTAAGGGTAGCCCACCCGAATTGTCAAGGCATGCCGAAATCGGATGTGCTATGCCTACAAGGCGCATAACGGTGGCACAACGTAATCACGCTCCCGGCGGAAATCGCACGGATATCCGTGATGGTTACAATGGAGCGAACGAAAAACAATCAAACAAACAGCAGTATCATCATTTTATCTTTAATTTCTTCATACTGTCTTATGCATTCATATGTTCATGATATAAAGTAGGGACACTAATGAAAACAAATTGGGAGATGTATCCCACTGTCTTGAATGTGCTCTCAACACACGTGTGCTCCTGTTGAAGAGCTGGCTAACCTCATATCTCTCAAGTTTTAGCTACAGCTGTTATTGATTTATCTGATCAAAAACTATTCTCTCGGTCTATTTTTATAAGTATATGGCGGTATCATATTCTATGATATTTTCGTTGATTTGCCTTAGTGAAGTAATAACATCAGTGGTATATTTATTTTTCCTGAAAGCCATTTGCGAATCTCTTAACTGTTTTCATACTTTTATGTGTCCCCCTTCCCGCCAACAATATTAAGTAGCATCTCAACGAAAAGATCATCCAAAAAGGTAAAACATGCTTACAAATCATCAACCATTAATGTGGAGATGGTACATTCTCTGATTTTATCATCATTTATCTACATATATCAAAATAAAACATTAAAAATTGAATTATAGTAGTAATAAATGTAGATATGTAGGGTGTCTATAAAGTCTCTGCAGTGAATTTGAAAAAAGAATATATGTGTTGAATATGGTGTCATTGAAAGTTGTTTATTTCCGCGTTCCAGTCTACTGAGTCGCTCAGTAGATTGTCATTAGCTGCATTGAACTTTTGTGCTGACCAAATAATAATTTCATTGTCAGGATCGTGTGGTAGATTTTCTCAAGTAAGATGAAAGTCTTCGACATGCCGCCCCCTTAAATGCTTTTTCGTCGAAATTCTGCACCCGACAATGTATTTTAGATTGGTGCCGCCATAAACGACCGTCTCGCTACATCATATCACGGCACGGCCATGTCCATTGCGCCACGAACCTGTTTTACCCAATACGCGAGTGACATTAGCAATATTGTCGTCATAAATGTTAGTGACGTTAATGAGGTCACACAGATCTGCAAAAAAATACCCATAATTCATGTGCATGCTGTCACCATAAATACAATTGAGTATATGGCGACTTTATAGATACCCTGTTGTTCCTTTGTGTCAATGTGATTACATGCAAACTATGAAGCAATGATTCGTCCGTGTGTTGCAGTGGTACACACGAGGAGTAAATAATAGCAGCACTGTGACCACTGCGCATATATAAGGAAACACATGCGGTGTAAGACAAGATGATCAGTTAGATGTCCAAACCATATATTAACAAAGACCAAATAACGTTGATTAAAATAGGATGTATTCGGCAGTCAAGCTGTAAACCATGACATTTCGATTTCTGGAATAAATACTAATATTCTGGAGTTTTAGAACATAGAAGAGAAATGTAATTATTTCTACAAGATATGAACATATGTTATAGTGTTTGCAGGTTGACAGGATTAGAATATTTGCATACAGGTCATACTCTTCTTAGTGTCTATGTTACTAAACCCCGATAGGGAAGCAGAGAGATATTATTACCTGTCATGTATGTCGAAAGTCATAATGGAATAGAATGAAGTGGATTTGGTTGGTCATCTTCAGGAATATATTTCCGCGGTGAGGACATATGTTGTGTAGAAGTGTGTTATCGATTCCACTCTATATGTTTTAATTTCCTCCCCTTCCTACAAGACTCTCTCCTCCCCCGTCCTAGGTTCTCTTGGGTCATTTTCTCTTTCGTCGGTACATTTGCGTCGCACGTGATTTCTCCTCTTTACTTCTCATGATTGCATAATTATTATTTTTCTTATTCGCTATATCTTCTCCTCCCACTATGACTGCACCTTCCTTTGCCTAAGTTTATTGTGAACTTTGTTCATAATTTTTTAATGATTTTGTACATACGTTTCTCCTTGCAGTTAACATTTCCTATACGTATATTTTTCTTGATGTTTTATATTATTATACTCATCTTTTGTGCTTATGCTTCTATCTTGCTTTATTAATCTTCTGTCTTTCTGTTTTATGTCTCATCGTCTCCCCTTTACTAGTTTCTTTCTCCTCTCTTCTTATCATAAAATGCAGTTCTTCGTGTAATATTCATATTTTGTGTCTACTCACTGTGTCGATAGATGCCCACTTAAAGTCAATCACCGTGTCGACATCCCGACAAATCCACCATGTATTTAAACGCTACAAAGTATATTACAGTAGAGACATGACAAACATTTGCAGATACAAGTGTAACGGGACTTATTATAGAACACTATAGAAATCAGTGATCTGCTGTTTAGAAACATCCATCCATCCATATAACCAGAAACCCATCGGAACCATTGGAGTGCTACACTCATCATTATCATTAAGTGCCGTTTCCGCAACCAAGGTTGGCTGCAACGTATCTCCAACATATTCTGTCTCTTGTCTTCGTGGTACACTCTGCTAGACTGTAACCTGTCCATCGTGTGATGTTACTCTTCCACTTGTACCTCTGCCTATCTCTTGCTCGCTTCCCTTTGACTTTACCCTAAAGTAAGGTCTTCAATAAGGTATTTTATTTGCCTGATCTTTATTTCTCTTAGTAGTTCCTTCTTCATATTAAGTGTTTTTATTAACTCGTTATTTGTTTTTGTTTTTTCAGAGTACTACACTGGATGTGTCCAATAACAAATCAGGACCGCTGGGGTACAACACTGGATGTGCCAACACAAAGAACCCTCATACCATTTCTAATCCTCAGCAATGTGTCTGGAAAATCTTGACGGGATTGGTCTTTGATGTTATCTGCCCATTATTATCTTTGGACCTCTTCGGCTTCTTCCTCTTGCAACTGTTCCATGCAAGATCTTATCTTGTCTGCGCACACGTAGAAACCATGCACGTTTTCGTCGTTGTACAATTGAAGGTTGTGATCCTTCTTGTGGAATTGAAGGGCAGTGTGGTTTTGTAAGAGTTAAAATACCTTCAAGTGAGAACAGCACCAACTACATGACATCTCATAAAGAACTCTGGCCGCTGCGGCAGCATGTGCGCAATACTGTAGCGACTTTCCTAAAATAATAACCATAGTGTCAGAGGATATCTGACAAAGTATGTTGTGTATTTATTAGTAACAGTAACACATAGTAATTACTATTTCTTTGAGATCGTCCTTTCAAGAACTGAATTTGCAGCATAAAGATATATTGAAAGACATACAATGCTGATGATTCCAACATACAAAGCCAAAGAAGCAAAGATTAGAGAAAAGAGATCTGAGTCAGAAATCTGTAAAATAAATACGTGATTTATCCGTTTTTTTGTTTGTGTATAAGTTCAAAAGAGGAGTAAATAATACCAACAATGTGATCTCCCCATGTCGTATGAGACGAATAATAACGCATTGTTGTGGAGTTAATTGTCCCATGCCATAGAGATATATTTATGTAGATACTATTATCAATACAGTAACAGCACAATCACAGGCTTACCCCATCAAACTGATCTAATTAAACTTCTCTTTGATCACAATAGGTGCTTACACCACTGTTCAAATGAAGAATCATATAAACCTACTCTTACAAAGATGCCTTAATCACAACCGATATATCAACACAGACAAAAAAACAGAGGTACTGTCTATTGGCAGAGATCCAAATATAACCAACATAAAGATCAATTACCGAAAGTTGTACACGAGTTGAATTATCTTTGGAGGATTTTTATCTACGACGAAAAATGGACACATGAAACAAGAATTCAAAAAGTAAACTACGTAAATTATGAGTGTACAGCACTTTTGAAACAAATCTATCTTAACATAAACCAAAAGACAAATTATAAATTAAATCTTCATACCAACATTGTGGTATCAATGTCAGACATTAATACTAACAAACAAACACAAAAACAAAAACATGAGAGAAAGCTTAATATGTGCATAAGGAGATTTCTAAGAAAAGTAGCAAACAGGACACGAAGATATGTGAGAAATGAAAAGATTACAAAAGTGCGGGAACAAAATATGTGTGTCTAAACATGGAAAAGCAGAGACTGAAATGATTCGGGCACTTAATGAGAATAAACCCTTATTGGCTAGCGGCAAGAGCATACAACAAGAAAATGAAAACAGCAAGATACAGAAGATGACCAGGAAGATGAATTGAAAGTTACCATAATTCTGAGACGTCATAATATTACTACATATCAAGCTACCACACTTACCATAACCCGAAAACCGATGGTCATTAAATCATGTGACTGTGCAGCTAAAGCAGAGGAAAAACAATAGATAGATAAATGTCATAAAGTGCATAGAGTTTGAACGTGTCTTTTTGACGTAGGATGTGTCGGAGTGAAAGGTGCATATACCACAGCGATGTCAACTATTATAGAAAACATCTCCATCGAGACCAGCACCATGCAGAGGTGATGGGGCTTAGTTCAGCCATCAGGGGCTGGAAACTAAGACTGGTCGGGCAGTCCCACTCGAGCAGGACCATAGTCCTGCCCTAGTAAGCAGAGTGCTGAAGACGGAGGCATCCAGCCAAAAGGCGCACAGATAATCAGAATGCCACGCACAAAACACAATGGAAACATGTCTACATCTATAAATAGTTATGGTGCCTGCCCTGTGGCGGACGTTCAGGCAGGGACTGTGCCGGGCCCTATACCTCGAAAGGGCCCAACCTGTTACTGGAAGTCCTTCTCAATTGCCCCGAGGAGCCAGGAGGCAAGGGAATAGAGCTACTGGCCAAACAAACAAACGACCAATAAAAATAATGCACTGGAATGCTGAGGGTGTCAACAGTAAAAGAGATGGATACAGCAAAAAATTGGAACTTGAAAATGTCCTCAGTGAAGAACAAGTTAACATATGCTGTATCCAAGAAACACACCTCAGCAGCGACATAGCCTTCAAAATCAGAGGCTACCAGTGCTACCGATCTGACCGAAAGGACAGGCGAAAGGGTGGAATTCTGACACTTGTTAAAAACAATATCAGCGCATGTCAGCTTGAGGTATATATGGAAGGGGCAGAATACCAGATGCTCCACCTAAAAACAGACAGTGTAAAATTCCATCTCCTGAACTACTACTGCCAAAATGATAAACCATTGGCACTAGACACAATTCCAGACAAAGAGAGACTTATGGTGTGTGGTGACTTCAACAGCCACTCTCAGAGCTGGGGCTACGATCATATCGACAAGAGAGGTGAGGAACTTGAGAGCTGGCAGGATGAAAATAATCTCATCCTTATTAACCAACCAGCAGACTCGCCAACCTTCTACTCGAGAGCATGGCACACCACCTCTACACCAGACCTAGCATTTCACTCACCAGGCTTGGAATGGAACATAACACGTGTTGTTGGAAAGCAGCTTGGAGGTAGTGATCACAGACCAGTATTTCTGGAAATCCACAAAGAATTTACCAAGGACAGCAGCACGCTCACTAGGTGGAACTATAAAAGGGCAGACTGGAAAATGTACCAGCATTTAACCAGTGTTCTAGCTAAGGACATGAACTTGGACAAAGACATCAATAGAGCAGTGAGTGAATTTAATAGATGTATACTACATGCTGCTAGTAAAACCATACCCTGGGGGCACGCAAAAACTACAAACCCTACTGGAATGATGAACTGGAAAAGCTGCAAAATGAGATGGAAACATCTAGACAGCAGGCTGAGAACAGACCTAGCCAAGAACATCACAACAAATATCAGCAAACAAAGGCTAAATTTCAAAGAGCCAAGTTACAAGCCAGACAGAGCAGCTGGAAAGAAAAAACAGAGTCGCTGAACCTAGAAAGAGATACTAGGAAATTATGGAAACTTGTAAAACAACTAAATGATGAAGGTACAGGGAGAAATACCAGGATCACACTTTATAAAGATAGAAACATTTTAACAGGTAAACATGCAGCTGATTACTTTGCAGATTCCTTTGCAGAAGACAATAACGTCAAAGTCAGCCCAGACAAACAACAGGAGGTTCGAGAGAACCAGCAAAACATTGGACAATGTGAACCTATACCTGAAGTCATGGAGGCACCAATCACAATGAGAGAACTGGAGCATGCAATATCCAAATTGAAAATGAAAAAGTCCCCTGGAGCTGATGGAGTGTCCAATGAAATGATTAGAAACCTGGGAAGTGCAGCAAGAGCAAAGCTACTGCAGATCTTTAACACAAGCTGGTCCACAGGTAATGTACCACAGGCGTGGAGAGAAGCAATAATGATACCACTCCTCAAATCAGGAAAAGATGGCAACACAGTCTCCAACTACAGGCCCATCAGCCTCACAAGCTGTCTATGTAAAACAATGGAACGCATTATCAATCTTAGGATGCAGTGGTACCTTGAAAGTGAAAACATTCTGTTATCACAGCAAGCAGGTTTCAGACAGTGCTACTCTACTGAAGATCAGGCAACCTACCTCTCCCAAGAGATTGAGGATGCCTTCCAAGAAAAGAAACTGGTACTAGCAGCATGGATAGACCTCAGGAAAGCATTTGATAAGGTCTGGAAAGAAGGGCTCCTAAAGAAATTGCGAAATTGCAGGGTTAGCTCAAGAATGTACAAATGGGTAAAAGCATACCTGCATAATAGAAGAGCCAGGGTACAATTAGATGGTCGCAAGAGCAAGAAAGTTCTACTGCGTCATGGAGTCCCCCAGGGAGGAGTCCTGTCACCCACACTTTTCTTGGTTTACATCAATGACCTAGTTGCTGAACTACCACACGGGATCAAAGTGGCAATGTATGCTGACGACCTGGTGATCTGGTGCACGGAAGAACATGCAACAGTGGCCACTAAACAAATACAAAGAGCTATCGATGCCCTAACCTTATGGGCTAATAGATGGTGCGTCAGCATTAACACAGATAAGTGCAGCACTACACTCTTTACCCTCTCACCAAAACAAAAAGCTGGTCATATCAAGATAGATGGAGAGCTCTTGAAAGATGACAAACAACCCACATATCTCGGAGTTACTTTTGATGATAAGCTGACATGGAAGCAGCACATAAACAAAGCAACAACAAAAGCCAGGAGGAAGCTAGCTATCCTGAGAAAACTAAGTGGAACCACATGGGGAGCCAGTGGAAATATACTCAGTAAAGTTTACCAGCAAGGCATAAGACCACACCTGGAATACGGTTCAGTTGCGTGGTGTCCTGCATCAAACACCACATTACAAGATCTAGATAAAGTTCAAAACCAGGCACTTAGAATAATGTTGGGAGCAATGAAATCAACACCCATAGCAGAGATGCAGAAAATGGGAAGAATGCAAACACTTGGCGAACGCAGAGACCCAAAAGTACTAATTCAAGCAGAAAAGTTTCAGTGTATGCCAAGTCATCCAATGAAGGAAAGATTCCAAAATCTAGCAATGGGACGATTGAAAAGGAGCAGCTTTATCCATCAAGCTAAACGACTCCGTAGACAACTTACAGACCTACCTGAAGTTGACAGCCCCTTAAGGTCTGTACCAGAGCAAACCCCGTGGAGTGAAAGCCATGGAATGCCAATATACATTCAGTCCCATGTGAAAGGAATACTAAGCGAGGACGAACAGAACAGTGTGCAGCGAATGACAGTCACCCTCAGTTTCCTGGATGAGGAATATCCACAAGATATATGGGTCAGAGTGTACACAGATGGGTCAGCACAGAATGCTGTGAGGAATGGAGGTGCAGGTGTATATATAGAATATCCACACAAGCCTAGAGATACGAGGCGTGTTCAAATGAAAACGGGACTTGTGGATTTATTTAAAAAGTATCATACGCAATTTAATATTTTCAACGGAATTGAACAAAGCAACCACTTGTGAATAAGAATGCACCTGGGTTCATCAGAAAAAATCTCCGTATGCATTTACGCAAGCATCCCACTGTTTAGGTAGACGTCGAATGCCGTCCGAGAAAAAGTTGCGTGGCTGTTCTCTGAACCATGTGGTCACCGCTGTCTTCACGTCTGCGTCGCTGTTGAATCGCTGTCCCTTTAGTGCTTTCTTCAACGGTCCGAACAAATGGAAATCACACGGGGATAAATCGGGACTATAGGCTGGGTGATGAAGAACTTCCCAATTCTTCTTTGCCAATGTTTCCTGCACAATTTTTGCGACGTGCGGACGAGCGTTGTCGTGGAGAAGAATCACACCTTGAGAAAGTCTGCCTGGTCGCTTAGCCTTGATGGTCAGTCAGTACTGCTTTATCAAGCACGGCTATGGCTTCTTCTGTTGCAACAATATGCGCCTGACCTGGCCGTGCAAGATCTGCCGTTAACTCACGTCCGTCTTTAAACATACGCACCCACTCCATCACTCTGGTCCTCGACAAACATTTGTCACCATATGCTGCCTTCATTCTCCGATGAATGTCTACTGCTTGACATCCTTCAAATGAAAGAAACTGGATCACAGCACGCTGATTCACTTTGGACGGGTTCGGAATCACACCCGCCATATTGTTAACAGTCTTCTGCAGCACATATGCATGCTGGGAAGATGAACACGTGACCGTATGTAAATTATTGGATACTCATTACTAGTGCAAAATGTCATCAATATCAGTGCGCTCTATCACGCGTGGTGTAACAAGTCCCGTTTTCATTTGAACACGCCTCGTACAATCAGAACACCGACAGGAAAATTCTGCAATAATTATGATGCAGAAATCCAGGCAATTAGTGTGGCAGCTAAAAAACTGCTGCACTCCAACTCTGACCTACAGCCTGTGGTATTCCTGACAGATGCAAGGTCAGTGCTTCAAGCTCTCCAGTCTGGAAAACTAACAGACTTAAAAAAACTACTTAGCGAATTGTCTTACCAGTATAGGGTAACCATGCAGTGGATACCCTCTCACTGTGGAATACCAGGAAATGAAAAAGCAGACCAACTGGCTAAGGAAGGTGCTGCCGAAGACCAACCAGATATACCAATCACCTACCATCAGAAACAACAGATGATAAAGTCAATAAGAAAGCCACAAACACCAACACAAGATGACTATCACAATTTGAACAGATCAGAACAAGTTATAATTCTACGTCTCAGAACAGGACACAACCGACTCCGCAGTCACATGTATACAAAGTTCAAGATTGGCAACACGGCCATGTGTACATGTGGACAGGCAGCACAGAGTGCCAAACATATACTTCAAGAGTGTTCTGAGCATGAAACGCTGAGGCAGACATATTGGCCAGAGGAAACAACACTGGAATCAAAGCTCTATGGGACACTGTATGAACTACAAAAGACAGTGAGTTTTATTAAGGAGACAGAATTACAGATATAGACATGTTTCAAGTGAACGAAAGAAGAAGAAGAAATAGAAAACATGTCGATATTCGAACTACATCTTGCTATACGACATGTGTTTGACAAGGAGCAGATTATTAATATTTCTGTACAATCAACAAGTGGCGACACTGTATCTTAGAAGTGAATAAGTGAAACTCCAATACCTGTTCCTGACCAATTCCTGCAGGCGATACTGATGATTACATACTAAATTTTTCTGTGTGCAGGTAGTTCTTCACAACCTATAGTTTTTCTGCCGAAGGCACAGATACTCCTCAATAATAGAGATGATACCTTGACTCGTATACCAATCCGTTTGTTGGTTTCAAAGGTATGATTCTGTTAGCATGGTTTATTGATGCATGTTTATTCCCCAAAGATAGGCACTCCGGTGCATAAGCGTAACATGATCATTCTGTCCTGCCTTGATTAAGCTTCAAGGCTAACTATCTCATATTTCTTCTGTTATAATGTTTACGCATTCACAAATATACCACATCTAGCATTTCTCACCCTCTATCAGTCTACCACAGACAGACAAAGGTACAGTGACCGCTGTCCTCAATCTCTTTATCAACCACGAAGATTAAAATTAAGAAATTGAGACACGCAGCGACAATGATTTTTTTCCCCACAGGTAACAAGCTTATCCCCAACTGTTCTTAGTCCCCTCCGACGATATTCCCCAGAAGAAAACAATGGTCTTATTCTTGCACACTGCACTAGATGTCCAGAACCCGATTGTCTCACGGACAATTCCTGCATGTGGCTGTCGGAATATGGTCCTTCCATATAGGACGGTAGATATTCTGCTGCATGGTTCCCGCTATGATGTTGATGTTCTTATGCAAGTAAAAATATGGTCATTCCGCGGGTAGATCTGCTGCTGCCTGGTGCCAGCTATGATCTGCTTCCAGCTATGATCTGCTGCTGCCTGGTGCCAGCTATGATCTTCTGCTGCCTGGTACCACTATGATCTTCTGCTGCCTGGTACCACTATGATCTGCTGCTGTCTGGTGCCAGCTATGATCTTCTGCTGCCTGGTACCACTATGATCTTCTGCTGCCTGGTACCACTATGATCTTCTGCTGCCTGGTACCACTATGATCTGCTGCTGCCTGGTGCCAGCTATGATCTTCTGCTGCCTGGTACCACTATGATCTTCTGCTGCCTGGTACCACTATGATCTGCTGCTGTCTGGTGCCAGCTATGATCTGCTGCGGCCTGGTGCTAGCTATGATCTGCTGCTGCCTTGTGCCAGCTATGATCTTCTGCTGCCTGGTACCACTATAATCTGCTGCTGCCTGGTACCACTATAATCTGCTGCTGCCTGGTACCACTATGATCTGCTGCTGCCTGGTGCCAGCTATGATCTTCTGCTGCCTGGTACCACTATAATCTGCTGCTGCCTTGTGCCAGCTATAATCTGCTGCTGCCTGGTACCACTATGATCTGCTGCTGCCTTGTGCCAGCTATGATCTTCTGCTGCCTGGTACCACTATAATCTGCTGCTGCCTGGTACCACTATAATCTGCTGCTGCCTGGTACCACTATGATCTGCTGCGGCCTGGTGCTAGCTATGATCTGCTGCTGCCTTGTGCCAGCTATGATCTGGTGCTTCCTGGTGCCAGCTATGAATTGCTGCTGCCTGGGGCCACCTATGATCTGCTGCTGCCTGGTTCCCGCTATGATCTGCTGCTCCCTGGTACCACTATGATCTGCTGCTGCCTGGTACCCTCTGTGATGTTGATGTTCTTCGTATGCTAGTGAAAATAAGCACATAATATATTGGTTCCATATTCTATTTAGGATGTAGCCATCAACCCAACAGTAGTTTAGGCGTATTTTTCAGTAATTTATCATTGCTTTCAGCACAATAACATGCGACGGGATTTGTACTGATAATCTTGCCTTTACACACATAATCCTATCCTCATCGCCACAAAACGGGACATAAGAATGAGGAAATCTTTTACAAAAATTAAGATTTAGTGTTTGTGAATTCTTAGCAAAAAGTAAGATTTGGTGTTTGTGAATTTTTAGCAAACAGTAAGATTTGGTGTTTGGGAATCCTTAGATGCGCGAGGAGTTAAATCCGGCTTCACAAACCCTGTTGCTGTGAGCATAGGATTGAAGAAGGTCTTCCGATTATGGAATGCAGTTCTATTTCCGCCGTTGTCTGTTTCGAATTGCCTGCAGTGTTCTAATCTGTTTTAAAGTTTCTAATACCCGCAGTGATCTGAAGATGCCAGACTGGTCAAGTGCAGTGAATTTCCAAAAAGATTGGTCTAAGGTGCAGTGGTTAATAGACCTTCTAAACTAGGTCTTGAAAAGTTTTGATCACACAAAGTATTCAGCACTTTCTGTTGAAAATGTAAAAATATTCTGCTATAAAAGATTTATCGGAAGTTTGAGAACAAAAGCTAAGAAGACAGAAAGATAGTAGATAGAAAGCGAAAGAGAGAGAAAGATAAATACGAAGAGACATGACGAATTATATTTCTCATATCCAATACTTGCAATTATTAATTATTTCTAAAAGATTGGGTCAGACAAGTGACAAAGCTCAACATTGTCTGTTTTCATGATGTATTAAATAAAGATGCTACGGAGTTATGTTAACCATCATGTCTAAGAACGACAACCACGTTCAGGCTAGAGTTGTATATCTTTAATTAACACGAAAATCGGCGCATCTCTGTAGATTAAACTGTAACACTGGAAGGACAAATTGTAATAAAAGATACACATGATAACAATAACAAATATAGAGAAGCGTCGTAGATCGAATGTGTTGGGACAATTCCTCAAATAAAACCGTGACTAACAGTGTCTCCGTTCTCTGGACTGCTTCCTACAGGAAATATAGAAATTATTCTGCTGTAAGAGATCCAGCGGAATTTTGAGAACAAAAGCTAAAAAGACAGAAAGATAGTAGATAAGAGAAAGCGAAAAAAGAGAGAAAGATAAAATGAGGAAAAGAGAAAGAAAGAGGGTAAAAAAGAAATGGAAGAGAGGGAAAGACAAGAGAGACAGAGAACGAAAGAAAAAGAAGCCAGAGAGGTATACATGTAATAGAGACAGTTAAAGCTTCAAGAAATAGAGAAGAAAATAAATCGATAAGTACAAATTGAGATTCCCAATCAGGCTCATCGATTGCTCCAAAATGGCGAGTTTTTCAAGTCAATTTGACGAATTCCCGCTCTGCAAATTGAGTAATGACTAGACTATTTCTAACCGTTGACTGGCGACATAACCACATGCCAAATACATGCTGTGACTATTGCTGGCAATATATACAACATATCAGTAGCCCATCTAAATCATTTGTTCATCAACTATAAATAACTCACGTATTAATTGCAAACATGAATCTGTGAGGACATACACAGATCTCCAGATACAAGGATATTTCACGTCATTTGTGAGGACACTGCAAGTGTTGGTTGTTAACACGAACATTTCTGGAAGTATGTTTACAGAATTTCATATACATTGTTTTTAGATATACTGGCAAAGGCTTGCTAATCTCGTAAGGTCAGCCATTTTGTGATCGTTTACTTTCCTTTTCAGCGTACGTTCTCAAAATATTTAAACCTATTGCATTGAAGTGCGGAGGTCCGCCGTGACTATACCGTGATTGAAACCAGCCATACATGGCAATCTGTTTATACGCATTTCTCGTACTGCACGCTCGTCACGAATATGGATGCTTTCTCAGTTTATTTTTGTTTGATATTCTGACTTCGTCTGTGTCGCAATCTTTCAGACCAGTATTTGCTTCACTATGATATATTTTGTTATTTTTCTAAAACGTAATATTGAAGCTTAATGTATCATGCTAATATTATATTCAGGAAATGCAAAAAGCAAACTGTAACATTACGTCTTTCTGCCAGAATGATGTTATTAATGGTTCCTGATCCAGCGGTCCATGGGCTCATGCCCTTTGACCCAATGTTATTAATAAAACAGTCCATTTATCCTTGTACATATCGCACTTGATATCCCATAACAAATGTGTGCCTGACAAATACATGCGGCATCCTCAATTTAGTAATTGAATATATATATATATATATATATATATATATATATATATATATATATATATATATATATATATATATATATATAGGGAACATCAATGACTTATAGAAAAACCATCAGAAGAGTAAATGAATAATTTATATATAGGGAACAATTTATCAAAAGTGTTAAATCAATGCGAGCGGGAGAACAGTTACAAATAATAATACAACAGGCATCAATAACAAAAATGGGAAAAGCCTTAGTGAATAGTATAAATAGAAAAGAAGATGAAAAGAATACTTTCAGGAATTATACAACCAAAGCATCACAATAGAATATAGACCAACCAACGATCAAAGATATTTAGAAACCACAGAACCAGATATAATAAATCAAACAATAGAAACCTTAAAACACAGCGTAAGTAATAAATCACCATAAGCGTGTGGTACACCAAGTGAAGCAACAACAGCGTGTAGAAACACAGGGGTTCAGTGGTTAGCCAGACCACTCATTTGCAATGATCGTATCTCACAATAGCCTGGACTGAAAGAAAAGTACCAGACAAGCGACAAAAATCAGTAATTCTACCATTATGGACAAACATGGGTAGTAAGAGAGAATGTGTATCATATAGAGACAGCTCTTTATTGAGTAATATAGCTAAAATCTACAGCTAAAATAATAGAACAGAGAATGTGATCCATTGTAGAACCACATCTGAGTCCCGCTCAATTTGGCTTCAAAAGAAGGACAAGCTGTACAAACTGAGACAACTAAGTGAAAAAGATATCGAATACAATCAAGATCTAAACACAGTGCTTGGAGACCATGAAAAAGCATTCGATAGAGTAAATAGAAACATTCTCTGGGAAACCTGATACATTTATAACATCAGACTACAGCTATTAGATAATATAAAAAGTGATATCGAAGTTAGTAATGCTCAGTAAAAAATATGGAATGACTGAAACTTTCGAAACAAGATCTGGAGTAAGACGTGCTTTCACATCAACTTATCGATGTACATAGACAGGATAATAAAAGAAGCTCAGAATAACAAAGAAAAACAGTGTAAGTAAATCTGATGAAGAACTTAATAATGAAATCAGCGAACTACTATTTGCTGACAATCAAAGTCTAATATACAAAGATGAGCAAAATTTGCAAAATCACATCAACTCATTGTTATTAGCATGTAAAGAAATACAACACGAAAATTAAAGTACAAAAAAGTTATGAAAATTAGCAAGTCTGAAACACCAATTCGATATAACAATAGATGTGAAACAAACCAAAGAATTTAAATATATAGGAAGCAAGTTTTCTGTAAACAGAAGACTAGACAAAGTAATACAAAATTGAAGAAAGTAATCACAGTATTCTACCTTCTTTCACCATTATTTCTTCACCCAAAGATCAAGATGGAAATCAAAAGACAGATAATATCTACAATTTTTATACCAACATTCTGCTACCAATGTCAAACATGGTCTTTAACAGCCTCAAAGCAGAGGAAAATCTTTACATGTAAAATGAGGTGTCTGAGAATGGCTGCAATAGTTATCAAACTAGATAAAATAAGAAATTAAGAAAAGAGGGAAAGAGTTACTATAATATCATGTATAAACATATTGAAAAACAGAAAGTTCAATAGTGCAAAAATTTAAAAGCAGAAGGGTTCGGTCACCTTATGAGAATGAATCCAAACAAAATACCAATAAGAGAATATAACAAAATAATATGCGGGCATGATAGCAATTTTAGCCAAGTTAACGATGGATTAAAACACCAAGAAAAACTTTGCAATGAATGCAACCAAGGCCACACATCTGGCCTTGGAACGACAACTTAAGATCCCACCCCTACGATTAACGGAAACTGTGAAGATGATCAAACATCATTGACCTGGGAAGTCACCACAGACAATAGACAATAATCAAACGTAGAAACTAACAACAGAATTCAAAACCAAACTTGTCACAACAGAAATGACATCTCTGCGTAGAATCCACGGAATAACAATAAGCGACAGAATCAGAAACAAAAACATCAGAAAACAGACGAATAAAATGTCAATCCTGGATTACATCAGAAAACAACAGATTATATAGTTTTCACATGTTTACAGACTACCATCAGATAGTGCCTCTCAAAAAGTATACAGACACGATAGGCACAACACCATGGGCAGACCTTGCAAACGATGAATTACAAAAATGAAAGAGTCAACAAAAACAAACATATGATCCACACACAAAAGCAATCTCCAGAGAATTATTCTACCCCCGACGCTGCATGCAAGGCATAAAGTGGTATAAAGTGAAAAGAAAAAACCAGGAAGAAAGAAGAGCAATGAGTTATAATAAAACAACGAGAAGAGTAAATGAATAATATATATAGGTAATATGTAATGTGAAAATGTTGAAAGAGTCAAGTGCGAGGAAGAACTTAATCAATAATATAAGAAAAGGACAATCTTTATATTTTGGCCACTTTATGAAATAAGGAGGTTTGGAGAACATAGTCACAGCAGGCGATATTGATGGCAACAGAGAGATATGCCTACAATAAGAGAAAATTAGAAAACTTAGCAACCTGACACGGCAGGGAAAAAATTCTGATACGTAATACTGGAGATAGAGATGTGGAAGCCATGATCGACTACGCCAGCCCTGATGATAATGACGGTGATATAGGGAACATCAATAAGTTATAGAAAAACAATAAGAATGCACTAGACGAGAAATTAACCAGGGGCGTTTAGCTGGCACTTATTCTACTTAAAACTTGATTCTACAACTATTTCTAATTCGACCAAACTGCATCTATAAAACAAGATGGGATTTTAGTTAATAATTTCAACGTGTATATTCTCAAGGTACTATTAATTAGGACCGGTGGATGGAAACACAGACAACAACAATAAAAACACATACACACTACACAGGTATGTAAATTCCTCGAAGACCACGCGCATTTAATACCAATACTTGCCGTCTGAGCTCAGTACGACAAAGTCTAATTAGGTCTAGTTGTAAACATAAATAAAACAGAAACCAGGTTGATTTATATGCAACATGGGTAAATAAATAATATAAATTGGACGCTTCGGATTAGTTATAGACAAAATAACAAGGCAATACAAGTATTTTAAGCAGGCTCCGTTAAGCTGGCAACTATCATGTTCTCATCTAATCTACTACCATCTGACATTCTCAGTTGAGTAACCGAGGTAATACCAAATCTCGTATGTGGTTTTTTCCTGTCTCTACGATATGGATCTGTTAGGGAATAGGGTTTATGGTATATGTTTAATCCTCATAGATGGACAATTAAGTACGACAGTATCTCAGGATCTTGCCAACTTCTGCCAGGAGCATAGCATATACCTCTGGACAAACTAGTCCATCAGTATCAACTAGTTCATTATCGGACTAACTACTGTCAGAAATGTTGACTTAACTACAGTGATGGTACATCTAACATTCCTCGCCAACGACGATTATGTCACTAAAGAACATAGGTGCAATGTCTTCTAGTCTGTGTCTCTTTATCATACATGGGTACGTACCATTTGACAGAAGCAATAGAGACAAGACGTGCGGTAACATTGATTATTTTTTCACAGGTGACAGATTATCAGCCTATTCCCCAACCTTTTCCTAGTCGACTATTGCGACATGTCTTGAAGGAAGACAGTGACCATATACTTTGTACCCGAAACTAAAAGTAAGGGTCATGTTGACTAACAATTGTTATATTTAATAAATCACCAATAATTATTAAATATTCATTAAACATAACAATTGTGTGTTAACGCGGTCTTTACTTTTAATTATAATTTGTCTGACATGGCACATTGAATGCGTTCATCTTGCAATAGTAATCGCTACAACACGTATCGGCCTTATACAACACGCGACTCCATATCGCTGTTTCAAATATTGAAAAGTACAAAATGTACATCCATATCACTGTTACAAATCTTTTTTGTATTTGATTTTTCCATTGCTTTGCATTGGCAGGAGATACAAAGTATATACTGGGCATGACTATCAACCGTAAAGACCTACGAGCATAATCAAAACATGTCTTAAAACGTTAGGCTTTAAATATCTGTTAATTTCAATGGTCGGTTTGGGCATGCGAAAAAATAATATACGAACGAGAATCACAGAAATAATGAAAATCATCACGTATGAAGGTTTCTATTGATTGTGCTGGTAGACCAAAAATGTCGATATCTGCGACGCACAGTGACCAATCGTGAGAGGTATTATGGTTGTATCATGAAAGGTATCATGATTGTATCATGAAAGGTATCATGATTGTACGTTCCGTAAGACCAGTTTTAACATTAAACCTCATATTAGCAAAGTAAGAAATGGAGCATGGAAACAAGTCCTCTTCTTATGGTCAACGCCGTTTGGTGTTGGTTATCATGTCTTTCCATAACTTTCTATTGCGTGTGATGTCAATCATTTCCGATACCGATGTTCTCCCATGCCACAATGCTAGATTGTCAATCATCTTCTCGCTTGGTCTTCCGCTACAATTGTTCACAGTCTGCCTGTGTACAGTACAAGCAGAAGTCACCATAAAGACGAGTTATTTCCCTTGTTTATGTTTGTCAATTTCATATTGATTATTTAATAATTTAAATATTTCTTTATTTTAGATTTTTTTTAAATAAACGCTCCGTCCACTCTGATTAAGAGACGTCTACATATGTATATACCCACTCTGAGTAGTTGACATTTACACACATATAGACCCACTGAACAGCAGACTTCTACACACATATAGACTCACTGAGTAGTAGGCTTCTACACACATATAGACTCACTGTGTAGCAGACTTCTACAAACATATATACTCACTGAGTAGCAGACGTCTACACACATATAGCCCCACTCTGAGTAGCAGGGGTCTATATGTGTATAGACGTCTGCTACTATACACATATAGACCCAAAGAGTAGCAGACTTCAACATATAGACCGACACTGAGAAGTAGACTTCTACACACATATAGACCCAATGAGTAGCAGACTTCAACATATATACCCTCTGAGTAGCAGACTTCTACACACATATAGACCCACTCTGAGTAGCAGACTTCTACACCCATATAGACCCAATGAGTAGCACTTCACCATATCGACCCAATGAGTAGCAGACTTCAACATATAGACCCAATGAGTAGCAGACTTCAACATATGTACCCAATGAGTAGCAGACTTCTACACACATATAGACCCAATGAATAGCAGACTTCAACATATAGACCCACTGAGTAGCAGACTTCTACACACATATATACCCACTGAGTAGCAGACTTCTACACACATATAGACTCAATGACTAGCAGACTTCAACATATAGACTCCCTATGAGAAGGAGACTTCTATATGATGATGTTCCTCCTTTGCAAACGAAGATGCGCATGGCATAACATCTATAAACGTGATGAAAAGGTCGGGGAAAAAACATGTGTGATTGTATAATTTGTTTTGTGAGTTCGTAGATGCCCGATAAATCAGATTCGTGCCAGGACAGCTCTATTGCAGTGCATGCAGAAGTACAGAGGATTCGGGGGTAGGGGAGCTTTTGGATCTGTCCTTCGCTTCGTTGCTTGTAAATTGCCCGCAGTGTTCTTTCTTTTTTTCAAATTTAGTGATTCCAACAGTGATCTGTGTGTGTCAAGTTGAGCGATCAAGGGCTGTAATCTCACAGGAGCTAGGCTTAATGCTGCAGTGCTTGAGAGTTTTTTAGGTGATCCATGACTCACTTTTTCTGCCCTCCGTTTGAACGTTTACCATCGCACAGATCCCCATAGAATATTCTCTATGGAAGGCACTTGTCTGGCATACAGACGATGTGGCCAGTCTAGCGGAGTTGGGATCTAATTAACAGGGAATGGATGCTTTGCATACGAGACTTTTGAAGGATTGTCGTTTCTGGTACTCGATCCTGCCAATACACTCCCATGAGGTTTCTTAAGCACCGAAAGTGGAAAGAGTTAAGCTGTCTAGCGTGTCTCGCAGACAGTCCAAGATGATACAGCATAAAGTATTGTTGATACAACGACTGCGTGGTACACGCCCAAGTTACTCATGAAACTGAGACCACGTCTGATCCAGACGTTGGCACGAAGGCTCCCAAATGCCGCACTGGCGCGATCAATACGCAGGGCAAAATCCTCGTCAATTGTAGCAGTTTATGATAGGGTATTGCCGAGATATACAAAATTATTGATAGTATTGCCTTTTGTCCCTTTACTATGATTACTGGTTCTGTGTACGAAACACATGGGGCTGGTTGATACATTACTAATGTCTTCACGGTGCTGATGGTAAGACCGAACGCTTCACACAGTCTAAAGAAAACAAGGTTCATTCTGTCCTTCATGTCTTTAGACTGGTAGTGTACAATCGTCGACGAACACGACGTCGTGAACAATGCCCGTCTTAGTTTTGGTCTTGGCATTCAAAATACTAAAATTGAATAGAAATCAGCTCGATAGCGAAATTCCTTCACTGTTATTATGGAAAGCATCATTTAATATGCAGAAAACGTGTTCAACCGCTGAGTATGGATCCCCGTCAGGCGCAGTATGCTGTTCTGAGTCATGGTGAGGCAAGAGTCATGAATGTTCAGCATGGTGCTGAAGTGTGTGGGAGCCTGGACGCAACCCTATTTGACACCGTTAGTTACCGGAAACAGGTTGGAATGTGCGTCGCCATCTTGCAAACAGGCTATCATATCATCATGGAATTGGCGAACCATGTTGATTAATTTTTTCTGTTTCTCCATAGTCCTTCACGATTTACATTGCCGATTTGTAGTGTACAGACCAATTTTCTGTTTTACAGACACTTTTCATGTAGCTGTATGGCAGTGAATATCATGTCAACCGTACCTCTACCACGTCGGAAGTCACATTGGCTCTGCGGGAGGAGACCTGTCTAAAGATGGGCTTGCATTCTGTTTAACAGCACCTGTTTAGTCAGGATCTTGCCTACTATAGAGAGCAGGTATACACCTCGGTGGTTGTCGCAAGCTAGTCGATTTCTTTTTCTATTTTATAGTTTAAATATGGAAGCATCCTTAAAATTTGTAGTATCTCTTCCAGGTTCCACATTGCATAGAGGAGCTCTGCGAATTTAGCAGTCCTAACAAGGCCACTGACGGTGTAAGCTTCGGCTGGAATAGAGTTTGGACCTGGCGCTTTTCCTGAGAAAAAATTTGAAATTTCTTTCTCCCACCTCCTCAGGGCAAAGGGACTTCGATAATGAGTGATTGATTGGTATTTGCGTGATGCGCAAACTCGCTTAGGCGTTGATGTTGGAGGGTCAGTTTAGTACATTTTCAAAATGTTCAGCCCTGCGTTTGAGAATTTTCTCTCGGTCAGTTATGATATGCTTTCCATCTGCACTTAGAAGAGGAGACGTTTATGAAGACTGAGGGCCATAAATTGATTTTAACGCGGAGTAAAATTTATGCATATTATTGCTGTTAGAGTAATCAGCGTTACCACTCAACATTTTGAAAAGTCCCAAGTTCGGAGGACAAAAAAATGCCACGATAAGCCGAGTTCTTTTATATATATATCTATGTTCAAAATATGTGAACAACCGATATGCTAAAATAAACACTGTACTTGTTTACAAGCTGGGCTTGTAGACTAGGAAATAACTTCAGAACAAAAGTTACAACAGTTTCAACAATTGAATCATAGGCATCCACATCGTTATCTTTGAGTAGTGTTACTGAAGTTAATTATCTCTGCCTATTCTTCACTCTTTCCACATGACGTTGATGACAAGGTACGTCCATCCATTTATACGCAGTATCCCTTGTATGCCTTGCAACATCAGGGGTAGAAGAGTTCCATGGAGATGGCCTTCCTTTGTGCTGTTTGTAAGCTTGTTCCTGTGGTTTCTTTTATTTCTGTGATCCATCTTTTATATGATTTGCCTCTGGTTTTATAGCCAATATGTCTATGTGTCATGACCATCTGTGGCATGCTGTCTGTTGGTAATCTGGAAATGGCCATCTGTAACATCAGTAATTAGAGTTTTTGGTGTTGTCCATGTGACACACTCAAATTAATTCTTGCAATGGCTTCCTTAGCCAATAACCTGTTTATTACTGTAACAGCATGCAATATATTAGTGTAATTACTATGAAAGCTATACGGACCACTGTATGAACTATAAAATACACTGAGTTTTATTCAGAAGACATAATTACTGATATAGAAATGTTTCAAGTGAACGAAAGAAGAAGACGAATTAGTTAGTGTCATTTTCACGATATTTAATTGTGAAAATATTCTTTCCACGCATGCTATTGAATGTGGAAGTGCCACTAACCAATACATAAAGTTTGAAAGGATCAGATTGTATCCACTCCTTTAGCTCTTCGTCTTCGAGTCATTCACTATAGAATGGTTGCTTATACTATGTCTTTTTTACGCCTCTTATACGGACTCAATAATAATGATGATGATGACGATATCGCAATACTTGAACCACCACATTCTTTATTTCCTTCCATAGATTATATCCTTAAAATTTATACGAGATATATACATTCAGTAAATAAACAACGCAGTCATAAAATTTGATTCTTTTAAAGTATGATCCATATACATATTTCAGTGATGACTGAGAATTTCTATTTTTACATATGGCACTATTATCTAGCTTTCAGAACGACATCAATTATTGAAACACAGTTTGTCGACGAAGTAAATTAAAATAAACGAGGGAAAGTAACTCAAAGCTAAAACGCAACCCACAAAAACAATCAACGGGATTTATTGCGGAACAATTAGAGATAATAAATAAAGATTTTTCTTCAAGGAATTGACCACAAAAAAGCCAAGTTGTGAAGAAAATAACCCAAGGTCTGATCGAAAAAACCAAGAACTTGGGAAAAAAGCCATGCGCTGGTAACGCTGAACGTAATGCATCCGTGCATCCTTCTTATTTCTTTTCACGCGTTTTCTTTGAGTTTTCGTACACCGTCATTTTACTGGTTGATATGGGATTGTTTAGATAAGCTTTGTGATGTTTGTACTTGATGCCCATTAGAGCTTTGATCTCTACATCGCTTCGTCAAGTCATTCTTGATGCATGCGAACAGCAAAGCCAAACACATCTTCTGTAGTTATGTAGGTAGTATCAGGGAGGCTTTCCTAGGTTTTGTGGATTACTATGGAGTCGACTGTCAATGGTGCAATTTTGGTATCCATTTAACTGCGCAGAAGCTATTATTTTTTCTAAAGTGGATCTTTCAATTTGGTTTCGAGACGTTTTGAGTGCTTGCTCTTTAGATATCGCCAGAGATGCAGTGTATGGAGATTCATTTTGGAGACTAGCAGTATGTGGTCCGTCCAGCAGTCGACGCTACACATGGATTTAGTGACTCTCACATTCTGCTTATCGCGTTGTCTTACGATGACATAATAGATTTGATGCCACTGTTTTAATCGTGGGTGCATCCATGAAGTCTTATTATGGTGAGGTAGTTGAAAGACAGTGTTGGAAATGAGTAGGTTGAATGATGTGCATGTTTCGAGAAGATGCTATTACATTTGGCAATGCCACGCCTCCCCAGTACACCATCCTAGGACGCCCAGTCAGAACACGCTCGTGCGTTAAAGTCACCAAGGATGGTGAGTTTGTCTGACTTGGGGGGGGGTCTCCTGTATGATTTTTTTCAAGTCATCATAGAACTTTTCTTTCTGTTAGTTGGGGTTCGTCATAGTCGGGGCATTTACGCTAACGAAAGTTGCATGCCACTTTTTATAAAGTGGAAGGCGAACAGTAACCAGCCGGTCACTAATGCCCTTTGGAGGTGCAGCAATATTTCTGACTAGACTCTACTTAATTGCAAATCCAACTCCAGCTTCGGGTTTTACTTCGTTATATCTGCCAATCCAAAAGAAGGACTTGTTCCACAAGTTCACCTTACTCATATAGTCGTGTCTTGCTGAAGGCAGCGATGTCAAGTGTATACCTTGCTAGCTCTTTAGCTATAAGTGCGGTACGTCTTTCTGGCCTTGCGACCTCCTTACGGTCCAGTAGGGTGCCCACATTCCATACATCATTTGTGAGTGGACTAGCATTAATTTTTCTTTTTTTGCTTGTAGTTTTTACCGCTAAGTATGGATCCCCGCTAACCGCAGTATGCTGGCGTGGGTCATGGTGAGGTAGGCAATCTTTAGGGACCTTTTCTAGCTCCTTCTTCTGGCTAACGAGGTGAGCAGTGCTTTCCTAAATAGGGCGGCTCAACCGCACAGATGGCTGTCGGACTCCAGAGGTGCCTCAGTGTCACTGGAAAACGACCACAAGGCCTGAGCCGCCTACGTGCAGGTTTGTGACTATGGCTGCAAGTGTACCCACACCTACTACTGTACAACTCGCCCATCGCCACAGGACTTTTTTGTGATGATTGATGAGATGATGATGAAAGCCATGACTTGCGCGATACAAATTGGATTAAAGTGAGGGGGAGTTGCGCATTGTTGTCAGCCTCACTATCGTGTCCCTAAAAATATAGTGTCACTGGCAAGACGAGTTAAGATGACAGAGTGTGTGTCGGGGTGCAGTAGATGAGCAGGGTGTTATACTATCTCACCGTGCTCTGTGACGCTCTATGACGCTAACGGAATAACGGAAAGCTCAATGTTAGTTGAGCTCATTAGAGACGTCTGTAGCATCCAGACGTTACATGCTGGGCAGGACATGGGCCCATACATAAGGAGATATTGGCACAGATACTATTTGCTGCCTTCACGGATTTAAAATGCCGATGTGATGTGTTTGCTGCTGCATGCTGACAGCGATTATGATCAACTAGTAAAGGTCATATAGAAGAATAGTTGAAGTAGGAAGGGTGTGGGGTTGGGGTTATTAGCACATGAAGATGCCCCTGTTCTATCAAAGTGATCACTATCCATGCGCTGTGACCTTGTGGAATTCACTTGATATAGCCTTCTTGTGTGCTGTTTGTATGCTTGTTCCTGTGGCATCTTTGATTTCTGTGATGGGAATTTCCATGTTTACATGTTCTGTCTCTGGCTTTATAGCCGTTATGTCTATCTGTCATGGCCAATGGTGTCATGCTATCTATTGGTAATCTGGAAGCGTGTGAAAACAACTTGATTTGGTGTCTTTTGATGTATACCGAAAACGTGGCACCTCAACAAATGGAAGGGGAGGGGATTTGAAGGAAAATGACATTTGGTGACAACAGTTCACGTCAAACATGCTGTTCTTACTTATAACAATTACATTGTTTGAATTTGAAAAAAAAACCATTTCAACATCTGAAAAACAATGATACAGTATATTTGTTTACCATTTCTGCTTACACATTTTGTTAAGGGGTGAGTGCTTATTTATTTGACAGAACAAAGCAGAGGTCACTGAATTCTTGACTCTTTGGTGACAAGAAAGGGGACGGGGTTTACAAAATATTGTGAAGAAAATGTTGACCTAATTTATATACAACCCCAAAAGACGAAGAGATAAGGAAAGACGGCAAATGTAAGAGTTTACATTTCGGGAAAATGCAACATCCAAAGAAAATACAAAATTAAAAACCAAATTGGAACATAATAATATGTAAACTCTTACTTAGATATGTCCGTTTTTGATAGATGTAGATGGGTGACAAAAGTGTCCATCTCCATCTGTTCAAAGCATGCATACCACTAAGACATGTAGTCATGTGAGTATGAAGAAAAGTTCCGGACCCTCATTCCGAGCACCCATTCCAACCTAAATTCCAAATAGGAAAGTCGATTCACCTCGAGTAGTTATCAATGTGCATGATCTACAAATAGGTATATAACTTGTATGTAAACCATTGCTAGTTTCGAAGTTATTCATTAAAGCCTCGTTTTGATGAAACACTACTTGCAACTGCGTTAGACCATAGTTCGCACTGGATTCTGGATAGAAACTGGCCTCACAGCACGTGGGAAATTCCCATAAGTGCCCCCCTTCGCTCCAGTTGCCATTCGACTCGATGGTGTTTCGAGTCCAATGCCGCCAAAGAGACGTCGACATCAGGGCACAAATCTGGCCATTGCGACAGGTTTCTTTGTTGTTCCGACCACCCACGCCGTGCACGTAACTAGTTTAAGCACAACGTCGGCCTGTCGGAACAACAAGGTAACTGTTATCGAAGATTATGAATACGGGATTGTATAGATGACGTGCCATGAAGCGTCTATAAGAATATAACCTCAATATAAAGGCATGTCATCTACTACAGTTTTCTGTTGCATGGTTGGTTTGTCTAGTGAGCCATTGGTGAGACTCACATACGGAACCACTGTCGCACATAGTACGCACTGATTATATCAGGGCGTATAACCACTAAAATAGTTGGTGCGATTGATGTTCATATTATTATATTATAATATCGATAAACATATTGCCAGTGTCAATAACAATATCACAATTGTATAACTCTCACAGCGTTCCAGATTGTATAAGGCTATAGCCACTACATCTGCCGGAGAGACACATTCATCAACTACTTACAATATCATGAATTGATCAAAGCTGTCTATACCGAACCCATAATTTGTTTCTGTTTTCGAACTAAATAAATTTGTTTCCCCATATTTTTTAATGGCTATCACGACAATCCAATTAACTGTTATTCTTGTTAGCGTCACAGCAGACTTGCTTTTCAATGCAATTTATTGTATTCTTTGGGGCAGAGATATAATTTCATAAAACTATGTTATATTATAAAAGGAAGAACATACGTGTTATATAAACAACTGAAAGAAGAGTTCACTTAAAGGATTTAACTGAAAGATATCTGAATAAATAAACAGAACGATGGGTGCATATATAAACGGATTTATAATAATGTTTGTAAGCATAAATAGCTTGATTCGGGTTGTGTGTAGGAATACACAGCTTGATAAAGATATGTATGTAAATACACGGAATAGTGAATGATGGATTCATATATAAACTGATTTATAAAATGTATTTAGGATCAAACAGCTTCATGAAAGATATGTGTATAAATAAACAAATCGACGAGAGATGCATTGGTACATAAACACATTGATGAAATATTTGTCCATACATAAACATAAGGGGTCACCAGGTTCGATTGATTACGAAATGTAGACATCAGGGGGAAAATATGTATAATACCTTGCACAGAATACATAGAAATGCAGCATATCAAGTGGTTTGGCCACATTATGAGAATGCATCGCGACAAGTTGCCAATTCAGGCATATAACCAAATGAGATGGAGTACAAATCCAGAGGAAGACCACGGAAAAGATAAATAGAACACATCAGGGACATCCTGAAAAAACACGGTCATAGCACAACCGAAGCCACACATCTGGCTTAAGAACACAAACTCGAGGACCAATCACCCCTACGCTTATCGGCAAGAGTGAATAATAAACCACCTGGGAAAAGACAATAGACAATAAACATATTGAGGAAAGTTATTTCCATACATAAACTGATTAATGAAAAATGTGTGTGGGAATAAAGATATTGATGGAGAATGTGTTTAGGCATATACAGTTTCTTATGGTTGAGTGTATATATAAATAAACAAATCAATCAATGCTGTATCCATATATAAACTGATTGATTATTGATGTGTTCACAAATAAATGAATTGCATGAGTAGGATTAATCATATAGAAAAAGGATGTGTGCATACATGAACAGATTGATGAAAGATGTGCTCTTACTTACTTGAAACCACAGATTGAAACCAAACCAAATATGTTCGCACGAAGAAACAATTGACCCACAATAATAGTGTTGAACCATAATTGTTCTTCCCATTAGAGAGACATTACGAAGAAGGGAACATAATACTCCCGCATGAATTATAACCGTATGTTGAGTGTCAGCAATTTGAAGTTAAATTGATCCTCAGAAATATATACATAAACTGATGGTGAATCAAGCCATTGTTATAGTTCACCTGATGGAAGCGTAACCACGGTACAAAGCTATTGGTCATCATTATCATCGTCTTGATGAGTATCAAACATGTACATTCAGATCTTATTTTGCAGAGAGGCTGAGAGCCTCATATTATACTGAATTACTGAAGATATACTTACCTTGAGAAGTACTTCACAATATCGCCTCGTATTATACTGAATTACTGAAGATATACTTACCTTGAGAAGTACTTCACAATATCGCCTCGTATTATACTGAATTACTGAAGATATACTTACCTTGAGAAGTACTTCACAATATCGCCTCATATTATACTGAATTACTGAAGATATACTTACCTTGAGAAGTACTTCACAATATCGCCTCGTATTATACTGAATTACTGAAGATATACATACCTTGAGAAGCACTTCACAATATCGCCTCATATTATACTGAATTACTGAAGATATACTTACCTTGAGAAGTACTTCACAATATCGCCTCGTATTATACTGAATTACTGAAGATATACATACCTTGAGAAGCACTTCACAATATCGCCTCATATTATACTGAATTACTGAAGATATACTTACCTTGAGTAGTACTTCACAATATCGCCTCATATTATACTGAATTACTGAAGATATACTTACCTTGAGAAGTACTTCACAATATCCAGGCGTGATAGGGAGCCTCACTGACAAGCATCGACATGAAACCCTGACCACGAATTTGAACTGAGTGCAGTGACAACCATTACTAGTCTCACGCCACATCAGCGTCTTTTTACACGAGATATATTAACAAAGACGCGGTATAGTGTGTATGAAGTGTCAGTAGATATTACCACCAGTTGTATAATTGAGTATGTATCATAATATGGGAGGGTGTTCAGTGTCGATCTTTATTTATCTCACTCACCACCCTTCGTCTATTTCAATACCACTGTTGAGATATATTATGAGATCAGTTGGTCTAATCAACCAATCATAGGAATAACAAATAAATTTTGTCATTGAAAATCTTAGCTCTGAACATTTTAAATAAATGTGAGAATTGAACCTGCAAATTATGCAATGAATTATGATTATGACCTAGAATTAATATATGAACAATTCATGTTACACCAGAAGAGTGTAAATTCGATAATACTTCGGACAGGCGCAACTTGGTCTGGACAATTCTATTGGTTGTGATATGTAAAGGTAAAGGTAGGTCCCATGGCATCTGCCGTCGGGGATGAAGATAACTCTTCATGTACTAAGCCGCAGAAACTATTAGGTGAGGTGGCCAGTTCCCTTCCTTGCTATTTTTTTTACCTTCCCTAACTCATGCGTCAGGTACTCATTTACAGCTGAGTCGACTGGAGGAGTGGTCGTGTCAAGTGAGAAATCACAACACGGAATTTTTTAATGTCCGGACGTGGTTTCGAACCTGGCACGCTGTAACCAGATGATAGCAAGCAAGCTAACTATCCACTAGGCTACCGCGCTCCTCAATTCGCGCTTGTGATATGTACGTTTCTTTATATACTTTTTTTTGGTAAATGGGATTTCTTTGTCGTTTAATTGACTAAGAATAAGTAAGCAAGGTCAACTGATTAATACGTCTTTTTCTTTTGATTTGTTGTATTTGCCTGGAAATTAATTTGAAACCTTTCATTGTCATCATAGAAGTTCAATAAATAGAAATTGTTTGTGTATACAGGATGATAGTTGTTTCAATATTTCAATTAATTATTTAATTGATTTAAATAATTAACTTGTGTTCTAGTCTAGGTCCCTGATGTACATGACCAACCACAGCACAGAGAGATAATAATTCCAGGTTATCAGAAGATACAAGGAACAAAAATAAACAATTACCACTAGAAGATCACAGATGAAGAAAATATATACAGACGAGAAGGGAAATGAATCAATAAGGATACCACGGCTGATTATCAAAACTGTTAATTATATAAACAGAGATTGATTTGAATGGTCATTAGTGCCAGGATCAATAAGGATCATATAACTGAAGAGAAGGATCAAACACAAAGCAAGACGACATAATATTCCCAGGATAAGAATTTGAAATGGAATTACATTTGGTGTAGTGAAACGGGATTACAATGACACGTACTTAATTGATGGCCTACACCACTTGACATGACACGTGCTTAGTTTATGTCCTACTTCACTTGTCATGACACGTTCTTAGTTTATGTCCTACTTCCCTTGTCATGACACGTACTTAGTTTATGTCCTACTTCCCTTGTCATGACACGTACTTAGTTTATGTCCTACTTCCCTTGTCATGACACGTACTTAGTTTATGTCCTACTTCCCTTGTCATGACACGTACTTAGTTTATGTCCTACTTCCCTTGTCATGACACGTACTTAGTTTATGTCCTACTTCCCTTGTCATGACACGTACTTAGTTTATGTCCTACTTCCCTTGTAGTTAATTGATAGCCTACACCACTTTTCATGACGTGTTTGATTGATGGTCTATACCACTCGGCATGACATTATTAATTGGTTACCTACGGCACTCGGCAGGACACTTGACTGCTTAAAAATGCACAATAAAAATAAATGGCAATTATACAATTTAATGAGTAGTAGTTCAGTGTACTTGCTTCCTATCAAATATCACACGTTTCCGTGTCTAGTTCAGATGAAAATATAGATTACCAACTTCTTCTAGGTCGAAGCAGTCTAAGGAAATGGGTACAATATCTTCTGAGAAAGTGAGGATGGCAAGTGCGATGTTGATTACACATTTTCTAGATATGCTCGTTCTGGTGAACAAAAAATAATGTCTTGAAGGCTTATTTTCCAACACCTCTCCAAGGCGTGAAACAAAAATTTAAAAAAAAGAGTAATCAACGTATATGGTTAGGGTGAACAACCTATGAACATGGTTAGGGTATCACGAGTGAACAACCTACGAACATGGTTAGGGTATCACGAGTGAACAACCTACGAACATGGTTAGGGTATCACATGTGAACAACGTACGAACATGGTTAGGGTATCACGTATGAAGAATATCAAAGTATGGATAGGGTATGACGAGTGAACAACGTGCGAACATGATAAATCCTTCATTTGCACTAAAATATAGAGTGAAGATTATGCTATTTCTAAATATTTGCACGGAGTTCATTCAGGACCATTTTACTGTTGACTGATAATTGAATTTAATGAAGCATATATTCTGCCTGGTTTAACTGGAAATTCGATTAATCACTGTTTGAATCATGACTCGAGGATCCAGACCAATATGTGAGCCAGTTGAAAGATAAGGACAATTATAATCGAAGAAAACTGAAATCGATAACATGTTAAAGAATGTTTCAAGAAAGACGACGCACTGGAATTCTTTCTTTTCGGTGATAAAGTGACTCCTAGATTTTTGCCTTTTGGCGCAGATGGGAATCTCTAACGACAACATAATGAGAATAGATCAGTTTCGTGTGTAAAAAAAGTATCTATAGTCAGTATTGACATCGTTAAGACAACGAGGAATACATTATTAGGTATCTGTTTGTCTGTGATCAACCACGGATAGGTCAAATATGATCTTTATAGCACCAGGTCGTTTTATAACTCCAAGACACAAAATAATTGATAGAATGTATGGCAGAATACATGATGTAGTCCTCAACACAGATTCTTTTGGAAATAGTAATTTTCTTGGCAGCATTTACGTTCAGCTATTTGTCATTGCTTTTTGAACGGTCCTTTCTGATTGTGCATACCCTATGCACAATTGCCCGAGGCAGGTTTCGATATAGTACCTTGGCCGTCAGAGACACACCCTGTACCACGCAGCCACAGAGCCGAACTGTCACACATAGGGAAGAACAAAAATACTAGTGACGTAATTACGGTTATATAATGTATCGCTCCATCTAATCAAAGTACGTAAAATTGTTAAAAAAGTATGTAAAACAATACGTTAATAGTGTATCGCTCTACAGAAATCAAAGATGCCACAGGAACAAGCTTACAAACAGCACACAAGAAGGTCATCTCCAGAGAACTCTGACGCCCCAAAGCAAACAAGGGCCACAACGTATAGATAGATAATACAACGTATAGCTCTATCTACGATCCCCACCCCTTTCTCCCTCCTTTCTAAGTGAAAGACTTTCTCTCAAATCATTGAAATCGCTGAGAGTTGAAAGCTTCTAGGTATGGATAGAAGCTCTAGAGAAACCTTCCCATTATATCAAACGAAAATAGATCACAGTGAGACTGACGTAAGCCACGAGGTCGATCAGCTTGACAATGAACGTACAGAGTATCAGACGATAGGTACTGATATGGATAATTACAGATCACAATATACAAGACAGATTCAATGTACCAACCGTATGGTATTTTTCAAGAAAATGCAAAACAAATATCGAATAAACAGTAAAAACAGTAAACATAATGGAGCTACCACAAAATCATTAGATGTCAGACACACAGCAGAAACATACAAAGTAACAATGACACACGTATTGTCATAGAGACGCACATTAAAATGATATGCGGAATGAGAACGAAAAAAAACTAAGCCTGAAAACAACATAAGGGACAGCACAACAAAGTTCCAACCACCCAAATATAAATAAATAAATTATCGCTATTAAGATCAAATAATTTAAGAGTACCAAACTGCAAAATATAATTCCTTTCTATCTCTATCGTATGTTGTGCAATATCTTAATGTAGTTAGTTACCTGAATGTCACAGACCCCACAATGATCAGCGTCAATGAAATGTATAGCGACAGGAGTAGGACATATGTAGTTAATATCCTGAAGATGTTGACAGGAAACGGTCACATAAACTATTTCCAATTTTACATACATATTTCTTATCACACCGTTTACAAATGATAACGGTAAATGGTATTTATATGTAAAGGCATCGTCGATAGTGCAAGTAGCATTTATAAATGAAACGGAATGAATCTTATTTCATAGGATCATGTGTAGTAACATCGACGTTTTCAATGGACCATACTAGATGGCCTTAAGCATTAGCAAGGCGGTAACTGTGGACCATGATGTCGCTAATATTTTTGTCATGCCTATAGGGAACCAGAGAACGTCTTAAAAAATGGCACGAGTTCGTGGATCAGACTGGGGAAAGGAATAATGTTTTAGCAAGATTCTACGGGGATTAGAGTTATGGGGATGACAAGTAATTTAATTTATCAGATTAAGTGAGTATTAATCAATGTATAAAGGTGAGAGAATGTACGGGCACGAAGCCAAGCCGGTGACAGGATACTGTCAAGATATGAGTGAATACAGAATACATCAATCATCTCATAGGATTTATCACGAAATTTTTCATAATCACTACATAAGCGACGAAGGTGAAGAATTTGGGAGAATAAAATGGCAAATAGTTATGACAAGGTGGACAAAAAAAAGTGTAAATCAGATATCAATGTACATCAGTAGGTTTGTTGTATTGTATACTAAGGTAAGAGGGATGAGCTGTGACAATTTTGTCAAGAAAGCTGACAGAAGCAGTAGAGATGATAGGTAAAAATTAAACCGCCGTCGTTGACATCGTCGAAAACGATTAAATGAGACAATTTCACATCATGCAGTAATTACGTAAAAAACAATCGACGAGCTTGACAATGAACGCACATACTATCAGACTATGGACTATAGGTATTAAAAAATGTAAATAACAGTATGCAAACAGTTGCAACGTTTCAACCTTAATGTCCTTTTCAGGAAACTACAAGACACATAGAGGCATACATAAGGGACAACATAAGGGACATGGATATGTCCCTTATATCTATTTATATATCTTCTATCGGTCTCTATGTATGGCCGCCTGCCTGCCTGTCTTTCTGTCTGTGTACTTACCGTTAAATATTACTGTGTGACTTGTCTTCCTTCCCTGTATGTTAGTCTATTTACCCGCTTGCCTGTCTGTCTATACCTATATCTAACTTTTCTGCAATCTCTCCCAATTTCTACATTTTAGACGTTTATTACCGAAATGGTAGATACAATCACTCTTGAAAGTCATCATTATTCACTTTGGCTCAAGACAACTACTAAATATCATTAATCACCCGATATCTGAAACTTCCCGTCTTCATTTTACAGTCAATTGTCGCAAGCTCTTCTTTCTATCAGAACTGGAATCCAATGATAAATAGTTAGTAATCAGGGCTACGTCCCAAGGAGACCGTCTATATTCTAGATCTTTCCATCAATAGGGTAATAGAATGATCCTAATGCAATCTATTATGTTCTTTTTCCGGGTTGTATCTCAATTTCTCTATATTTTCTCTGCACTTATCTGATCAAATTCCATCTATTCGGGCCCAAGTACTGGATACCCTTCTGATTCGGCAAAGAAATGTGTAATTTGTATTCTAAATGAAAGCGAGTGACGTATGTATTTCACATTATTTGAATAAAAAAAAGCCCGAGTGTTGTAGAAACACAAGAGAAGAGGTGAGCAGGGAATAGTGACACCGTTACCTGCAAATAGTACCTTTAGACTAAGAAGGGTTTTAGGGATGTGGAATTGACTATCCTAAACCATATAGGATCAGAGAAGCTATGCTGAAGTCGGTATGAGGTGGAAAGAAGCACATCATACACCTGAGTTGTAATTTACATCGCATATTCTGTTCTCCAGAGTACATTCTGTTGATCTTCTGGAGTTTTATAATGAGTAAAGAAGTAGAGTTAACCTGTTGGGGTATATCCATTGAATCCTTGAAACAATGATAATTGAAGGTTACATCCTCCGTATGTTGCCATAGCCTGACGGGTAACAAATAATAGAGACATTGCATCCTGCTATGCAGGTCGTAAGTGACGACTAATTAGATATGTGCGGCGAAGTTGATTTCCAAACCAATATGTCGAAGTGACCTAAAAGTCATTCTGCAGTCGGATATTTCAGACTGATATCGCAGGATATCTCAGGCAGTCAAGTTCTAAACTCACATTACATCACCAATCATCTATCAGGCACTGAGCACTTGTCTGTGAAAGTGTTTCCCATGAAGATGAATGAACTCCTCCTACATTTTAAGCATACAATGATTGTGACAGGGGCTTTTAGTTGCTGCATCCACGCTAACTTCACGTGTAGATCATCTTTCAGAAGAAATATAAAGATCACTAAAAACCAGAACAGTGGTACTAACACATCAGGTTTCTGTGTAGACGTAGACTTTGTATAAATCTCCGAATAGCGCCGGTGGGATTGCGGTTTGAAATTTGGTGTTTGCCAAGGATGATCAATTCGTCGTCATGTTGAAAAAAGACTCGCACTTCCATGTCACTCTATAAACATTTTATGAAATCTAGAATTTGTAATCAAGAATCTACCACGCAGAGATGCTTCAGAGTTCTGTTTACGTGTTGTCACTTTCTACTATTTAAACTACCAGTGATGCGTGATTTCTGCTACTTCTATTAGTTATTGCTACTACTGCTGTTGCTTATACAACTTCAACGAGCAAAATTGATATCATTACAAATGTTGCCACTGCTGGTACTGAAAATATTTCTGATGCTACTACTACTACTACTACTACTACTATTACTACTACTACTACTACTACTACTACTACTACTACTACTACTACTACTATTACTACTACTACTACTACTACTACTACTACTACTATTACTACTATTACTACTGTTATCACATATAGTACACACTACTATACGACTACTACTACTACTAGTACTACAACCAATTACTAATAGTATTGCTCTTTTTTTACTACTACTATAACTGCTAAACCTGCAACCACTACTACTACTATCACTTCTAGTGTTACTATTTGTACTTCTACTACTAATACTAATATTAATACTAATACAAATACTACTTCCGGTAAAATGGGGCGAGTGGCAGCTGTGTTATTTCTTGTGACTACAAATGGAAGTCCAGTTCGGTGTTTCAGAACTATTCGCATGGAATATGTGGTTTCTTTCTGTATGTGTTAGAGATCGCGATGTAGTCATGTGAATTTCCTGATACAACACTGAGACAGGATTAACAAACCGTTAGTGAGAACACAGTGGCTTGTAGTAAAATGGATATTTTTCTGAAGACGAGTACTAGTAATATTAAATAACGAATTAAAGAAAAAAAACATATTAAATTTGCTGCAATCAACATCTGTGGAATAAATAATAAGACACGACCTGCTATATGAAATGAAAAGGAGAAACATCAAAATACTAGGACTAGCAGATAGGAGGATTAAAGACAGGTACTGTAAGAAACTATATCAAAATTATATGTTCCCATTGAGCGCATGGCCGTGTGCTTAAAATTATGTTTTTAGACCCCTGAATCCCGGGTTCATTCCAATGTTGGGACAGGATTATTCTTCTGGAGGTACACTCAAAATACTTAATGTGCATGTCGTAGCGTCTGCTATGGCAAATTGGCCTTTATTTTCACAGCTTATAGAAAGCCTTCTAGCACTCATTCATAGGAAAACATGCAGTGACGAAAGTTTTATGCAGTGGAGTTGACCCAGTTTCAAGAGCAAAGCACGGGGTGGACTTTTTCGCAGAAAAGATATTCACTAAGAACATAGTTCAAGTTTACTTCAGCATGAACGCGCAATGTCGGTCACGATTACAATAGACCATGTAAACACAATATTTATTCAGGAATGTCCATGCAACACACCAAAAAAAAAAGAAATTAAAAAAAGAGGAATTTGTTTTAGATGTAAACAGGTTATAAATAACAGCAACAATGAGGATTACCTATATTTTTTTGGACAATTTAACGCACATCATGGCGCAAATAGAGAAGGAATAGAGGAATATAAAGAATAGTTCGGCACCACAAGAAACAAGATTAACGACACCGCGTATAAACTAACAGATACGTGCACCAAGCACAACCTCTTTATAAAGAACACATTTTTAAAACATAGACAGTCACAAGTGTACACACGGTATAAATGCAGCAGTATGGAATGCACGAGCCAGATAGACTTTATACACACAAAATTAAACAATAGACGAAAAATAACAGACACACGAGTTATATATAAAATGTGTGCAGACACTGAGCATAAGACAGTAATAATAACACTAAAAAGCGAGCAAAAAAAAACAAACACCCAAAAAAAGCACCAAGGACAAATAGATATATAGAAATTGGAAGACCTAAACATGAACGAAACATATATCCAGGGAGTTAACGAAGAATTCGCAAAGCTACCATAAAACACCCAGCACATAAAAGAAAAATGTAATTATTTTAAAATTGCCATTATACAAACAGTAAAAATATATGGGGATATAACAACAATAAAGGTACGAAATAAAAAATAACAGCTTGGTGGACATAATTGGTAATGAAAAAACGAGAGATAAAAAAAATACAAGAAAGATGCTAAAGCAAAACGCATCACTATTACTTAGAATACAAGACAGCAACGATTAACACCAAGAAAATAATAATCAAATCTGCAAAACATTAAGTCATGGCAAGAATATGGAGAAAAGCTTAACAAGGATAGACAAAACGCACCAAAGATATTCTTTCAAGAAATTACAAAATGTGAAAAGTAAAAAATACACGAACCAACAGAAATAATCAACAATGAACACAGCAACATAATAAATAGGTCCCGAGAAAATTTACTTCCATCAATTGTTAAAATAAAAGGAGGAAGACGTGATTACAACAATAAATACAATGGAAGAAGATCTAGAACCATGAATCCTGAAATCCGAAAGTTAATACCAAGTTAAACATGCACCAAATAATAAAGCACCATGAGTAAACGGCATACCTTTAGAACTAATAAAATATACTAAAAGTGACAGGTATAATGTGGCTACACGGACTGTTCAATGTGATATGTAAGACACAAAAGACACCAGAGTAATGGAATACAGCGGTGATTGTGTCCATTTGGTCGAAAAACGGTAGCGAGAGCGACTGCACTACGAATAGAGGTATATCACTCTTAAACCACATTTCGTTGTGATAATTTTTCCATTCGTCGTCTTTTGATGTTTTGTTTGTGTCTTGATAAAGACCTTTTGGTTGAAACGTTGAATGTGATTTGTGTATTATCATTTTTATGATTTCTTGTGTGCTCATCATTGCCATCATTACCCACTAGTTTTAGATATAGTCTGTGGTGTCCCATTGAAACGATATATAAACCTGTGTTTTACGTAAGTCTAATTGTTGTTACGTTTCACGCAGTTACCTTGTATTGATATTCATATTTAAACCACATACGAAAAATCATTAGCAAAATACGAGAGAATGTTGCGCTTATATATTGAACCACAGCTCAACAACACACAATTGGACTTTCGGAAAAATGAAAGCTGTACAGACGCAATATTCCCCCTCAAACAACTTTCAGAAAGAGCGATAGAACATAGCCAAGACTTATATTTGGCTTTCGTGGCTCAAGAGAAAGCTTTTGACAGGGTGATAGAATACAACTATGGACAACACTACAGACATATGGAGTTTCCCAACATGTGATAAATCTATGTCAGAGTATATCTGTCACATCAATAGTCAATGCGCAATAAGAACGAGTACAAGTACATTTGATAATTTCCAAATTCACTCGAGAGTGAGACAGGGATGTGTACTTTTCCCTTATTGTTCATAATATACATATATCACATCTGCAAAGTAGCAAAGACAACGGAAGAAAACAATCTGAAGAACAACGTAAACGAATTGCTATTTGATGACGACCAAGCACTAGTATCATCATCAGAAGAGCAACTACAAAGACAAACAGACAGATTACATCAAACATGCCAAACCGTTAACATGAAGATAAATATTGAAAAACCGAAGTAATGAAAGAATAGAAAGAAACACCGATATATATATATATATGTATTATAACAGTGAAGACCTATGCTATCAATTCACCAAAAACAATTATTATGCCAACGCTGTACTACCACAGCCAAACATGGACAACGACATCACAAGATAAACGTACATTGTGGCCGATGAAATTGCATGCTTACGTAGAATCCTAAGAATATCGCAAAGAGACAATGTGAGAAATGAGTATATTAGACAGAGAACAGACACCATCCCAATCGTGGAATATATTACGAGACAACGGATCAAATGTTTTGCAGACATGAGCAGACTATCATCAGACATACCACAGAAAGTTATGCTACACAGATACAGTGAAGTCAGACCTAGAGGCCGACCACAAAAACGATGGACCACCGAAATAAAACAGGGACAAATTCCCTATATACTCAGTACATACGAAGGCCATCTCCATAAAACTCTTTTACCCCTGACGCTGAAAAGCAGCTTATTTAGCGAATAGATATATAAATAGACTACTTATACTGCTCCTACTACTACTACTACTACTACTACTACTACTAATGCTGCTGCTGCTGCTACTACTACTACTACTACTCCTTCCATTCCATCTACAACAGCTACTACTAATAATATTACTACTACTACTACTATTTTGCTTCTACTACTATCATTACTACTAAATCTCCTTCTGGTACTACTACTTCTGCAACTTCTACTATTACTACTACTACTTCTATTACTACTGCTACTACTACTACTACTATTACTACTACTACTACTACTACTACAAATGCTACAACGCCTGCCCTCAACGGCACACACATTGTATACTAGACATTACTCAAATGCGTACAGTTTACGTCATAAGAAGCAACAAATCAATTTACAGAAGTGCTCTCTTCATTATAGGGCTATGCTTTTCTTCAAATCTGGAAAGTGCTTCCGTAAAGCATAGTTAAATCATTACAGCTTACACATAGACCGTCTAGAGAGGCCAAGTCTGTAGTAAGTTAGCAATCATGTGAATGTCTTTCAATAGAACGTGCGAGACGTGCCGGAAACTGGTTATCCAGAACTGAGATCTCCAACGCGCGGCAAAGCTCTTTCATGTTCTCATCAACATTCCTTGTGGATTTCCCCCAAAATTTGAACAATTCTGCATAATGATAAATAGACGCACATATCAAGAAATAAAATTCATTTTTGGAATGAAAACTGAAGAAAAACTGTATGTATAATTTGTAATTTTTTCTGCAACGTAGATATGAACTAACGGCACGTACCCTGGTACTGTTCAAGTTAAGATATAGTTAAACCCCATGAATCAATCAAGCCCTATGCCGAGTGGCGTACGCGATCATGTTTCTTCCAACTTCTTCCTCGTGTGATGTTAATAAGTTCAGTTAATGGATGTTTTCTATGCCTTGATTACAGCGAATCCAACAACTTGCTTCTTTGTTTCCCTCTCTCTTCTTAATCTTTACTGGACTCACTAAATGTTCAGGTTTTATTTGTATTTGACATGCCATATTTTGTTTACTGTATGTCTCTTTCTTCTCTACTTCTTCTTGTTACTGTATGTTTCTTTCTTATCTACTTCTTCTTTTTCATTGTTTTCACAGTCCGTTAGGTTAGTAGGGAAGTAGTCCGGAAAACGAAATTAGTTGTATCAAAGGATACAGCTTGCTTGCAATATTTGCGACTTTCGGCATGACGCATCCAATTTCAGTATGACTTCTGTGTCACTTTGATCCTCTCTGGCATAGGAGTCTAGAACCACCCTAAACCTTCTTAGTCGCCTCCTACGACATGCATTACTGGTAAAAGGGGTACTAATCTTTGTTTCCCTTTCGATCCCGTAAAAACAGGGACATTATCAGTGTTGAAGTCATTAAATGCTGTAAGTTAAATACTACATTAAGTATACAGGTTACTGTAGATAACTAACTATCAATAAAAAATAATAAGAGATAATAAAACATAGAAAAAAGACAATTATTGATTTGTTGATTCTATTACGACCTTTATCAAGAAACAAAAACCATCTAAGACAACACAACTATAAAAAAAACAGCCATGAAGATCTAGGCAAGGTCTCCCCCACAAGAGACCATTGCCAAAATGGTGGTTCTAGCGTGTCTTTCATATGAGGTACAAAATGTTGCTTTCAATATGGGCAATTCTGCATCATGCATAAAGGCAATTCTGCAATTCTGCATAATTTCTGCTATATTGACAGACAGAAATGGGTATGCAAAAATTATGAAATGGAAACCCTAAGCACATGATGAGAAATGCAAAAACAAAGAAATTGGACACCAATTCACGATGCCAAGAATGGGAGGGTGTGGGTGGGTGGGAGGGGGGTTATCGTGAATTGGTGTTCCTTTTCTTTGTTTTTGCATGTTTCATCTTGCGCTTAGGTTTTCCGCCCCTAATTTTTGCCATATCCATTTCTGTCTGCCAATATTGCACTAGTTTTCACATATTGAAAGCATCATTTTGCACCTCATATGAAAGACGCGCTAGTCACCATTTTCGCAATGGTCTCTTGTGGGGAGACATTGCCTAGGTCTTCATGGCTGTTTTTTTATAGTTGTTGATTTAGTTCTTGTTTTTATCTTGATAAAGGTCCCAATAGGGTCGACACGTCGATAATTGTCTTTTTTCTATGTGTTATTGTTATTTCTTAGTATTTAATATTGATAGTTATCTACAGTAACATGTAGGCCTATACTTAATTTAGTATTTAACTCTTATTTGTCTGGTTACTGCAGCACTTTCCATTTTGTCGGACATCCTCCGATATTTTGATTATTTTTATACAATGATACTTGGAGTTTGTATGTGTTTCCATCAGCCCACAATTTCCTCGCTATCTCCTGTATCCTTATTCCATTTACACACCCTGAGTTTCCTAGGGTCACCGAAATACTATTCCACCCCCCCCCCCCCCCCCCACCTACTGACCACTCGTATTACATATTTAACTCCCAGAATTGTGGAAAAAGCACACAACTTGGATAGGACTACCACTAAGACAACATAACAAAGTGCTGATGTCAGACGCACTCTTGTCAATCACGTCCAAGGACCATACATGTGTTACGTAAGTTTAAGCCAAACTACAGACAACTTTCTAGAGATTTGGCTTTGCTCAGTTTAAAAATTCTTTTTCCTGGTCAACTCGCACGTAAAGGAAAATTGACTGAGATAAGCTATACCAGTGTGAGATTCAAACAAAGATGTTTCGTTGGCACTGTTGAAAAAGGAAATACTCATGTAATTAGAAATATGTAATGTGATATCGAATCTTGAATTCAAAAAGAGAGATCAGTATTTCTAATTTGTTTTTCAATTTCCCTTCTTTTTACTCAATATAAATACAATTTTAAAAAGAATCTAGCAGTTGTAGGATATAATTAGAAGAAAACCCAGATTCACATATCGAAATAAGACTCAACTTGCGCATTCATGGTTAATATAATTCTTATACTTTTTATAGAATAGGTATATTTGGGAATAGCGAAATGTTTACGCAAATTCGGCTGTTATTTCCAACGATAATTTCATTGATATACGTTTGTTATGTCAAACATTTATTTCAACGACCAACGGCAAAAATGATAATTATGTAAACAATTTTTTTTTAATTGATAGTGTATCCTATTCAGGACGTAGCTATCAATCTAGCAATATTTTTGGCTGCGGCGATTTTTCTAGACAATATAAACAAGTTTGCATTACTTTCTGAAAGGTTCAGATGAATAATTGCCAGTGGGGGGAATGGATCTAGGTACCTTGGCCATCACAGACGCGAGTTGTACCACACCGCCACAGAAACGGACACGTGGGTTGTAGAGTCGCTTAGAAATTTGAGAGTTATGTGGGCACCAAGAAACTTGAGAAATATGTAGTATGCCCTAAACATTAGGGTTTCATGAAATCAAACAATCTCATATCTAATAACCAAAACAATTCAAGAAGTATGTGACAACACGAGAGAGGGATGCAGTAACAGTAATGGATATTACCACGAATAAGAATTTTTAGTTTTCTTTGTTTTCCCCTGCGTTCGTTACCAAACTCATGTTGGTGGGATAAGTAGTAATATATTGCAAGATAAAAACTAATAAGGAAAAACCATAACGTATTTGTTTTCTTATTTCATTTTTTCCTTAACATATACTACTTTTTATCATTATGAATATTACTTTGAACTACAATTACTGCAGCCCTCGCCTATTTGTCATATACTATCTACTATTTTCTTCCGTTAATAGATAGTGTTGTAGTAATCGTCACAATCGTCCATGATCATTCAGCTCAATTGGGATGATGATGAAGATGATGATATAAGCAGTGTCCCGACTGCGACTAATATGCATGCATGGAATTATCTACCGCACTCTGAGTATGTGTAGGAGTCTGTGGGACATTGAGCAACTCTTGCCATTCTTTACCGTGTTTTTGTTGCGAAGCATTATGCATGAGGTTATCAGCAGATGACACACTACTCTTGATTCCGCGACGACAGTCGGATCTGTCTTGTGCAAGACTCTCCCATGAATGTGTATTTAATCGTAAGAGTGTCTTTGAAAAACGTCCAACCGTGACGGAGCCAGTCTTGAATTCTCCATATAACAACTCCCTTGTTAAACGATTATCTTTCATGCGGACTATGTGTCCTGTCCAGAGTGTATGCGCCTTCATCAATACTTTGTATGCTTACAAATTTAGATTGCATGAGTACTTCACTGTCTGGTATTTATCACACCAATGCATGTAAAGAATCTTATAAAGGCAGCTGAGGTGGAAATGGTTGAGTATTCTATCATGTCTGGCGTGTTCTGTCCATGCTGCACAAACATATAAAAATAATGATATTACTGCTACCTGGTAAACTATGAGTTTGTTTGCAGTCGTTATTCCCCTTCTCTCCCAAAGATATGTGCATTGTCTTCTAACTGTGGCACTAGATTTGGATATTTTATTGTTTACCTCAGTGTCAATGTTTACAGCGTGTGAGAGTGCTTCCCGGAAAATTAATGACCGTTTCAAGTTTTTCTTCTTGTAGATATCAGTGCTTCTGCCACTATCTACAACAGTTTTTGTTGTCTGTATTTTTTTTTTTTACTTCTCCTTTACCGTCATTGCATGTGTATTGTTAAATATCATTTTATATCTTTCTTAATTTATTTTTTATGTTGTGTTGTCATTCTGGAAAAACGCCCTTTGGTGGTATCATAGAAGCTGTTTCTGTTAATAATATTTATGTGTGTTACAATTTATACTTTTGTTTTTCTTATTATATTTTTTTCCCTATAACATACTACTATTAACACCAACACAGAGTGGGATTCATAGTTCACAAAGAGAAAGTTAATTCTATCATTAGATGCACGCCTATAAAAAGCAGACGTATAACAATAGGTATAGCAGCTAGATGCAAAAATATCACAATCATTCGAGTTTATACCCCAACCTGCCGACTAAGAATTATCGGAAATAGACGTATTTTATGAAACACTATTGTCTAGTATGTTTCCCAAGGTGGCTTGTTATCCACTCTTGCCATTAGGTGTAGTGATTGTAGCACGAGCTTGTGTTACAAGGCCATATGTATCGTCTCGGCTGTGCTGTGACCGTCTTTGTTCACGATATCCCTGACGTTGTCTATCCATCTTTTCTGTGATCTTCTTCTGTCTTTGTACCCTAATCTCATTTGGTTATATGTCTTCACAGCTAAGTTGTGATGTATTCTCATAATGTGGCCAAATCACTTTTTTTGCTGCCTCTCTATATATTTCGTGCAAGGTGTTATACCCATTCTTTCCCTGATTTCTCCATTTCGAAATCTGTCAAGCCTGGTGGTCTCTGCGGCCTTCCTCAGGCACATATCTCAAACGTCACTATCTGTCTGTGCTGGGAAGATGAGCTAGGCCAGGTTTCGCCCTGGTAACAAAGTGTTGGTAATATACTGTAAATTTGTCTTCTGACTTCCATCTCGATCTTGGTATGAAGAAGTAGTGGTGACAGTTGGTATGTTACTGCATTTTCCTTTTTAAATCTCGTCTCTATCTCTCTATTTTCTGCTTCCATTTTCTGTGAAAATACTACCAATATATTTTAACTCCGGTACTTGTTCTACTCCAATGTTTTATATATATATATATATATATATGTTTAGTGTGCTCGATGTTCTACATGTTTTCATAGTTTCCATCTTTTGTGCATTGATTTTCATGTTGTATATTCTATATATTAGTGAGTTAACATGGATTTGCAGTTGTTCTTGGTTTTCGTATATGAAGCTCTGATCGTCTGCGGAAAGCAGTTCATTTAGTTCATTGCTTAGTTGTTCTGAGTTATCTTGTTCTGAGTCGGCGATGCTGCCCTCTGCACTCTTTGCCTATTTTATTGTTCTATGTATGTATATATTGTATAACAAGTGTGAGAGCACACATTCCTGATGCACTCCCGTTTTTGTCTCAAATGAGTCTGTAATACCATCTGATGTTCTTACCACGCACTGGCAGATTTTATACAAAGCTCTTATACTTTCTAACAAACACTTCTCCTTTGATACAATACATTTCTAGAGTTTCCGATATACGTCTCTGTTGACTCTGTCCAGCGCTTTCTCCTGATCTATTAATATTGCGTTTAGTTTGTTGTTGTATTCTATTGCTCTCTCACTTATTTGCCTGAGCTTGCACACGGCGTCTGTGCTCTTTTGAAGTTAAATTTAGAGGGGTTCAATTGTGGTTAAACGATATATCTTTCACGTTGCGGCATCCCGGTGTCTTAATAATAAGATAGCTCGATATGTTTCGCATTCTCTTTTGTTGCTCTTGTTTTTTCTACACGGACACGATTACTGGCTTTTGGCAGTCCGCTGGAACTTCCCTGTCTTTCCACACAGTTATGAAAATTATTTTCAGCCATTTTACGCCAATATCTTGACATGCTTTAATGGCTTCGTTGGATATGCATTCTGTGTCCGACGATTTCTTAATTGGGCTGTTTTTGATAGGCATTTCTATTTCTTGGCATAACATTTCTGACTCTGGTGTCTTGGTCTTTCCCTTATAACTATGTTACATCAGAATTCTAGGATTATACAGTTCTTGGAAATTATCTTTCCAAACATATGATTTATGAAACAGTAAGGGGTGCAAAGGATCTCGCATTGCTCTCCTGCGGACCCAGGGTTAGAAGATAACCAAGATACTGAAAGTACCTTCTGGTCATGCACCTTGGAAACAGAAATGCAGATGTTCTTGCTGTATTCCTGGACAATACCTTAACGCTCGTTTAAGTGGATGTGGAGGCTGTAGATGGAATAAAGACAAACAATAGCTGCGAGACTTCTAAGCCAACACATCCAGTTGCACTGTCGGTACATATTGACGATATGCATGTATGCACTGTGTCTTGTAAAGTAGATAATGCAGAAACATTTGAGGTGCTGCAAATGTCAATTTCCGGTATGGGTAGCTCCCATCAAGTCATGGTAACCATATGAGTACACATTGCACATGGAAAAGTCAAAACGCGCTAGAGGGCAGTGCTGTGCATGTGAATCGATATAGTGGCAACGGAGCCGCAATTGGCAATCACGAGACCGACTGGCGGAAGTGCTGTTCATGCTCGATAACACACAGAAGCCATAATTCCCACCACAATAAACCCCATTCAATGTAGGAGTAAGGTCTCGGGCATTGGATAGGCCAACTCGAACATGTACCCTTGGAAATGAAAGAAAGCTTTGAATACAGCTCCCCATTGCACACATGACAAGCAATGAACAAGTGTCGGGGAGTACAGTATTAAAATTTATAAACCAACGCAATGTTGAGACTCGAACTCTAGACTTTGCACAAAGCAGAGGGTTTGCAAGTCACTAACGACACTGAAAACCTAGCCCAAATTTACTGTCGGCCGTTGCCCAATACAGCTAATGCGGAAATAATTGGGTTTAGTACCCGAGGGCCCACTACAAAGTTCCTTGTCCGAGATAGGTGTAATCTACCTACTTCTTTGGGAAACATACGCAATGGCGAAGAAACAAAATACAAAGGCAAGCATGGCGATTGATTGGAAAGCCATCACATGCGAACGAGGTGAGTGCGTGGGTCAAATGCCAGACCTCCGAAGTGTTGTACAAAGCAGCACACCATCTAGGAAGGTGTATCAACCTTGAGTCAAATTCGACTGTCGCTGTTACCAAACACAGCTCATACAGAATAAATTAGGTCTGTGATCTAGGGATACATTTGGTTGTAATAGTGTGTTCTTCCTACACGAGGAAAAGTTCACTGCTGCGAAGCACCACCTCGTCGGAGGAAAGTAACACAATTGATGACCCATGAAAAATATCAGCTCGAATCGTGATACTCCTCTGAGTAGAAGACTCAGTCAATAGGTACTTTCATTACACCGAAAGCTGTAGTCTTCCGGGTATGTTAGAACGCTCAGAAAAACCACCCAAATGCACGTAGGAAGTAAGAGCTAATCGCTCGTAATTTCTGTGGTTATCGACAAATAAACAAAACAAACATGAAACACTAGAAGACACAATAAATGATATGCCTAGAAAAGATGTGTTAATAGTACTAGGTGACCGTAACGCAAATATGGGGCCTGAAATTTATGAACAATGGGCTGACATAGTAGAGAAATTTGGAACAGGAGAAATGAACGAACAAGGACTAAGACTTTTGGATTTTGTCAACAGATATATCTATCTATCTATTGTGTTTTCCACAAATGCTCTTGGTCTTCGTGGGGAGCTCTCTAATTGAATCTTTCCATCTTGTTTGTGGTCTTCCTCTTGGTCTTCCTCTTTGTAGCCGTTATGTCTGCTATTGTACGCCCTGTTGGCTGATTGTGAACTAGTTGATCTGTTGTCTCTCTATAAAGTATTTGCATAGTATGGTCTTGACTATTTGTCTGATGTCTTCATTTCTCATTCGGTCTTTTCTGGTTTATAGCCTTTCTCGCGCGTTTCATCTCACATGTTGTTATCTTTCTCAGGAGTGTTTACCAGGAAGTACGGAATGGAAAGCAACACGGAGAAGAGCAAGGCCTTAGTTGACGACAGAGACACATAAGCACAGGCTCTCATAATGATGAATGGATAGAAAATTGTGACGGTGAATGCATTCAAATACCTCGGTTTTAGCATATACAGCGATGGAAAATGAAAAGCAGAATTGAAGATAATGCTGGGGGTGGCATTAGCTTCTATGTCAAGGTTGGGCTTAATTTGGAAACCCAACATCAGTGTTAGGGTGAAAATGAAACGGTATAATTCGTCAGTGCTTTTTACTGTGATGTATGGTTGTGAGAGTTGCACTTTCACTGCGGTAATGTAAATTAAAGTAAGAAGCATGAGGATACTTGAAAATAATTCTTACGGCTAACGGGAATTAAACCATGTCCGTTGCGGAGGAACCGAATCGCCTTGCAACTCAGGTAAACAAGTTTTCCGTACTTGACCAACCCATTAACACAGGTTGAATGTTTTCACGAAGATATGGTTTATCAAGTACGGAAAACCTGTTTACTACAGTCATGAGACGATTGCATGCCTTCGAATACAAATGTTACAGACACATTCTACGAATATAATACAGAGCATAAGGCAAATGTGTAATAATGTGAGGGGTCCATTATCCAAATAACTATGAAACTAATTCAACAGATTTTGATTTGTGAGACTGGCCCATTATCTAAGCTACTAACAAACTAGTACTCCAGATTCGAATTAGCAGGACTGGGTCAATCTATCAACCTACCAATGCCAATGTGTCGATGTATATATACATATTATATAAGTGTATAAGTGTGCTTTATCATCATGGTGACTTGGAATTGAAGTCTATCATATAATTCTGCTACAAGTCATCAGTATGTGAGCTATGATTGTCATTTATTTGTTCTTATTCCAGTATCTCAAAGATTCGATATCGAGCGAATAAATAAATCACTGTAAGATATTTTAAGGATACATGTGATATGTTTGTGAATGGAGGCTACCGAATATCTTCTCCCATGGTACAAGGTAAAGTGTAGCCAGCAGGCGGTTATGATGTGTATATCTGTTTGATTCTGTTGTATTCTTTGCATTTTTCAATGATATTTATTTACGTTAAGTGTTAAAGTTCTGTTTTACGTGATTCGCTAGTCTTTTTATCACATTTCTATGTCTCTGCTTTGCGATCTATATACTGTTCAAAAAGAAAAGAAACGCAACGTTATTACAGTGTATTGAGCCCTAACTGTGTGTTGACACATCAAATGTAGCAACTACTTGTGTAATAATAATACTAAAATAATTATAACCATTTTTTAGAATCATTATTTTCCCAGTTGCATCATTTGGATGCGAGACCTGGACTAAAGTCAACAAGACAATATCAATAAGAATAAATTCATTAAAAAAGTGCTACTGAAATTTCCTGCGAATATAATGGACAGAGAAAAATTATAATATTGAAGTTTTGAAATTCGTGAAACTAAATGAAGGGTGGCTTCTATATACCATCATACGACGGAGGCTACAGTAGTTTCGACACGTAAAGAGACATGATGGTACCCATATATGTAATAATCACCACTTCTGCATACCCTATATATTATGTACAATGTTGGTACGGTAATACACTTCCGCACATGAGAAACACACTGACAATCAATACAGGTCGAAAGAGGAATATTGTATTTATGTTGGCACCATCACAATGTGAAGTGCATGAAAAGGAAAGGACTGATGATGTAGTCGAGAAGGAAGGAGAAAGCATGAACAAAGACAATGAAGTCTCATATCAGGAAAATATTAGAGATATACAAAACATCACAATGGAAATAACTCGACAAAAGAGATATAGTACTATTTATTCTTGTAGGGGCATGTGACTATATTAAGTCTGAGGACAGAATAGAACCAACGAAAAAAAGAACAACACATGCGCTGAATGCGACTGTCTCCTACACCACTGTGCTGTTGTGGAACAGCTGTATCAATCTCTGAGCATATCCTGCAGAATTATCCCGAGTATAAACAATTGAGAAAAGAATACTGGTCCAACAGACCTTCATTACAACAAACATTTATTGAACCAAAGAGGAAATTCAGAACACGGTGGAGCAGGGAGCAACATATTTATGTTGTCGTGGACACTCTTTAAATATTTTTTTCTTCAGGGACCCCTAAAATATTCAATATTTGAAAATGTTCAAGAATTAATTATTGTGTTAACGATAGTACACTGACATTGAACACGTAGTTGTAATTTTATAATAATAGAGACAATCAAACATATATTTAAATATTCGTTTATCGTTTATTTTGAATGGATCTGTCACATATAGGACCCACTAATTTATTTTCGTAATACATCCATATTTACACAATCTTGGAGCGTGTTGAGCACAAATAGTGTTCTAATAGAAGTTTATACAAAGTAGGGGTGAAGCGATGGCTGCTAATGTTCACAAAGCCAGCGTGAAGCGATGCCTATTAATGTTCACAAAGTCAGGTTGAAGCGATGCCTATTAATGTTCACAAAGTCAGGTTGAAGCGATACCTATTAATGTTCACAAAGTCAGGTTGAAGCGATGACTATTAATGTTCACAAAGTCAGGTTGAAGCGATGTCCATTAATGTTCACAAAGTCAGGTTGAAGCGATGCCTATTAATGTTCACAAAGTCAGCGTGAAGCGATGTCCATTAATGTTCACAAAGTCAGGTTGAAGCGATGCCTATTAATGTCCACAAAGTCAAGTTGAAGCGATGAGCACTAATGTTCACAAAGTCAAGTTGAAGCGATGCCTATTATTGTTCACAAAGTCAGCGTGAAGCGATGCCTATTAATGTTCACAAAGTCAAGTTGAAGCGATGCCTATTAATGTTCACAAAGTCAGGTTGAAGCGATGTCCATTAATGTTCACAAAGTCAGGTTGAAGCGATGGCCACTAATGTTCACAAAGTCAGGTTGAAGCGATGGCCACTAATGTTCACAAAGTCAAATTGAAGCGATGCCTATTATTGTTCACAAAGTCAGCGTGAAGCGATGCCTATTAATGTTCACAAAGTCAAGTTGAAGCGATGCCTATTAATGTTCACAAAGTCAGCGTGAAGCGATGTCCATTAATGTTCACAAAGTCAAGTTGAAGCGATGCCTAATAATGTTCACAAAGTCAGGTTGAAGCGATGTCCATTAATGTTCACAAAGTCAAATTGAAGAGATGCCTATTAATGTTCACAAAGTCAGGTTGAAGCGATGCCTATTAATGTTCACAAAGTCAGGTTGAAGCGATGCCTATTAATGTTCACAAAGTCAGCGTTAAGCGATGTCCATTAATGTTCACAAAGTCAGGTTGAAGCGAAGGCCACTAATGTTCACAAAGTCAGGTTGAAGCGATGCCTATTAATGTTCACAAATTCAAGGTGAAGCGATGCCTATTAATGTTCACAAAGTCAGGTTGAAGCGATGCCTATTAATGTTCACAAAGTCAGCGTGAAGCGATGCCTATTAATGTTCACAAAGTCAAGTTGAAGCGATGCCTATTAATGTTCACAAAGTCAGTTTGAAGCGATGCCTATTAATGTTCACAAAGTCAAGTTGAAGCGATGTCCATTAATGTTCACAAAGCCAGCGTGAAGCGATGCTATTAATGTTCACACAGTCAAGTTGAAGCGATGTCCATTAATGTTCACAAAGTCAAGTTGAAGCGATGCCTATTAATGTTCACAAAGTCAGCGTGAAGCGATGTACATTAATGTTCACAAAGTCAAGTTGAAGCGATGCCTATTAATGTTCACAAAGTCAGGTTGAAGCGATGTCCATTAATGCTCACAAAGTCAAGTTGAAGCGATGCCTATTAATGTTCACAAAGTCCAGTTGAAGCGATGCCTATTAATGTTCACAAAGTCAGGTTGAAGCGATGCCTATTAATGTTCACAAAGTCAGGTTGAAGTGATGCCTATTAATGTTCACAAAGTCAAGTTGAAGCGATGTCCATTAATGTTCACAAAGTCAAGTTGAAGCGATGTCCATTAATGTTCACAAAGTCAGTTTGAAGCGATGCCTATTAATGTTCACAAAGTCAGGTTGAAGCGATGCCTATTAATGTTCACAAAGTCAGGTTGAACTGATGCCTACTAATGTTCACAAATTCAAGTTGAAGCGATGTCCATTAATGTTCACAAAGTCAAGTTGAAGCGATCTCCATTAATGTTCACAAAGTCAAGTTGAAGCGATGTCCATTAATTTTCACACAGTCAAGTTGAAGCGATGTCCATTAATGTTTACAAAGTCAAGTTGAAGCGATGTCCATTAATGTTCACAAAGTCAAGTTGAAGCGATGTCCATTAATGTTCACAAAGTCAAGTTGAAGCGATGTCCATTAATGTTCACAAAGTCAGGTTGAAGCGATGCCTATTAATGTTCACAAAGTCAAGTTGAAGTGATGCATATTAATGTTCACAAAGTCAGGTTGAAGCGATGCCTATTAATGTTCACAAAGTCAGGTTGAAGCGATGCCTATTAATGTTCACAAAGTCAAGTTGAAGCGATGCCTATTAATGTTCACAAAGTCAGCGTGAAGCGATGTCCATTAATGTTCGCAAAGTCAGGTTGAAGCGATGCCTATTAATGTTCACAAAGTCAAGTTGAAGCGATGTCCATTAATGTTCACAAAGTCAAGTTGAAGCGATGCCTATTAATGTTCACAAAGTCAAGTTGAAGCGATGAGCACTAATGTTCACAAAGTCAGGTTGAAGTGGGGGCCACTAATGTTCACAAAGTCAGGTTGAAGCGATGGCCACTAATATTCACAAATCAGGTTAAAGCGATGTCCATTAATGTTCACAAAGTCAGGTTGAAGCGATGGTCACTAATGTTCACAAAGTCAGGTTGAAGCGATGGCCACTAATGTTCACAAAGTCAGGTTGAAGCGATGGCCACTAATGTTCACAAAGTCAGGTTGAAGCGATGCCTATTAATGTTCACAAAGTCAAGTTGAAGCGATGAGCACTAATGTTCACAAAGTCAGGTTGAAGCGATGGCCACTAATGTTCACAAAGTCAGGTTGAAGCGATGGCCACTAATGTTCACAAAGTCAGGTTGAAGCGATGACCACTAATGTTTATTTTAAATTTAGCTATGTATTCTTTTTATAAATTATAGATGTTCCTTTTCAATTTTAACAATTCTCAGAAATAAGTCCTTCTCTTATCTCAGATAGTGCGGCTTTGCGGCGGATTGTATAGACCGTATCTTTGAGTGCAAAGTTATCGAATTCAAATCTCGCTGCAGGCAATTATGCAACTGAATTGTTCAGATTGCAATATCAAACTACTGAATCGGATGTTTCTGGCCATTGTAGTAAACAAAACGGCGATACGACGCATTTAAGTTATCTGGAGCCGTCTGTAAATCTTTAATACCATTGTCCTGCTATAGGAGATCCGGTGGGAGTTTGCGAATGAAAGAAACAATCAGAAGAAATGCTGGGTTTATGGCTAACTCCTGAATAGGATATGCTACCAATTTTTATTATATCTTTATTAAAACCATTATTGAGCGGGTTTTCTAACATTTACCTTGTTTCTGTCTTTCTATTTCTATATAGAAGGTTCAAAATAAGAAAGGTTTTTAGAAAGGTATACGCTGATTAGATACGCATATCGGCTTTGTCGACTTGGTCATTAATTCCTCGTGGTTACCTGAATTGTACTCACCTCGTGATTCGCGAGGTCATGAAAGAGATCAAGGTCTAAACAACATTTTTGGCAATAAATAGTGACAGATTTATGAGAATGTCGTGAACATTATTGAACACAAAACTCTCTGATCATATTATAAAATATTTATAAAAGATAGACGTTCCTCGAATAAATTCAGTTGCGAATTCGATACGCATGTACAGTTCATCTTATACATCATCACTGGACGCTTACAGAGTAGACAATAACACAATTTAGTGTCCAAACAATTTAATGTAGTCAAAAGCATCAATAGTTGTCTTTGGATCGATGTGAACATTCAGTGGCAGACCTGTCGCGCAGTGGAAGACCCAGAGTCACAACTCCTGCAAAAGACCGCTTCATATGGCTCTGTAACCTCAGGAATCGATTTGTATCTGCGTCCTATAGAATCCAGTCAATGTCAGCAGCTCGTCGAATTTCAGATCAAACTGTCAGGAACCAGCTACACAACGCTTGTCTTTGCGCTAAAATTCGCTAAAGAGGTACTGTTCTTATGGACTGGCAACGCTAGAACCGACTGCAGTGGGTGAATAAGCATCGTCAATGGACCATTGGGAATGACTGGGGACGAGTCTGGTTAAATAATCGACACATTTTATTTTCTCCAACGCAAAAAAGGTAGACGGAGAAGAATTTGCACATCAGATTCCGTGAGTTTTACGCCAAGAACAGCCTTGTTGAGGCTCCTTCACATGGTGTTGGAGGTGTACTGATGTGGGGTCATCAGGGTCGATTTCTCAGCAGGATAACGCTGGATCACACGTGGCACAACTCACCACCCAGTTCCTCGCTAACAATAACATTCATACCATTCCGTGGCCAGCCATATCATCGGGCATGAACCCCATAGAACACTTATGTGATGAACTCGACAGACAACTACATCAGCGAGAGGTGGCTAAAGTCAATCTCCGACAGTTGTCTCTTGCATTGCGGGAAAAGTGGGCAGCCATGCCACAACAGATCTAACGTTGTTAAGCTAGATCGGATCCAAGTCATGGAGACGTCGTTCTCTGATAGAGGTCAGACGACACCATCAATAAACCCGTAACCCTTCAGGGTCGTAGGGGTACCACATTGGATGCCTCAGCACACAGAGTCCTACAGCGAATTATATCCTCAGCGATGCGGATGAGTGTGGAAATATCTTGCCCTGTCCATTCCTTGATGTTGTCTGTCCATGCCTTTATTTTCCCTCCTCTGCTTCTTCCACCCTCGACAGCTCCCTGCAGTTTTGTTTTTGGCAAGAAATCGTGCCTGCATACATGTCCGAACAATGCTAGACGACACCATACACCTTACTAAAACGGAGGCCTCAGTCGCAAAGAATAAACGACCAAACAAACAAAAAGTAATGAACATAATCTCATTGTTAATGTCTGAACGGTTCTTCATGCCAAGGGTGAAACATTAATTCCGAAATATAAACATTTTGTACACGTTTGAAATAAATTAGAACTGCAATAATGTTACCTTTTTTGAATAAAATATTTATATTTATCTTTTCATTGTAACGAATAACGGCTCATAATATTCTGTCCAGTATTCTTTGACTGCTTCCCTAAAAGTATACCACAGATTCCAAGTGGATTGCATATCACAGATTTAAAAAACCCCTGTGGTAGATCTTATCTAGAAGACGTGTGTGTCGATACAGACATAAACGAAAGAACTATAAAAAGGATGTATCTGGGAACTGGTGGATATTTATAGAAAACAGTATGCTATGAACGAGGTTATGCATGTACTAGTTAATGCTAGGAACGAGGTTATGTATGTACTAGTATATGCTAGGAACAGGTTATGTATGTACTATAATATGCTAGGAACAGGTTATGTATGTACTAGTTAATGCTAGGAACGAGGTTATGTATGCACTAGTATATGTTAGGAAAGAGGTTATGTATGTACTAGTATATGCTAGGAACGAGGTTATGTATGTACTATAATATGCTAGGAACGAGATTATGTATGTACTATAATATGCTAGGAACGAGGTTATGTATGTACTAGTTAATGCTAGGAACGAGGTTATGTATGCACTAGTATATGCTAGGAACGAGGTTATGTATGCACTAGTATATGCTAGGAACGAGGTTATGTATGTACTAGTATATGCTAGGAACGAGGTTATGTATGTACTAGTATATGCTAGGAACGAGGTTATGTATGTGGTATTATATCAAGACTGTACTTCAGTGTACACAACCTTGCCGCTCTACGTAATTCATCTTGCCTGATGCCACGGATCCAATGTTTTTATTGACCCTTTTTTTTCCGCATGCCACCGTTCCCCCTTTTCCCAATGGACCGTACCAATAAATCAAAGTTCAGCTAACTGGTACAATCAGTTGTAAGGCCCTACTACGCGGAGAATTTGTTGGTTTGTGCGAGTGTTGAAACATTGAGGATTGGAGATTTTGTGGGGCAGGAAGGGGAGGGGAAGGGAATGAAATGTTATTGATGATCAAAGCCCCGGATGCTGAAGTGGCCAAACGTCAATCCAAGCTTTGGACGATTGGCCCTCCCTTGTCTCTTCTGCTTAATGATTTTTGTATTCGATCAGATCTGGCTAGCTGTCTGTTTGATTGACAGGCTTTTAATAAGGTACATTTTCATTTATTCGGGGCGCTCGTTGGCGTGGAACAAAATGTGTAATTAGAAAGCGTCTGTGCTTTCAGATTACAAGGTTGTTGTTGGCTGCTATTGAAATGCCTCTCTGATTTACGTCGAAACTGCAAGTGAACGGAATAAGGCAATGCAGAGAACATGTATGCACACATTAACACAATGTATGTTTATCAGCGTTCCTGCACTGGTATAACGATTTATCACAAGCATAATATATAATAGGTTCAAGAATGACTACTTCCAATATAAAAGCAACGAAAACGTGCATGTTGTGGACATGTTAGCCGATATGTTTCTTTGTCAAAAACAATCTTATAATGCATATGAAGGTAGATGAAGCAGAGGAGAAAATAATCATCATGGGAAGACAATATACTAGACAGATCAAGATTTTTCCACACTCATACGAAAAATAGTCAATCGCTGGAGTACTCTGTGTGTTGATGCACCTAATGTAGTACATCCTTAACACTGTCTGTGTATTGGGGCATCCAATGAGTAAGTACCTCTACGGCTCTGCCTGTGTAGTTCCCAAACCTCCTGTCTCATAACGTGGAAAAAAATGAAGATTTTTTGTTTCTTATATTATTGATTAAGCTCCGTTCGCACTTGATTCTTTCAAAACCTCACTATTAGTTTTCCTGAGAGTGGATGGTATTCTCAGCATTCTTCTGTAGAACCATATCTCTACTGCTGATAATGCTATGACGACTATAGACATTTAATTATAGTCATGTGGACTCTGCGGTTTAATCCTTCTGAAGTAACGTTATTTGCCATTTTCGTGATTTTATTGGTCACAATGTGACGAAAGCCAATGAAATAGATGGGAAACGTTAATTACTATTATTTTTGAAGGTTTATAGTCATGATTTCACAGGACTATACAGTAGACGAGCAACAGGAAGGATTTCGTCAATGGTTAGCGTTCTGGTCACCATCTATCTACAGGCCAATGATCAATCTCATCAGCCGTAATAAGTTTATGAAATTAGGACGCATGACTAATATGGAAAATGATTTGCATTAGCAAACAAATTTGCAAACCTTTGTCGAGTCATGGCCTCATTGTTGACCTCCTCCAGTGCTATGCAAAATACATGCTAAACTTAAAAAGATAGAACATGGAAGAAATCAAGATCCACATATAGGAACATCAGCACTAAAAGAACAAGACATACAACAAAAATACCGTGAAGATGTAAGGATTGGAAATTAACATCAAATGAAATAATGCATGGACAATATACAAGGGAAAATCCAGAAGAAACAATAGATAATAAATGGGACAGCTACGGAAAAGTATTCAAACATCAAATAAAAATTTATCAATAGTAAAGCCAAGAACAATAAAAGATGGATGACAGATGAAATATTAGAGAAGAAAGAATGCTAAATAATACCCCGAAATATACACTTTTAGACAATGAGACCTGCAACATGTGCAGAATAGTGGAAAAACAATGGCTGGAAACAAGATGCAGAGAAATAAAAGATGTCAGTACAACAGAAGACTTCTTCCGTTCACTTGAAAAATGTCTATATCTGTAATTATGTCTCCTGAATAAAACTCACTGTCCTTTGTAGTTCACACAGTTGCCCATAGAGCTTCAATTCCAGTGTTGTTTCCTCTGGCCAAAATGTCTGCCTCAGCGTTTAATGCTCAGAACACTCTTGAAGTATATGTTTGGCACTCTGTGCTGCCTGTCCACATGTACACATGGCTGTGTTTCCTATCTTGAATGTTGTGTACATGTGACTGCGGCGTCGGTTATGTCTCGTTCTGAGACGTAGAATTGCAACTTGTTCTGATCTGTTCATAATGTAATAGTCATCTTGCGTTATGTTTGTGGCTTTCTTATTGACTTGATCATCTATTGTTTTTTTTTCGGATGGTAGGTGATTGGTACATCGGGTTGGTCTGCGGCATCACTATCTTAGGCAGTTGATCTACTTTTTCATTTCCTGGTATTCCACAGTGAGAGGGTATCCACTGCAAAATAGCACTATACTGGTAAGACAGTTAATTAAATATGTTTTGTATGTTAGTTTTCCAGACTGGAGAGCATGGAGCACTGACCTGGTATCAGGAGGACTGTATTAAGGGAATATATTTTCTAGCTATACTCATGAAAGGTCGGGACATTCTATCAGCGTTTCTTGTCAACCGACTCTTTGTTTAAAGCCGTAGGATGACACACATATATATATATATATATATATATATAGAACGTGGACAATGTCACCATGGTTAGATGACTACTTTAAACAATAAATTAATAACTATATACATACATTTATTTACATGTTGTACTAAATATAAACATGCATATTTATATGACATTCAACCTTTAGAACATCGATTAAATATGAACATTGCTTAGAAATGAGTTTTATTTTGGTTTGCTATTTCAGCTGGCGCTCTCCACATAAAAACATTGCTATATCACGGAGCATGCGTTCGGAAATCCGGGGAATAACCATGATTTCCATTTGTTTTACATTATTTAAGGGGTGCAAAGGGAACGCATTGCTCTAGGCGGACCCAGGGTTAACAGATAACCAAGATCCCAAATGTACCTCCACGCGGTGCACCCTGGAAACAGAAATACAGAAGCTCGAGCTGATTCTGGCCAAATCATTTGGGGATCGTGTCTGAGAATGTGGAGGTAGCAGATGGAAAGAAATTTGACTGCACAAGAGACAGACAATATCTCCGACACCACCAGCATCACCACATATAGCGACACTGTCGACATACAGTGAAGCTAGTCAGTCCAGTCCGAACATTGGATGGGCGGCCAATGTAAAATGCACGTGAAGGTAGATGCATGGCGAGAGACAAATAGATTTCATACCGAGTACAATGAAACAATGAAAGGGCAGAACAGAGCTAGAGGGCAGCGCGAACTGCAAATAGAAAATGAAAAGTTCCTAGGAAAGGGGAACTACAAGCTCCGTCAGCTCGAGAAGAGCTTCTAGTTACCTGTGTTTCTTACAGGCAGAGACCCAGACCCATTCATTGGCGTTTGGTAAAGCAAGAAGACCTAATCCAACTCTAATGTCGAGCCTTCCTAAACCGGAAATATGCTCGCGAAGAGAAATGGTTCAGTACTCGATGCGCTCAGGCACAAAAGGGACAACGATTTAGCCCTGGCCCAACTCTACTGTCAGGTTTTCCTACACCGGAAATACACTTGAAGATAGAAAGGGTTCAGTACCTGATGGGCGCAGGCGCTATTGGGACAAGGACGCTCAGCTCGAAAACGCCTTGCTCTCAAACGCGTGGTGTGAGACTCGAACTTGGACAAGGGGTACACGATGTCGGTGAATGACACCTCTGCTAAGAGGGCGAAAGAGCCAGGGTCCAACTCCTCTGTTGAGTTCTTCCCCTTAAGGAAACAGGCTCACGGATGAGAAACGGTTCAGTACCCAATGGGCACAGGCACAGCACGTCCAATTACACGAGGCAAGTTCATAGACAGTGGAACACCTCGTTCGAGTCAGACGAGAGCAAAAAATCGTCTGGGCGAAGAGTCTCCACTACGCGTGCCTGGAGACAGATATAGAGGCTGCCACAAGCTAAGGGTAGCCCACCCGAATTGTCAAGGCATGCCGAAATCTGATGTGCTAGGCCTACAAGGCGCATAACGGTGGCACAACGTAATCACGCTCCCGGCGGAAATCGCACGGATATCCGTGATGGATACAATGAAGCGAACGAAAAACAAACAAACAAACAGTATTTAATACTGCATAATGACATGTAGTCTTCTTCTATATTGGTGCAATATTCTGTGTTTGTTTATTCTATGATGATGAGGACATTTCGGTCGAAACGTCCATTTGTTCTGATAGAGGCCCCCTGGAATACCTTTTAAATCAATTTATAATAATTTTTTTATATTTATCTAACTAATCAATAGGAATCCGTCATTTGATCTTCTTTCACTAACACAAACAAGTCTGAAAACAGTCATAAACAAGACGCTTAATTGCCATATCGAAGAACTGTCTCGTATATTGAATTATAATCAGTTTACTTAGCGCCAAATTTGTTGTGTGTTGGTTTATTATTGTTATTCTTGCGTCTTCGGCTATATTTATGCTTCGTCTGTTTCCTTCAATTAGGAAATGTTATAGTTTCGGCAGCAAGAGGTATGTGTTAAATATAAGTTTTCATCTCAATTTCTACAAGTAAATGTACATTGAGTTATTGAATATCTTCAACAAAATGAAATATTGCATGCAGTTTTTAGGGATATTATTTGGGAGGGGAAATTTTTCTGCTGTAGTCGTTAGCCGTTCGCTATGTGCTGAAGAAGTCGTGAGTTCTAATCTCCTTCGCGACGTCTTGTTTACGAAGTTAATTTTTTTAGACATCCATGTAGATTATCACGTGAAGCCATCGAGTTACCTGCTCTGTATGAAACATACACCAGGTGTCGACTTACCTGCTCAGTATGGACTATTCACCAGGTGTCGAGTTACTTGATATGTATGGAACACTCACCAGTTGTCGTGCTGCTTTGTTGTGAGGGACGGGGTACATAATGAGGTAACCTGAGTACAGATAAGTCAATCTCTATCTCTTTTTAGCACTTGTTGAGTGCTGATGACATTCCTCAACCTTCTAAGTGAACGGGCTGCCTGGAAGAGCTCCATAGATAAAGGGAGGGAATGTAGGTGGAAATTATTTTACCTTTTCCCTCTCCCAACTTTGTCAAAATAGAATATGACATTTAGTACTAGAAAGTAACTTATAAAAATGGAAACCTCCATTCACCCTCACCTCTCATTCTTAACTGTTCTCTGTGTGTATATATTTTCCTGTGTGATATAACAAATCAAGGGAATCAGAGGCAATTAATACACATCAAAGCATAAAAAAGAGCCAAGACAGGGATGTGTGCTGTCGCCTATTCTTCTGCATAGACATAATTATAAAAGAAACACAAAATGAGATATATAACGAAATAACAGAGAATGAACACCTTAACAACGAACTTCTTTTCGCTGACAATCAAAGCATCATATATGATGACGTAGAAAAACGAAAACTCACATCAACTCACTATCAAGAATATGCAATAAATACAACATGTGGATTAATGCACACAATATAGAAATATGCAAATAAAGAGATCAACATATCATTTAAACATCGAAATAAAAAACATAAATATAAAACAAGTCAAAAAGTCCAAGTACCTAGGGCGTATATTCACAGATGACGGACTACCCCATAGAGATATAGAAACAAAGTGCCATAATCAAATTTTGTGACATATCAGCTGTCACCATTGCTATTGCATTAAAAAATCGACATGGAAGTAAAGAAACAAATGCTTAAGAGAATCTTTATACCAATACTATGCTACCAATGCCATATTTGGCAACTGACATCTACACATAAGAGAAAGATAGAAAAGTGTGAATTGAAATGTCTAAGGGAGACTATTGGAGTCACCAGACTCGACGAAATGCGCAGTGAGAACATGAGAAAGTTCTCACTGTATCACATCATGCATCAAATATATAAAGAAAAAGTAGACAACATGGTTTGGACATCTTATGAGGATGAGTAATCAACTTCCCATAAGAGTTTATAGCAAGATGGGTTCAGTATACAGAACCAAGGGCAGACCTAGTAAAAGGTAGATAGACACCATCAAGACCATCCTGAATAAACATGACTATACCTCAATCAGAGCAACACACCTGGCTCTGGAACACATGCCTCCTTCACAAACCCCTACGCTCAGCAGCAAATGCGAAAGCTATGAAAACACCACCTGGGGATAGACAATATAACTAAGATATGCCATATGAAATATTATTAATTAATGATTAGCGGAATAACAGTACATATGGTAACATAATATAGTAGCAAAAAGTTGGCATTACCGTTGTCAATGAATACAATAAATAAAAACAAAAACAGGGAATAAACGTCAAGATCTCACGCAAACAATACCAAAAACAAAGTCCCTCGTCAATTATACAATCCTCTAACAGCTTAGTGTAGTTCTTCAAATGTAACTTTTTACCGTGATTTTTTTTTTCTGAAACAAAATTTACACCTAAGTGATCAATTAAAATGTTCGTCAAAAGGTAAGATAACGTCACTTTTAAATGATGACTTCTGATATCCACTGGCATATATTGTAGAAGGACTTGGTAGAAGATTCAACTTTCTTAAGGCATGGGTTTCTCTAAAAATATCAGAATACGAGTATTCAGCTTGACTTTAGCGGATCTATTCTTGAAAAACCACGGTATGGTCAGTAGTTGTGGCGAAAGTTGGCAGAAACGTTATCTATTACTTATTTTGACGTGCACAATATCAAGCAATGTTTTTCTAATGCGGGTAAGAGATTTTGGTGGGTTATAAATACGTACGGTCTTGCATCACAGATGGGCCAAAACATCACAAAAACATAATCGTAAATACAATTAGGACTGGCAACTATGGAACTGCTATATATAGTGTAACAGATTGATACGGTGATAAAAGTAAAGTAAATTAACCCATAGCATTTAATAAGGCCATAGAGGTGTCAATTTTTAGCGATCTCACATTGCAGTGGCTCTGCTATATATAAAAAGGCTGCCATCTATCTCCCTAGTAGTCATTACTTCCCGGATTAATCCGCTACCCAATTAAGACTGATTCAACACTGAATAAACAGTGCAGCGACAGAGTACGCAGAGAAAACTTCCACGGACAATTTTATTACTAGCCAGCCATGTATTTTTTTCCCAACAATGTCAGGAGATTTACTTGATTTTGAATCATCACAATTTTTTATTTTAGTATTTTGGTTATATAGCTTATCATACTTATTGTTCTATATTCTGTACAATCCACTGTCTTGGGATTATTATGTAATGTTTTAAATATTCACGTTTGTAGATCGGTCGGTATGTGGCCGGCTTCAAATATGTCATTGCAAAGTTATGTGATGGTTTCCACATCAAATACCTCTATAGCTTTTATTATGTTTATAGTTATGCAGTAAGTGTCAGCAGCATTTCTTAATTTCATATTGTATTGCATTTTGCATTTTTATGCTTCTGATTTTAATATTTATGTGCCATCATTTCTTTCTATTGTTAATTTCTTGCCTCGTTAGTCATAAACAGGACTGTGACATCTTTTCTATCTGGTCAGTACTTCTGTTTTATCTCTCTCTGTCTCTCTCTCTCTCTCTCTCTATATATATATATATATATATATATATATATATATATATATATATATATATATATATATAAAGGAAGAAACATGCAGCTCTTTGTTTTTCCTGTAACGGATAGGTTTCTCGAATTTAGCACGTAGATAGATGGAAATGGCAGGTCGTTTACCTCGGTACGCGGTAGGTCCCCCCCCCCCCGACGCTATGAGAGCTCTTAAAAGTTGATAATTACTGTCAGAAAGAACATTGATCGAGTATTGATGCAATAATATTCCAGTGCACTATACTCTCTTGACTTTTACTTTAACATTTATAGGTTGCTGCCTCACTGAATGGGTATGATGAGTAAACCTTTTACATCTGATCTCTGCCCACTGCTCTAACACCTGTCAATAAATACATATGCCTAGAAATATTTTTTGCTTTCCGACGGCCGTTTATTTTTTTAACGGGTTTAATATTATTATTTTCTACTCGCCTTTCGCTTGTTCAGTGTATATTTCTGTCCATGATCGTATAATACTGTTTACATCTGCGTCTGTGTTATATTAGTAAATTCTAATCGATCGAACGTTACACATTCTCCGGTAAATATTGAGGTCCAGAAAGTTCCAGAAAAATACGTCACATGACACGCATAAACGTGTCCACATTTTTATTATTTCGTATCATTATTTACACTACATCTAAATCTGCAATTGGGATCTAAATATAAACAAAAACAATGATAGTATACAAATAGCAAATGCCGATTGTAGGTGCTTCATTCTAATTAGTCTTTTATACCCAACAATCACCAAAAAAATAAATAATCACATATAGGTCTAGCACGAAAATCTTTTTTTTTAATCAATACAAACTTGTTTTGAAATACCGCCCCTTTCCTATTCATACGCATTCAGTAACACATTGCCTTACATTCCCATATCCCAGAAGTCTATTTTTAAAACAGTGTTTACTTGAGAACACAATTGCTTGATGTCTCCCTGCACATGCGTGACTCAGTATTAACCTATGTCTTCGACAACCGTTTATGTTTGTCAGAGAAAGTGGGTTTCATAATCTTACCAGCATTATAGTGGTACTCACGTATAACTGTGGTGACTGTCTTCTTAGATTTCACTACCCGAGACCGTACAATCATATTTTATAATTGTGAATAAATTATATAAAATTCGAAATTGTCCATTAATTGCGCTTATATTGTCATTGTTTTCGTCGCCATGTGTCTGAGACAAAAATTGTATTTACAAATCGAATATAACTTTTGAAACTCTTTTGTTCAAAGATGTTACGTTTTCAAATGTATTATGTCTCTCTGACATAGAAAATAACTGCAGCAAAACTGTAATCCCACAGATAAAACTTGGAAACGGAGTTAGGAAGTTTTGCAATCATTGGAAACACAGATTACGACATACAAAAATCGACGTTTCGACAATTAAGCCCTTTTTACGGAAAGGTCGATTTGTATGTGTTATTTCCAGGGTTTCTAATCTTACACAGTTTTTTTTGTTCATCAAAAAATTGTTTGTATTGACTGCCACAGGGAATGAAACATTAGTATTTCTTTTGTACTTAGTTATTATATTTAATGAAATAACTATAACGATACAATTGATTCCATCTATACATCCTAGTGCTCAGTAAGCCTTTTACTAATCTACTACCCTACATCACTGTGGTCAAAGGTAAGTGTTCTAAGTGTTGTATTTTACAGAGAAGTACTTTTTTCTCAATAAGTTACGTTTCATCAATCTGATATTTATTTAACTGTTAAAACAACACGAACGACGAACTCGCTAAAATAAAGATTTGTTGTTTCTGCAAAACCAGTAACCGTTACAATTTTTTTCTTTTCCCTGTGATTTCCTTGGCACCAGCAAAACACATTAGCTTCTAGAAACGTGGTAAACTATTTTCCTCTTGTTTACACTATGTTAGTGAGCTACAGTTCAACTCTTTTGGGGAAATCCAAGCCTAATCTGAAGATGTATCAGTATCTAAGATTAGCTGGCATACCTTGTGCTAAGTGAAATATTCAATGTTATGGAACAACTGGCCAGGAAGACTGTTTAAAGTGAATCGTGATTTTAGATGAAATAATCGATTCAAAATTCATGATAATTTTTTTCTTTAAATGTAATTAAGCTTCACCTTATGTTTTTATTTGTTTCCAAAGTTTGCATGTTTGGGTTTGGTTTCCTTACCTACATGTATAATATTCGTGTTTGGTTTTAGGTTAGTTTATATTATAGTTATTTTTGTTTTAACGTTCTCTCTCCAAACTCCGGTTGCATCTCTCTTGTAGTAGGACTATCTATGGTTCTACCAGACTTTAAGCTTCTTCTTTTTCTTCTTCTACGTTCGCCACAAACTCCTGAAGATTAGTAGGATGTAATCTAGAGCACCAATTACAATGTGGTATGGTCTACAGCTTGGCTGTAATATTTGCACCTTTCATCCTGACACGTCAGACTTCAGTTGGCTTTTAGGTTGCTTTGACTATCTATGGGAAGGGATGATCAATTCTAGCCTACAGACATGCTTTGTCGCTTTTTACGACATGCATAGCAGGCGACAGTGCCATTATTCTTTACTACATTTTCGATCCTCGACAGGACACGCGAGAGACCTCTAGCTGGATGCAGTCAAGAGAAAGGAGCTCCGAATGGGATCACAGTGGAGCTTGGAGATGATGATCACTATACCAGCTAAATATGAGACTGTCAGTGTATGTTCGGGGATAAAAATTGGAGCAAAGAATACAGACCCTGTGCCATTCCACGCTTGACATAAGGGAGATTGAGATTTTCGGATGGGGATTACTGTTCCATCTAGAAAGACATAGCTATTTAAATGACATGCTAATATCAGATGTGTCTGGCCGAATAGCGCCGATATCCCGAACGTGCTGTAAACTGTAGTGCACAACACTCATGTTTCCATACTTCATCTTGATAACCTGTTGGTATTTGTAAACCACAGTAGCACACAAGAAGATAAAGTATAAGGGATCACTGCAGACTGAGAAATGGAACACTAGTAAAGTTTTATAATGTGGTCCATGCAACGGATTGAGAATGGGCCCACTACTACATATTTATAATGTCGTTCGGGGATCAGATTGAGAGTAGGACCAGCAGATCATTTTACACTGTGCTCCACGACAAGTTTGCTAATAGAACCACTAATACAATTTATAATGTATTTCATTGAACATTTTGAGGGTATATATTTAGAATGTGATTATTGGAGAAGATTGAGAGTGAAAACACTGGTGCATATTTAGAATGTGATTATTGGAGAAGCTTGAGAGTGAAGACACTGGTACAGATTTAGAATGTGATTATTGGAGAAACTTGAGAGTGTAAACACTGGTACAGATTTAGAATGTGGTCCATAAGGTGGATTGAGATGATATCCACTACAGTGGCGTGTATAGTGCATTATGTAGATTGTTATGATTACTCTGGACATAAAGCCAAGATAGTTAATCTCGGAATGATTTTTTGCACACATGACTCACACTACATGTACATGTATACTAGGAGACATGACTCACACTACATGTACATGTATACTAGGAGACATGACTCACACTACATGTACATGTATACTAGGAGACATGACTCACACTACATGTACATGGATGAATCTTCCTTACTACATTACAATAAATAATTAAAAGGAGCGAAGTATAACTGTCTACAAGCAGGTGTTAAACTGCATCCATATTTTCTCATGTGCGCCTATTTATGACCTGTAACCCCAGGACGAACAACTGTTTATGAACTGTATCTCCAGGAGAGTCAACTGTTTATGAACTGTAACTCCAGGAGAGATAACTGTTTATGAACTGTAACTCCAGGAGAGACAACTGTTTATGAACTGTAACTCCAGGAGAGACAACTGTTTATGAACTGTAACTCCAGGACTAACAACTATTTATGAACTGTAACTACAGGAGAGCCAACTATGTATGAACTGTATCTCCAGGAGAGACAACTATTTATGAATTGTAACTACAGGAGAGACAACTATTTATGAACTGTATCTCCAGGAGAGTCAACTGTTTATGAACTGTAACCACAGGAGAAACAACTATTTATGAACTGTAACTACAGGAGAGACAACTATTTATGAACTGTATCTCCAGGAGAGACAAATATTTATGAATTGCAACTACAGGAGAGACAACTGTTTAAGAACTGTAACTACAGGAGAGACAATAATTTATGAACTGTAACTACAGGAGAGAAATATAAATACTTTTCATTAGCATTGCCTGTGTAGAGTTCAGGATTTACGTGTCAGGGCACTGTCGCAGACACTGAACTATTACAAAGAACATGTATTTTACAGTATTTTATATGATCAGTTTGCCTAGACTCAAATATATGTGACATATTAGTAGGATGAAATATGGCAAAATAACGAATGGTCTTCTTTATTGAGTAATACAGTATAAGGAAAGTAATGGCGATGGACCTCTACTTCGGTACACAGACACACACAAATAATTATTAAGCGTGATACAGGCATTGTTATGGAATCACTGTAGCTGGATGTCAAGGATCATATTGCATGGAAAGACAATGTATTTTATAAACACAAATTTAAAAGTGGTAGCAAATAGTTTAAAGGTCATTAAAGACCTATAACATCACATGATAGTACAAATGGATCTGTGATTCCCTGAACATAAATATTTGGCTTTCGTGGTCCAAGAGAAAACTTTTGACAAAGTAAATAGAGCACAATTGTTCTTCGTCCATCACAAGTGATGATGACCATTTGTTACATCCACTTTTGAAAATTCAATTTTAGTTATGTCCTTGATTATGAGTTCGTAGATGGCTAATGAGCCCTATTCGAGCTGTAAATGTCCTTGGACAGTTTGGACATGGAATAACGACTGTAGACGGATCTTGGTCTATCCGTGACTTTCTAGCTGCTCTCCGCTGTTGAACTGCTGCATTTCTCTTCTTTTTACAAGATGATGCGCTCTTTTTTTAATTTTAGAACGCCATGTAAATCTATTTCGTGCAAGTTCTTCCCATGTATCGTCTATTTCAAAGGCTTTCAGAGTCCTTGTAGCGCTTCCGTTGGCCACCTTGAGATCGTATACCCTTCTCTAGCTCACCATAGAGAAGTATCTTTGGCAGACGATGGTCTGGCATACGCACCAAATGCCCTGCCCAACGAATCTGTGTCTTTATCAGGATCGTGTCAATGCTTGGGATACCAGCTCTATCAAGGCCAATGGTATCTGGAATCTTGTCTTGCCATCTGATGTTCATAACCTTTCTGAGACAATTTGTATGAAAATGATTTAGTTTTTTCACATGACGTCTATACACAGTCCGTGTTTCACTAGCGTATAGCAGCACTGGAAGTACCACTGCTCTGTAAACTTTCAGCTTAGTCTGTAGGATAATGCCATTTCTACGCCAAACATTTGCGTACAATCTGCCGAAAGTACTGCTTGCTTTGGCGATCCTTGTATACACTTCATCATCAACGATGGCATTTTGTGATAACGTACTGCCTAGATATGTGAATCTATTCACAACTTTCAGTGCTACACCATTTACCTTTATGCAGGGCTCGAGATAGATTTTGCCAAGTGCTGGTTGTAACATGACTTCTGTTTTCTCTGTGTTAATGGTAAGCCTAAAGTTGGTACAGGCTTTGGAGAATCTGTCTATAATACATTGTAGATCAGCCTCAGAGTTGGCATTTAGTGCACAGTCATCAGCAAATAGAAGATCCCTGATTGTGTGTGATTTACCTTTGGTTTTTGCTAGAAGCCGCCGAAGGTTGAACAATTTTCCGTCTATGCGATAGGTGATGTTTACACCCAGGTAACAATTATGAATAACATTACAGACATATGGAGTTCCACAACATCTGATAAGTCTATGTCAGAGTATATACGCCAATAGTCAATGCGGCGTGAGAGCAAGCACATGTATATCCGATAAATTTAAAATTCACTTGGGAGTGAGACAGGGATCTGCACTACCCCAACCCCCCTATTGTTTATAACATAAATAGATCACATCTGCAAAGTAGCAAAGAAAATAGAAGAAAACCTGAAGGATAACTTAAACGAATCGCTATTTGCAGACGACCAAGCACTAGTAGCATCATCAGAAGAGCAACTACAAAGACACATAGACAGGCTACATCAAACATGCCAAACCTTTAACATGACGATAAACATAGAAAAGACGGAAGTAATGAAGATAGGAATAACAGAAGGAAACACAAATATATATATTTCGGAAACAACAAACTTAAACATATGACATAATTCACATACCTAGGAAGCAATATAATAACAGACGACAAGAGCAGTAAAGAAATACACAATAGGTGTAATAAAGCATACCAAGCCCTACAGGGCAAATGACACCAATATTCATAACAAAAATGTAGATTTAAACACCAAAATAACACTGTTCAAAGCGATTATTATGCCAACGATGTGCTACCATGCCAAACATGGACAACCACAGCACAAGACATACGCAAACTAGTGACAGCTGAAATGGTATGCTTACGCAGAATCCTCAGAATATTGTGAAGATACAGAGTGAGAAATGAGGACATTAGACAAAGAGCTGGCACCTTTCCAAAATTGGAATATATTAAGAGCCAACGGATCAATTGGTTTGCACACATCAGCAGACTACCACCAGACAGCATACCACGGCAGACTATGCTACATAGATACAGAGAAGGCATACCTAGAGGCCGACCGCGAATACGATGGACCACCAAAATAAGAGGCGACGAATTCTACAATATACTCAGCACACACGAGGACCATCTCCATATAACTCTTCTACCCCTGATGATGAAATGCAATAAAGGGTTTAGCGAATAATAGATAGATAGAAAGATAGATGGAAAGATAGATAGATAGATAGATATAAAGGCAGACAGACAGACAGATAGATAGATAGATAAATAGATAGATAGATAGATAGATAGATAGATAGATAGATAGATAGATAGATAGATAGATAGATAGATAGAAAGGTGAAGTACGTCCTCTTTAACGTCCTTCTCAGAATATAGCTGCTGATGGTTCTGGTTCTATGTTAGTTGAGTATCCTTAACAAAATTTGTGTTAGACCTGGTAGAGTATTATTTATGCGCACTGTGACTCAGACGTGCACTCGAACTCTGGTTAGTTCGTGATTAGTCATGAACTACAACAATTCACTACTCTACGGCATATCTTAAATAATCTGAGTAATAAATATAGAAAGTAGTTGATCCCTGAATGATAACGATTGACCGTGTGCACAACTGTCAACATACACCCATGAAATGCTCATTAAGCATCGATTGATTGATCTTGCCCTCAACAACAAACTCTTCGTGCGAACAGTGTACATTTTTATGCCAGTGTACATACATCGGTCACACGTGACCTTGCAATCCATATTAGATGGCTTGAACACGACTGAATGCTGCCAGGGTGTGTTTCCAATGGATAGCGTCGTCACAGTCAATTGGTTTTTCCGATCACTGTTTTGACTCATGACAGAATGCGTCAACGACTGAGCACTGTACACTGGGAAGCTTTATGGACCAGAACTATTTATGGGGGCTGTCAAAAGATTTGTTAACTCCTAGTGTGAGTGATTCGGTTAATGAATGGTCATGGTCCATGAAGCGAGATAAAAACTGCATGACTGGTGATAACTAAACGTCCTGCATACTTACGCTATACAAGGATTAAATTGGTAGCATATCATATTCAGGACGTAGTTTTCAACCCATCATTTATTGGATGTGGTGATGTTTGTTTAGTTGCAAGGATAGTAAAAGATGAAAGATAAAAAAATACAACAGATCGTGGTCTGCACACGCTTCCAGACTACCGACATATATTATGCCACAAATGGCCATGACACATAGACCTAACTGGTATAAACCAGTGGCAGACCATGTAAAAGATGGATCACATAAATCAAAGAAGCCACAGGAACAAGCTTACAAACAGCACACAAGAAGGCCATCTCCACTTTTCTACCCCTGACGCCGTAGGCAAACAAGGGCCACAACGTATAGATAGATAGATTAATAAATAATACATGCATGTAATTAGCCGTGGCTCTCGACAATACTGGCTTCCTAGCTGAATTCATTTGTTCACGTTCGTTACGTATTTGGTTATTTTTGGAATTTTAATTGGTCGCTATTTATATACTTGGAGCCGCAAGTCAACAAAAAAATATAGCCAAGGCCAACCAATATATTACAAGGTAATAAAGTTATGCTAACTGTACGAAACACACATAGGCTCACACAAATCGGCGTTTCGACCGAAATGCCTTTATCAAGGATCCCAAACACATATAAATCAAAAACAACAAGTAGGGACGACACAACTTGCGTTCACATTTAGTCAGTTGGTCGAAGTGATAGAAATTAGATCACAGGTGACACAACCAGGAAATGAACAGAAATAGGAAGTATACAAAACAAAGCTGAATACATGTTAAAAAAAGACCGAGAGATGACGGAACAACCCGATATTATACATATGCCCAGCAAACATTCATACCCAAGAGTTTCAGAGTGCCGAATTCATATATATAACAGCTCTCAAGCGCCAGCCAGGTACGGTCGTCGGAGAAGCAAGCTTTGATGGCCGTCACCTGAATATCCTGGTTGCCCCGATGGCCTGTGCTGTTGAAATGAACATCCACAGCATAGCCCAAATGGTGTTTATACTGTGTAGGTGCTCGCAGAAACGGTCAGCAAGCCTCCTACCGGTTTCTCCTATGTATGTCATGGTGCAGCGCTTGCAGATGATGTCATAGATGGCATTCCGGGACACACAAGAGAAACTTTCCACAATGGAGAATGTGTCAAGAATATAGTGTTCTACTCATACCTTCTACATTTCGTTAAATTGTCACCTTCTACTCCCTCTCCCAAAAAAAACACACAAAAAACAACAACAACGATGTGGGAAATAAAAGAAGGAACAACTAGAAAGTTTATTTTACATACTCAGTACAAAAAGAAGTTTCTAATTTGCTTACTTTCTTTTTGTTTTAAACTTTCATCGTTAGTAGTAGAATAGTTCTCTAGAATGTCCTGTTTCTATGCTTCATATACTTTGTTTTTTTTTATCGTTGACTCTTTTATTCTGTAACTCATCTTGTGCCTGATCTGCCCTTAGCTTTTGTATGCATCAAGTTTGTAAATAAATGCTTTTGTATACATCAAGTTTGTAAATAAATGCTTTTGTATACATCAAGTTTGTAAATAAATGCTTTTGTATACATCAAGTTTGTAAATAAATGCTGTTTGAGAGAACTGTCTAATGGTAGTCTGGAAGCATGTGAAAACCAGTTAATCTGTTGTCTTCTGATGCAATCTAGAATTGGCAATGTGTTTATTAGTTTTCTGATGTTCTCATTTCTTATTCTGTCCCTTCTTATTAATCAGAGAATTATACGTATAAAAGTAATTTCTTTTGTAACAGGTTATCTTTTGTCTTCTGTTGTAATGTTCACGTTTGACATTGGCAGCACAGTGATGGTATGATGATCATTTTATAAAGTTCTGATTTGGTGTTCATGTTCACATAGTTCTTTTTGAATATAGGAGATATTTGTCGTAAGATCTAGTATGCTATGTTACATCTATCTTGGATTTAGTTGGTGTTTTTCAAATTTGATGATATGACGCTTCCAAAATTCTTTCACCTGTTTGTCATAGATGAAAGTAGTAGTGTTTCTTTCTGTTTTTGCGATTGACATTAACTCGGGTTTCTTTTCTATAACTACATATCAAAGACCCGAAATGTTGTATGGAGTTTATCTATATGTTGTCGTAGTTGTTCTTCTAATGGTTATATTATTACTTGATTATTTTTAAAAATACGTGATATAAGGAGATAAACAGATAATATGGTTTGAACATCGTATCAGAATGATCAACTTCCCATAATAACTATAACAAGATTGAAACAGGATACAGAGAGCCAAGGGCAGAGCTATGAAAAGACGGATATGTAACATCAGGACCATCCTGAATGAACATGATCACATCTCAATTATAACAACACACCTGACTCTGGAACGAACGCAGACTACTTCTCCGTCACAAACCCCTACGCTCAACGGCACACATGGAAGCTACGACAACACCATCTGGGGATAGACAAAAAAACTAAGAAGGTTGTTTAGATTCTCTTCTGCGTTGGTATTGGCAATTTTACATATACAACGGTTATATTTAATGAAGAGCAAGGGTAATAGACATATCACTGTCGCACGCCAAAGTTTATGTGGAATTTGTTTGTAAGCCCTACACTCGTTCTAACTACACATTGACCTCCTGTGAAAACACTTGTTATGCACCTTGTTATTTGAGTGTTATTATGCTCCTAATTTCCGATGAATGCTCCTAATAATCTTTCTAGGATTCTGTTGAGTGCATGTGTGGCTTAGAAGTGAAAATACCTCCGTATTTTGTCATAAACACTTTTGCTGTCGTTTAATTTATTTCTAATTGAATGACAAAATGGACACACGATATACTACTTGATACGTATATCAAAATAATTATTAAGATAAACACACACACATACACACGCATGCACGCACGCACGCACGCGCGCGCGCACGCACATGCACACGCACACACACATATACATATATATATATATATATATATACTGTTGTTGTACTTAATAAAACATCAAAGAATATGAAATGTAAAATATGAAGCTTGATTAATTTGTAGAGAGAGATAACGTTTGTTTGTTTGTTTGTATTGTGAAAACCCGAAAGCTTTCTACAGAAGAGCCAGTCGCCTGCTCTATCTACTCGACTAAATGCATGTCTGCATGTGTATTTGCTGCAGTGAAGAATGGATTAATGTTGTACTGAAAACAATCATCAATAACTGTGTGCTGCATCAGAGATTTCTCATGTCCAATATATATACAGAAATAATGTACAGATATATGAGCATCTGTGGTTATTTTGATAGCACCGCAAGACAACGGAAATATGTTGACCGTGGTTAGCGTTTGTCTTGTGACCAGCGTGTAGGTACGAGAACGAGTTCTCTCGTCCGGCTGGTCTAATACATGTATTGTTCATCTATCCATCACAAGTGAAGATGACCATTTGTTATATCCACTTTTGAAAAAAATCATTTAGTGATATGTCCAATTTTATGGACAATTTTAGCCATCGTCGATGACTAAACACCCGATTCGAGCCGCTAATGTTCTTGGACCGACTGGGCATGGAGTGACCATTGTAATATATTAATGATATGATTACATACTTCTCCATTCAGTGCAAGTGGGTCTATCTATCTATCTATCTATCTATCTATCTATCTATCTATCTATCTATCTATCTATCTATCTATCTATCTATCTATCTATCTATCTATCTATCTATCTATCTATCTATCTATCTATCTATCTATCTATCTATCTATCTATCTATCTATCTATCTATCTATCTATCTATCTATCTATCTATCTATCTATCTATCTATCTATCTATCTATCTATCTATCTATCTATCTATCTATCTATCTATCTATCTATCTATCTATCTATCTATCTATCTATCTATCTATCTATCTATCTATCTATCTATCTATCTATCTATCTATCTATCTATCTATCTATCTATCTATCTATCTATCTATCTATCTATCTATCTATCTATCTATCTATCTATCTATCTATCTATCTATCTATCTATCTATCTATCTATCTATCTATCTATCTATCTATCTATCTATCTATCTATCTATCTATCTATCTATCTATCTATCTATCTATCTATCTATCTATCTATCTATCTATCTATCTATCTATCTATCTATCTATCTATCTATCTATCTATCTATCTATACGCTGTGGCCCTTGTTTGCCTTGAGGCGTCGGGGGTGGAAGAGTTCTCTGGAGATGGCCTTCGTGTGTGCCGTTTGTCTGATGTTATCGTTTCTAATTCTATCTCTTAATGAGACTCCGAGTATTCTTCGTACACATGTCATTTCTGTTGTCACTATTTTTCTTTTGTCTTGTGCTGTCATTGTCCATGTTTGGCACTGGTAGAATAGTGATGGAATAAAAATCCAAGTGGGTAAAAGCACTAAATGTATTAGTCACCACCGTTACAGTCGGATGTATCGGATAAATTACGCAAATAAAACGGCGACACAAAGCATTTTGTTTTCTGGAATGTATCCTGCTGAAAATCTAGTAGAACAGTTGTCCTGCTACAAGTGAGATCCCACGGGAGTTTGAGAGCTTTGTCCTGCTACAAGAGAGATCACACGGGAGTTTGAGAGCTTTGTCCTGCTACAAGAGAGATCCCACGGGAGTTTGAGAGCATTGTCCTGCTACAAGAGAGATCCCACGGGAGTTTGAGAGCGTTGTCCTGCTACAAGAGAGATCCCACGGGAGTTTGAGAGCATTGTCCTGCTACAAGAGAGATCCCACGGGCGTGTGAGAGCAATATCCTGCTACAAGAGAGATCCCACGGGAGTCTGAGAGCATTGTCTTGCTACAAGAGAGATCCCACGGGAGTTTGAGAGCGTTGTCCTGCTACAAGAGAGATCCCACGGGAGTTTGAGAGCGTTGTCTTGCTACAAGAGAGATCCCACGGGAGTCTGAAAGCATTGTCCTGCTACAAGACAGATCTCAATGGAGTTTGAGAGCAAATGCAAAATAGAGGAGTACAGATGTGACACACTTATGATTTCATTCATTTGAATAATGTGAAACTCGTTCATCTCAAGTAGTCTTTCATAGATCAGGATATAAGCATACCTCTCTCATGGCTTATATATTTTATTCGTAAACAAATTATAGCTTCTCGTTTTCCCATAACATTTTTGTCTGTTTCAAAATCAGTATAACATGAATTTGTGATTTCCTACATTGAAGAAGCGGCCATAGTTCGAGTTCAGCTATCATGTTCAGCTATCATATAGGGATAAATCTTCTAGTGTAGGGTAACAACCCTAAACAGGAAGTAGGTGGCTGGGGTAACACTGGGCAAAATCGTCTGTTTGTATATATACTCCTGTGGTCATAAAAGTTGCCTTAAATTGGATGATGTTTGTTCTGAACAAGTCAATTAATAAGACCGTCATTACATTTTAGTGAAGGTTGGAAAGCCTAAAGCTGCAATAGGCAATATTATCTGGTCAGACACTGTATAAACAGCTCGTAATGAGTGAAAAAGTGAAAAAAAAACCGCTCAACTCAACTACCTTTGGAAACTATCTCCAGAACTACCATCTACCACGATCCAGCCATGCACTGACAATAAGATACACTTTTTTATTTTATCATCGTGTCCATGCAGTTTAGATCTCTTGGTACCATCATTGAACAATTCCCATGAGTTCATTGGTTACATGAACACAATGACAAACAATATGAAACGTTTTCTTTTCCAATTAACTTTACCAGAACATTTGTACATTATGTCTACTTCAATGCCTTTTTTGGTAATTGTGCCTATACAGAACTTCTGCACATTTAAAATTAGTAATCATTAAATATGTGCTGCTTTTTTAATTTATCACTGTGCATTATTGCATTTTTTTTCCTATGTGCAAAAATCGCAGATAGTGAGATAAAATAAAATATGTGATTAAGGACGCAATGGCGGATCCGTCGAAACGGCTGGTAGAATCTTCAATCAATTTCTTTCGTCAAAATATTTTGTTTGACGTTTAGTTACAGTCCCTTGTTCTTTTGTTTTCACTAATTTTAGTACTGAATGGAATAGAACACACATTTAGGGGGAAAATGAGATTAACTCACATTTGGAAAATGAGATTAACTCACATTTGGTAGTAATGACATTGCAATTGCTAATTTACTTCCAAGATCCATCGTCTTGGAAGTAAATAGACGAAGTAAATAGCTGCCCAATCCATCGCTTCAGAAACAGCCGTAGTAGCCGCGTGTGCGGCCAAATTATCTGCTTTCTCATTACCCCGAACTCCCGCATGCCCCGGCCCTAAAATGAAAGTCACTTTAGGCACACAAGAATTCTTCACCGCATCCAGCCACTGTTCCCGAATGCACACCGCTTGCACTTTCACAGTCATGCTAATTGAGTCACTGAGTATACAGACATGTGCCGCAGTCTGCGAACACACCCGTTTCAAAGCTTTGGTTACTGCCAAAATCTCCATTGTCATGCTGCTTGTCCTCTGAGCGAACGCATCACATTTCTCTCTGATGGTCTTCCCTCACCTTTGATCAGTGAAGACCCAGGCACTCCTGATATGTCTCAAAGCTGACCCATCTGTATATATAATCATATCACCTTCACTGGAATTCTCGCAGATCAGAGCCTGTACCTCCCATTCCGCGATTGCTGGACACCATCCCCTGCATGAGTGTTATTATTACTTTGAAGGCTGTCGGACACTCTACGAGCACCCGACTCCATTCCGCACCAGGTAGCACATCCTCCAACCAGCACACAATTTGTATAATGTCCTCTGCGCTCTATTCACAACTTTCCTCTCTTGAGAAGACTGCCTTTCGCTAAGAATTTCAGGGTGTAGAGGGTGCTCTTTATCAGAGGCCATTTGTAGGTAGTTATTCAATGTTGTCATTAAGTGTAAAGTTAGTCAATGTTGCCATTAAGTGTAAGTCTTAAATCAGTTTCAAACAGTGGAAAAATATGGCCCGACGCCAAATTCGGCCGTTCAAAAATACGTATTCTGGTCCCAAGGTCTGTTATACATTCGCTCCAGAGTTCAGACGAAACCATCGGCAGTAGAATACCACTTAATTATATCTACACTCGTTACGTTTTTGATTATTGTTATGGTTTTCGTTAGTCACTACTTATATACGTCGAGTCATATGCCAAAAATAACTAAATATAAGTATATAAATAGCTAAGTATATAACCAACGAAAATCACGACTATGATTTAAAAAAAGAGTAACAAATGAAATCATAATTATTCTGTACAGAAGTCTTATAAGTAATGTTAAAATGTCACTACTCAAAGAACATTTAATAATCTGTTTGGTACCACACCAACCGAAAAAGGTCAATCCAGCCCGTCGACCCAATAAAGGTTGCTCACCTCTGGCTTAAATGAAGTGTAAATGAAGTCTATATAAACATAATGTGATTTCAACAATCATTTTAGCGTGAGGGCCATGCAACAATCATGTTAACATGAGGGCCATACATCAATCATGTTTGCATGATGGTCATGCACCAATCATGTTAGGGTGAGGGCCATGCAACAATCATGTTTGTGTGAGGACCATGCAACAATCATGTTAGCGTGAGGACCATGCAACAATCATTTTAGCGTGAGGGCCATGCAACAATCATGTTAACATGAGGACGATACAGCAATCATGTTTGTGTGATGGTCATGCAACAATCATGTTAGCGTGAGGGCCATGCAACAATCATGTTAGCGTGAGGACCATACAACAATCATGTTAGCGTGAGGGTCATGCAAATTTAAAGCAAGTCTATTAGATTTGTAGGTCATATGTATGTACTATAAGTTAGTATAAATTCACTAGTGAAGATAATGGTAAAAGCTAAAGAAATTGCATAACACATGAACAGCAGAAAATGCATCAGAAATAAACCTCCAGTGTCGGGAAAAAAAACCGAGTCCCTGGAAATACAAGGTCTATGGTAACATAAACCAAATATGGAGATAAAGGGAAAATTTTTTGTATCAATAAATATATATATCCACTCTGAGTTGAAGATGTCTTCTGGAAACATTTCGCATTACCGAGAGTTAGAAACTACAGCGTTGCACATAGGAAGTAGGTGCTTATTACTTGTCGTTCGTGTAAATCGAAACATGAAAATCTACTATTTATAAACAAAACGACTAGTAGCGAGGCATAAGCGACTTTTTATTTTCATCATGACTATGATGATGATGTTCCACCTTCGCAAGCGACGACGAGCATGACATGAAATGCAATAATTGCGATTAAAAAATAATAATGATTGGTGATTGTCTAATTTGGTTTGTGAGTTCGTAGATGTCCGATGAGTCCGATTCAAGCACAAAAAGTTCTATTCCAGTGCATGCAGAAGTGCTGAAAGTTCGGGGTAGGAGAATTTTTTCAGATTTGTCCTTCCGTTTCTTACGCTTGTGGATTGACCGCAGTGTTCTTTCTTTTTCAAATTTCTTGATGCCAGGAGTGATCTGAGTGTGTCAGGCTGAGCAATCAAGTGATGTAGTCTCCCAGGTGTTAGGATCGATACTGCAGTGCTTGAGAGAGCTTTTTAGATGATCCTTGAAGCGCTTTTTCTGCCCTCAACTTGAACGTTTAACTTCGCAGAGCTCACCATAGAATAATCTCTTTGGAAGGCGCTTATATAGTTTCGTAGGCACCGAAGGTGAAAAGAGTTAAGTTGTCGAGCGTGCCTTGCAAAGACAGTCCAGCAAGACGCAGCATAAAGCAGTGTTGGTAGAACCACTGCGCGGTACACGTCCAACTTAGTTGTCAGACTGAGACCACGCCTGATCCAGACGTTGGCACGAAAGCTTTCGAATGCTGCACTGGCACGAGCAATACGCAGGTCAATATTCTCGTCAATTGTCGCAGATTGTAATAGGGTGCTGCCGAGATATACAAACTTATAGGCAGTATTAAATATGTGTCACTTTACTGTGGTCACTGGTTCTGTGTAGGGGATACCTGGCGCTGGTTCAAACCTACTAAAGTCTTTGCGGTGCTGATGGTGAGACCTAACGCATCACAGGCCAAAGAAAAGAGGTATATGCTGCCCTGCATGTCCTTCAGACTGGTATCATTTAGTGCGCAATCATCGGCGAACAAGATGTCGCGAACAATGTCCGTCTTAGTTTTGGTCTTGACCTTTAATCTACTAAGAGTGAATAGTCCTCCGTCAGCTCGAACTGAAAACAAATTCCTGCACTTTTATTTCGGAAGACATCATTTAACATGCAGAGAACATCATGCTGAAGTGGGTCGGAGCCAGGACGCAACCCTGTTTGACATCGTTAGTCACTGGAAAGGGGTTTGAGTGTACGCCGTCATCTTGCACACAGGCTGTCATACCATCATTGAACTGGCGAACCATGTTGGTAAATTTTTGGGAACATCCAAATGTGTCCATCATCTTCATTATTCCTTCGCGATTTACAGTATCGAATGCCTTAGTTATGTCGACAAATGTGGTGTAGAGACCAATGTTCTGTTCACGACAATTTTCCTGTAGTTGTCTGGCAGTGAATATCATGTCTACAGTACATCTGCCTTGTCGGAAGCCACATTGGCTCTGGGAGGAGACCTGTCTCAAGATGGACTTGCAGTCTGTTTAACAGGACCCTAGCCATGATCTTGCCTGCTATAGAGAGCAGGGATATGCCTCGATGGTTGTCGCAATCTAGGCGATTTCCTTTTCTCTTGTATGATCATGACTATAGACAACTGACAAAAAATCAAACTCTTAACACATGGCACTATTTGTTGTTCTATATAGAGTTTGGTGTTTTCTCTATTGCTTTTCCTCGTGATAAAGGCTTTCTTGCTGAAACGTCGTCTGGCTCTGTGCATCGTTGCTGTATGTCTTGTTTAAAAACAGTTTTCTTCTTATGCATTTGGTCTCTGATAACCAACAGGAAAATTCATGTGATTTGCTTCAGGGAGCATAAAGTACGTTGTGCTGCTGGTTTGCGGACCTGCGTTATTTGCGCCCTCTGGCCCAGAACATCCGAATTCGAAATAATTTATAAGTAGTGATATAGGGCTTCCCTAAAATGTATCAATTTCAACCTCGTTTTGAATGATATACACACAGCAGTAGAATCTCAATTTAACAAGCACCATCGTGAAATATTTTGAGAGTTTCAAGTTTTAGATGCTACAGTTGATCTGTTACAATACCAGACTGGAACAACTTTTAGAGTTGGAGCGACACGTGGTTCTGAGGTTTAAAATGTTTCAGATATATTTTGCAAGTTAAGAGAATATCACTGACAGCATTCCGGATAATAGAGTATAAAGGATAAGACAAATTCCAGCCATTATTCTAATATAAATAATGTCAACAAATTAGACACATAACCACTAATCCTTATTTATGACCATCGCCGCTTTCCATTTGTCACTTTGTATTTGTGTGTATTATCAGCCAATGAAAATTCGGAGAATCTAACTGCAGCTGTGCGGGACGTATATCTGGAGATGGATTTCGTTAAAGTTGAGTACAGTGGGGAGTAGATAATAGACAAGCAGTAAAGATAGCCAATACACAGAAATTGTCAATTTCAAGTAGAATTGACTTGAGTGGATGATGAAGTGAAATGAGTGTCAGTGTAAGTGAGTGGGAATGATTAGAATGGACGGAGGTCAAGTAGGTGTAAACGTGGGACAAATGTACAGCGTTAATACATGTAAAAGCTATAATTTAATTCAGGACGTCCAAGAGTCTGAAAGAAGTCTTCTCTATGTTTTGAAAGGTACAATTAAACATGTCGACAAAAATGTTATTAGGTAAAGTAGGGGCTAATTGAAAACCTGATGTTTCCATAGATCTGTATTGAGTAGTACAAATCATCATGTCAGTTTTCTTTGGTAATGTATATTTGTACCCGTTGTGTGGTGACTTTCGCTGTTTTCAAGAATTTATAATGTACCCGTTGTGTGGTGACTTTCGCTGTTTTCAAGAATTTATAATGTACCCGTTGTGTGGTGACTTTCGCTGTTTTCAACGCTGACGTTAGTCCAATCTCGCTGTATCAGAGCTTATGGCCATCATAACTAATGAAATGATCATGGTTCAGGTAATCTTATTATCCCGACTAACTATATTGTTAAAATTCTTTGCAAGTAAATATCGTGTTATACGGCTGTGCGACCGTGTGTTGCTGGAGTCCGAATACGTAGGTAATAACAGCAAATAACAGATCTGCTATGCACGTAGTGAGAGGTAAGTAAGGAGGTTTGGGGTGGCGTTCACTTTCCACTTCCAATGTTAAAGTGGCGTAGACGCTATCGTTAAGTCGAAAGTGTGATGTTGAAAAGCACAGATCGCACATCTCAACTGTAAACCATGGCACATTGCATAGTATTCTCTGGATTATATTCTGCAAACTTGAAAAGTTTTAGAACGTCGCATAAGAAAAACATGTGTATATTGCATACGTTGTACAGTTGTGGTGTTCTGTTACAAAGACACGCTACAGGGTGTTGTGGTCTGTGTTCTACTACGGCAATTAATTTTCTAGATTTGATCTCCACTAAATCTAACTCTAAGTCACACAACTAGAAAGCTAGTACTCTAACCAATGCACTATCGAGGAGCACAGCTTTGACTAGTCAAACTGTGTATGTTATTCTCCTCCTCTTGGAATCTCCATTACGTACAAGTCAGGTCACGAGTTCGAATCTTGCTGCCGACCTCTTGTTTACAAGGTAGATTTTGCCAGAGATCACGGGGTATTGTCGACTCAAGATAGGTAGATAAGTGCTATGAGTGGTAATCATGTCAAACAGCGTGCCACTATGTTGGGAGAGACAGAGTACATATTGGAACCTTGAGTACAATTAAATCAAAATTTAAGCTTTTTGAATCTTTTGAATCCTCGCCTCGGTTTCTTTATTAGGCGCGCGCTATGTAAGAATTTCTCTCAATCGGACCACCAGGTCAATCAACTTTGAAATAGCAAGCACGTGACCTCGGTCTGTAAGACCTATTGGTTAATGGAAGCTGAAGTTTCTAAAAATGACTTATTTGACAATTTCATTCATTTTAATTAGCTGTCACACAAAGTATGATCAATCATATTAACCAATGAAAGTCACCGGGGTAGTCAACGAGTTTTAAGAAGGTTTGATGTTCCATTAGCCAGTAGGTCTTAATTGTAGGCGGTCACAAGTACATCTCTAGTACCGTGGCTCCATTGAAACACGCCATGATACAGTAAACAATAAAAAGTATTGATTTTGAAATTCATTCATATAAATATAGATAAATATGTAAAATAAAACTACAACTAATTAGGGCAAACATAGCTCCAGTAACTATTTACTGTTGTTTTTCTTCTTCTTCTTTAGTTCACTTGAAACATTTCTATATCTGTAATTCTGTCTCCTGAATAAAACTCACTGTCTTTTGTAGTTTATACAGTGTTTCATAGAGCTTTGATTCCAGTGTTGTTTCCTCTGGCCAATATGTGTGCCTCAGCGTTTCATGCGCAGAATACTCTTGCAGTATATGTTTGGCATTCGGTGCTGCCTGTCCTCATGTACACATTGCCGTATTGCCAATCTTGAACTTTGTATACATGTGACTGTGGAGTCGGTTGTGTCCTGTTCTGATGCGATTATAACTTGTTCTGCTCTGATTTACTGTTGTGAAACATGGACACTTAATGAATCAGTGACAAAAGAAATTAATGCCTTCGAAATGAAATTCTGCAGAGGGATGTTGAGAATGCTATGAATAGCGAAATAGACAAACCAAGAAGTGCAAGGAAGATTAAACGCTGACGAGGGCTGACTCCTGAACAACAGTATTACCAGATCATTGTTTTTTCTCCAAGCAAAGAGACATAACGGCACGGACAAACAAATAATGGAATACTTTGTTGCTAGTAACAGGGGTATGAGACGACCAAGACCACGATGGACGAAAGATTTATATTATTTAAACGTGCCCATGGTTGCGTCAGGTCAACTCGCCCAGAATCACGAAAAGATCAAAACACCAATAAAGAAAGATACATTCTGGAACTAATATGTCTTCCTAAGAAGAAGAAGAATTACGTTTTTACTCCCCTGTGTACGAAATGTCCTCTTAAAGAGTTGTGTGTCATCTGTATATGATAATGTAAGATATAGTATTTTATTTTCACAAGAGTTAGTTTAAACCCTTTAACCTCTATATTACACCCTCTCTATCACACCCACCCCTGTATCTACAGGCGTGATAGAAGTGTGATAGAAAGAAAAAAAGTAGTGCGTGTGAAGAACATAAAACATATAAAGATAGAAACGTGCAATAAAAATCAAAGAGTAGTATAAAGGGAAGAACATTGAGGAAGACTGAATTCAAATACAAATAATACAAAGAGACCAGAGAAAAGGAAAAATATACAACATAAAAGCTAATCGAAGCCATAACGTCTTCGTGTATTTTAATACGGCCACGTCTAGGGAAATACAGGGAGCCGATACAGAGACGTCAGGGGGAAGGAGCCACTGAATGCAAGCAACTCTCTTGAGACTGGTATACAAGCTCTGATATATCAGACCAAGTGTTGGATCATGTAAAATATTATTCTTGTGGGTGTGAAATTATGATTGCGCTCCTGGTTGATTTGAGAACTGGATTTCGTACTTGCGAGTGAAACTGAAAGATCTATCGAGAGTTTATTGTGGTTTTATTGATGAAGTTGTCAGCGTGTTTGTTTGTGTGAGAAAATATGGCTTGCCAGTTTCATAAGAGGATGATTACAATAATAATGGATGTTAATTATTCTGTGCACATTTGCATATGTAAATAAATATTCTTTGTGTAGTTGACGATGTTTTTCTGTGATCTCAACTTTGTTATGGGACAAAGCATAGCCGAGGGCGTGCAGGTATCATTAATCATGGAACAGTCTGTTAGATCTTCCATGCGAGCTCTATCTTCTTGTGCGTTCAATAGTCTCCTTCCCTGTATGTGGATAGTCATTACATGTATAAATATTGCCCTTCAAGTTTGCAGACTCTCTTTCGATTTATTGTCTGTTCTCTGTTTTTGCTGTAACGCCTCGCAAGATTAAATGACGACCGGTTTTCGGGATGTGGCGCGTTCTACCGCTTGGTATGCAATATTATTGTTACGCCCCAGAACGTTGGTAACTCATTAAATTTACCTTCTTCTTGGGATTCCTCTATTTCTTGTTGCTTCCAGTCTTGTGTTGTATGCTTATGATGCTGGATAATATGGGCTCATTCTCATTAAGTGGCTGAACCATTTCAGTCATTGTTTTTCAATATATTTGACCACAGATGTTGTTCCAACAATTCTTGCAGTCTCGTCATTCCTCACATGCTACCTTCTTGTTCTGTTGCTGCTGTTGTTAGACATTTACTTTCAGATTTACAATGTTAGCACCTTTAATGTCGATCATGTCAAAAATTTGTTTTCTAGTGTGGCTTCCTAAAATCAAAGTCGATGTCAGTGAACGTCTGTGCAGAGTGTAAAGGCATGAAGACATATTCTTAGATTTATGTTGAATTTGGACAAAAAAACAGTCTGGAGTATTGGACAATGTGAGTTGTATAAGATGTAATATGATACGGCATTGTCCAACTGGTAGTAGTATGCTAATAGTTGTCTCGTCATTTATAGTGATAGTGAGTTTAAATCAGTGGTAGGCAAAGTACGGCCTGCAAGCTACAACCTGTTCACCAAGCTATTTATCTCAACCTCCAGGCAGATATTAAAGTGTTATATGCATTCGCCTCCAAACTAAGAAAGTTCTACTCGAAAATCGAAGTTACTAATAGCGGCGTTTTGGCTACCACATCACTCAAGAACAGCGAAATCAAGCCACCTGTAAAAGGGTGTCCCTCTTTGACTTAAATCAGGAGTTTTGTTCAGGACGTAGCGATAAACACAGCGTCTGTTGTCAATGGGATTTTCTACACGACATGTTTCAGCAAGCTGGTATTGCTCTACACTAAGTCTGAATGCACGAATACAACTAAAATCAAACTCCTGTACCTTGGCCATTCGAGAACCCACACTAACCTCTCAGCCACAGAATCGGATCATGAACATTTATTGACTATATTTTCTTTTATTTGTCTCTGAATGTTCTTCGCAGTTTGATAAGTCCCACCGTACTCTGTTGTAATGTACTCATATAACATACGACTAACTAGGTTTTGGAGGTGGAGTTTCCTGTCGCAACCAACCATTAGAGATTCACAGTGAAATAGTCGACATGCTGAAGTGGAGTGTGTCAGGCCGAAAGGTGCAGATATCACAGTCAAGCTGTAAACCATGACACAACAGATTCCGTTCTCACAACTGTATCCTGCCAATCTGCAGGAGTTTCAGAAAGAACCAGAAGCGACTTTCATTTAAAAACAGTTTTGATTATTTTTCTACTCTCTACTTAAAAAGAAATTGCTAGGATTTATTCATATCGTTGTGCTTTTTTGTTTGCATTCATTCATATCTTTTTGATTATTTGTTTACATTCATTCATATCTTTTTTATTATTTCTTTGGATTTATTCATTTCTCTTTTATTATTTGTTTGCATTCATTCAAATCTTTTTTGCAAACGTGTTTCCATTCTATCGTATCTTGTTGATTATTTGTTTTTCTTTATTCATATTGTTTTTAAATTATTTGTTTGCATTCATTCATATCATTCTGATTATCTGTCTGTATTCATTTATATCATTTTGATTACTTTTTTTTCCATTCATATCTTTTTTGATTATTTGTTTGCATTTATTCATTTCTCTGTGATTAGTTGTTAAGACAAAAAGATACACTAGCTTGTGAAAGAACTAAAGAAAAATGAAATGTGATGCCTAATTGTAAGATACAGAAAACATTGAGAAATAAAACTAAAAGATGTACACAATATGGTCACCATCAGGGCAAGAAGAAAGAAATGATGTTAGTGTCCCATTGCTTCAGATAGAAAATTGCACATGGTCAGGTATGACAAATCTGATGATTTTTATTCCAGTAGCAATGGACATACGCTTGTCTCTCGTGTCCCCTATTCCATGTCATGGAATTCTACCTTCAGTTACACATCATTATTTCTTTGGTGTTTTTGTCGAAAAATTGGAGGTTCCCGAACTGCTCTTTGTTAAGGATCTCAGATGACTAGCTGCCAATTTGTGACTGTAAGATGCAGTGCCACCTCTGCTGACTAGTTGCCCAAGTGTGACTAAGACGCAATGCCTATTCTGCTGACTAGCTGCCCCCAGAGTAACTGCAAGATGCAGTGCCATCTGTCCTGACTTGCTGCCACCAGTGTAGTATATAAGATGCAGTGCCAGTTCTGCTGATTAACCGGTCCCACATTTCGACTGCAAGAAGCATTGCCACTTCTGCGCAATAGCTGCTCCCAGTGTGACTGTAATATGCAGTTCCACTTTTGTTCTGGAAGAAAATATAATCTTATCAGTATAATGTCCAAGGCTTCCCTTGGTATAAAATTTCGCTGAAATAAAAAATAAACAGCGATAAAGAGCAGGATAGCACAAACTAAATCTTTTTTTTTTTTTAAAGTGAGAAACATTTTCTATGCAATGGAGAACAATAAATGGGTATGAGAATTGGAATGATAGGATGTTATATCGAGTCAATCCTGGATGTGAGGTATGGACAGTAAACAAGAAAGCTCAAAGTGAACTAGAGGATATACTCAGATGTGGTTCTTGAGATGAATTATGAAAATTTGATGGGCTGACAAGAAAAGTAATACAGAATATCTCATAGATGCTAATGTAGAAATCAGCAAATTATAATAAAACAAAAAGAAGCAGACAGTCAAGATTTGTAAGTGATATAGTTAATTGTCATAGTGACTATTGAAATATGTTTTCCAAAAAAACCACTATTAATAAAAGAAATATGATAGAACAATTATAATAAAATATATATATATAAACAAAACAATTTACATTACGATCTAAAGTGTTCCGCCTGAACGAACCTATAATAGTAAAAAAATGAAAACAAAAGAATGTTAATTGAAGAACGTAATTAAACAAAAATAAATCATTAACAGTCCGGATAAACGAGAGCTGCCGCAAGTCTGACGGAAATAAAATGCAGTATGTTCAAGAACAATAGTGAGCGCTGCATAGCGAAAGTGCGCACCATGAGAGATGTGATATACTAATACAAGAAACCAGGATAATATCTAAACGCAGAAACGAGAGAGAAAGAGAGAGAGAGAGAGAGAGAGAAAATAAATTAGGGTACCTTGTTGGTCTTAGATGTAATAATGAGTTAGCAGACAGGGAAATAGCCAACACGGCAGATATAACACCGCAGTGATAGACCACAACATAATTCACTTCAAAAGTTCACGTCGGAGACATCCATAATAATAGCATAAACACATATTTCTTGTTTCCTGTTTAGGAACACTCGTCACAGCACTGGGGGCATTCCCATATATGCTCTTCTAGCCGTTCCGTCAGCCAAATAATGTGTATAAGCTCAGTGTCCCAGTCAGTGTTGTTGGATAAGAACCAGAGCCTGTCGCTGACAAAGTAGATGTCGACCACAGAGCACGTACTCCGTCGCTCCGGCGACTGTTTCGTTTGTCTTCAGTGCTGTCAATGATACTGTCAGCCAATTGTGAATTTAAACGTACACACTTACTTGATATAGTCTAATATTGATTTACTATCCTTTGTAATGAGCTGTCGTTCTGTTAACGGGTTCTGCACTTGAATTACATTGTTGCAAAGTTTAATCTCCACGCATAACAACTATTCGTCATTTTGAATTCCGGCGACACGAACTGCAAATTACGTCATGTTGAGCATAAACACAATTCCAAGAAACAAACCGTATGTACAAAACACGAAAAACTAAGACATCAAATAAACTGCAGAATGAAGAATACAAGAATTAACAAATACACCTAAACAACATCAATATCTGCACTAGAACGGCGAATATAGTGAGCAAAGAATAGTAACACTATTTACATTCCATGCATGTCACAAGAGGCAACCAAAAAGTAGGTACTGGGGCCGCCTCAATTGATATAGGGTCAAAGTGATTCAGAAGCTATGCCAGAGAAGGATGTTTTAGGTCGAAAGTCACAAACTTTAGCATGTCTTCTGACTCATTTTGATTGTATGTGGGATGAGATGAGCACATTCATATCAGTACCTCCTTGGTCACCTCTTGCGACATGCATGAATGGTAAACACCGGTGATGTTCTTGTCTCCACCATCGAGCCCGGGCAACACAGTGAATTATCTGTTCTACTTGTAGTATGCATGTTGCATCGGTTTATTTCTCCATTTTTGTATTGTTATGTCTGTAGTTTATGTGTTGTCGCGATCTTTGGTGTTAGGTACAGTTATTTTCTTAGAATTGTGTTTATGCTATAGTTATGGTTGTCTCCGTTTGTTCTTTTGAAGTAATATTTCTTGTGGTCTATTAATAGGCTGCTTATCTGCCGGAATAGACTTTTTCCACGTCCATTTGTTCATGATTACATCTATAACCGACAAGGTTATATAGTCTATTGTCTCTCTCTCTTGTGTCCGTATTTAGATGTTATTCTGGTTTCCTGTCATACTATTCTAGATCTCTTCATTGTGAGAAATTTCGTTCTGATTCGCTGACTATTTTTTTCAATATACTGCATAATGTATTCTATTTCCGTCAGCCTTTGGACAGGCCGCAACACGGACATTTAAAAAAAAAAAGATAATGTTTAATTGTCCGGCTCTGCGGTAGTCTGTGATTGCAAAGGTTCGGAGATTGATCCCCGCCACAGGTAATTGTGCATCCGGATAGTTCAGAAAGCAATGGCAAACTACTAAACGTATGGTTGCCTAGAAAATCACTACCGCCAAAATGTTCTGAGTTGATAGCTACATTCTGAATATAATATGGTACCGATGTTAAATTAATATTTATTTTTATTTGTTGTAGTTGTTATTATTATTATTATTATTATTATTATTATTATTATTATTATATTTTGGTTCAAACTAAGATTTTTTTTAATTATAGAGACGTCAACCGTTTTCGATCTCATTGACTTTATTATAACTTTTATCATATTTTTATAAGTAGCGTTATTTATTCGTAAGACATATTTACTTATTCACTATTGTCACATTGGTATTCGTGTTACCAAGAAAACGTTCTAACTGTTGGATCTCCTATATCTGTACACTATCCTACTGTATTTTTCCCGTTAGGGGGTTATGAAGAAGAATTTTAACTTGAAGAATCGTTTAAACCAATTGACATTTTTAAAAATTAAATGGTTTCATAATTCGCCCAGTTGTTTAACCTGACAGCCGGGATGACGATACTCTGCATGTACTGAGTCACATAATCTATTAGGTGGGGTGGCCAGTTCACTTCTTTGCTCTCTGTACCTCCTCGTAACGCATGCGGCAGATACTCATTTACAGCAGAGTCGACTGGTAAAGTGCGAGAAATTACTACCCGGACTTTTTTTGTCAGGAAGTGGTTTCGAACCTAGCACACTGTAACCAGGTACAAACAAGCTCACTATCAACTAGGCTGCCACGCTCATCTGCAGTCCTGCAGTATACTTGTGCCATTACATTGACTCTCTATCTCTCTGTCTCTCTCTCTTTCTGTCTCTCTCTGTCACTCTCTGTCCCTCTCTCTCTGTCTCTTGTTACTAATATGCTCATTCTATTCTTGATATCTCTTACAATTCATGTTTACGTTGCTATATATTATTGTCATCTCATATCGTTCACTTGTGTATTGTTATGTTACAGCCCTCGCATACCGTGCATTTGTGTATTGTTATGTTACAGCCTCCGCATACCGTGCATTTGTGTATTGTTATGTTACAGTTCTCTCATACCGTTCACGTGTGTATTGTTATGTTACAGTTCTCTAATAACGTGCACTTGTGCAGCAAATGTTATAGTTCTCTCATACCGTTCACTTGTGTATTGTTATGTTACAGCCCTCGCATACCGTGCATTTGTGTATTGTTATGTTACAGTTCTCTCATACCGTTCACGTGTGTATTGTTATGTTACAGTTCTCTAATAACGTGCACTTGTGCAGCAAATGTTATAGTTCTCTCATACCGTTCACTTGTGTATTGTTATGTTACAGCCCTCGCATACCGTGCACTTGTGTATTGTTATGTTATAGTTCTCTCATACCCTGCACTTGAGTAATGGTATGTTACAGCCCTCGCATACCGTGCACTTGTTTATTGTTATGTTACAGCCCTCGCATACCGTTCACTTGTGCATTGTTATGTTACAGCTCTCGCATACCGTGCACTTGTGTATTGTTATGTTACAGCCCTTGCATACCGTTCACTTGTGCATTGTTATGTTACATCCCTCGCATACCGTGCACTTGTGTATTATTGTGCTACAGTATTGTCACACTGTGCAGTATGTATAACTGACTTATTGTTTCCCGATGACTATGACTTGTATGAATTATTAGTTAATGACAACATATTACTATAAGTTCACAGCGAACAAGTACATAGGTGTTGCGGTCCCAGTTTCAAAATATCCATCTCTGGGTGTAGTGGCGGACAGTTCCAGTTCGATGTCAATTTATCAGTCTCATTGCATATCTATTGTGTTCTTCTTTACATGCTGTATCGATGTATACACCAATATCATGTTGTCTTAACAGAGACCATGATTAACACTTTCAGAAATCTGAGATAACTAGGTTCGTTAGCGCAATTAACTGTGTATGGTCCTACTGTTGAATGTCCTCTCTTATTTCTTACGGGTGCGTTGCTACGGATGAATGTCCTCTTATACATCACTGGTATGATTTTATGGATGCATGTCATCTCATACGTCTCATTGGTAAGTATCAACTCTCAATTGTCCTCTCTTACGCCTCGCTTATATGTTGCTATTCTCAATGTCCTCTCTTACGCCTCGCTTATATGTTGCTATTCTCAATGTCCTCTCTTACGCCTCGCTTATATGTTACTATTCTCAATGTCCTCTCTTACGCCTCGCTTATATGTTGCTATTCTCAATGTCCTCTCTTACGCCTCGCTTATATGTTGCTATTCTCAATGTCCTCTCTTACGCCTCGCTTATATGTTGCTATTCTCAATGTCCTCTCATACCTCTCATTGGAATGTATCAACTCGCAATTGTCCTCTCGTACGTCTGGCTTGTACGTTGCTATTCTCAATGTCCTCTGATATCTATCATTGTTGTTCTGCTGCTGTAGAATGTCCTCTCTTACTAGTGTGTTTTGCTGATGAATGTCCGCTCATACCTCTCACGGGTGTACTGCTACTGATAACTGTCCTCTCATACCTCTCTCACTGGCATTTTGCTACTAATGAATGTTCTCTCACATCTCTCACTGGCATTTTGCTACTAATGAATGTCCTCTCACACCTCTCACTGGTATTTTGCTACTAATGAATGTCCTCTCCCTGGTGTGATGCACCAGAGAAAATGTCATTGATATCTGAAAATGTTACTTGGCAGGTGATTCATGTACGTCAGGTGAAGCTTAGTATATTTATGCTTGGGCCAAGGAAAACGAAGCATCACCCTACACCAACTTAACATTTTAGTATTTTTGCACCTGCATATGTGTTTTTAAAACACTTGCACGTGAGCTGTGATTTGCTTTCATAATACTACTCACTGTCAGTTTGTCAGCGAGGTTCATATCGGTGCATATTTAGTTTCACACTTCTAGCACCGTATGCAGGCAACATTCATACGGGGATGATTCACACCTGTCTGTGCACTATCGTACATCGTACAAAGTACGATGACCTGACCGTATTTAAGCGACCTGGATCGGGGTGACTGAATTAAGAGAACCACAATCTCCACTAATATTTATGGTTGTAAAGTTATGATGTAACTAAATTGTACTAACAACCGCGATTAAAAATAGCGTACCTCACCGTAAACGGTATATTTTATTTAGATTTTTAAGCAATGTAACCATGTGAATTGTGGGTTCAAACATATGTCGACATTAAAAGCTCCAAATATTTGCAGGCTTTCATGTGATTAGATGTTTCGCATAAACAATGGCGGATCATTCTTTCCTCATAATAACATATGATTAGGAGGAATCTTCTCAAGACCTCCGTCTTGACTCAATCTTTACCTCAGTTCTTGACTCTATTTTGACCTCAGTCTTGACTCTATGTTCGTGGCTTCTATGAGTGATAGAAAGCTATGAAGATACCCAGATCCTGAAAATTATACAACGGAAATAAGAGCTTCATCGTTGGTAAGTCCTAGGGATACAAATAAACAAGCAAAATCTACTACGGCAGTAAAAGTTATTGCATGACCTTAGATGCTATAATACTTGCAGGCTTAATTGGCAATCATCCATTCAAAGTAATGCATTTTATTTTTTTCTGCAATATTCATTGTCTATCGACACAAAATATACACACAGCTAAAAAATAACAATTACGGGAAATTCAAATGAGTCACTTTGAAGGATCATCCCCGATATTCTAGCAGGACTGTATAAATTACGAAAGACTCAATTATATTCTGCATAAAATTTATTTAAGTTAATATTAAAAATGTGTTGTTTTTATGTGTTTCTTCCGATCACCAACTTACAGCCAATGGAGCTCTTTTATTCTTTTGTGCAGCGTGTTGGGGTTTTTTTCTGGAACTTTATCAAAAGACTCCATCTGTCGCCGGTGTGTCATACTTTGAAAAAAATTATCCTACTGTCATCATCAGATGGAGTAAAAAGTTAATTGTAATAGTTTTACCCACAAAATGTTATTATAGATATTCGACACAACAGTAACTTAAATCGTATCTTTAATGTTTGACAAAAAGAACCGTGACGCATAGAAGATGGATAAATAGAGGGCACAGGAAAGTATGAACGGATAATATTAAAAATATTAAAAACATAACTACTATTTACCAAACTTAAATTTTACCATTACTTCGTTACCCAACGATCAACATGAAGTAAACAAAAATGACACTATCTACAATTGTTATGCCACCACTCTGCTACCAATATCAAACATAGTCTTTAATAACCTCACAACAGAGGAAAATCGTTACATGTGAAATGAAGTGTCTGAGAAAAGTTGCAATGATTAGTAAACTAAATAAAATAAGACATTCAGAAATTAGGAAGGAGTTTGTATAATATCATGTATTGAACATATTGAAAGACAGCAAGTAAATTGGTTCGGTCACCTTATGAGAATGAACCCAAACCAAATACCAATAAGAAAATATAACAAAAGTATACCCGAGAGTAAAACCAAAAGTAGACAACGACAACAGTGGATAGAAAACATCAAGGTTGCCTTGAACAAACGTGGACTAAATGCAACCACCTCGACACATCTGGCCTTTAACGACAGTTTAAGCTGCCACCAATACGCTTAACGGCAAGTGTGAATACGATCAACAATCATTCACCTGGGGAAAGGCAATAGAAATGGATTAAACTTAAACAGAGAATTGAAGACATGAAGGCATGGTGTAATTTTTGTGTTGAATGTTTCAAGAGTGGCATTGTACGGCACTGATGGATTATGGTTGTAATGATGATGATGAATAAAATAGACAATTGACATTACCGACAAGTAAAGACAGATGAACAATTCCTTCTCTGTGACGATGAGAAACTACGGGAATTATAATAATTTGCACATAACGAGCTTCCAAATGGCAAAACATGAACAATGACAGCACAAGACAAACGTAAACTCGTAACAGATGAAATCAACTGAAATTCTGCTTACGCAGAATCCTAGAGATATCACTGACAGGGTGAGAAATGAGGACATTCGACAAAATAAATCGGCAAGACCCCAATCTTGGAATATATTAGAGACAACAGATCAAATGGTTTGCAAACGTCAGCAGACTACCACCAGACAGCATACCACAGCAAGATATGCTACACAGATACAGTGAAGACATACCTAGAGGCCGACCACGAAAACGATGGGCCGCTGAAATAAAAGAGGGGCAAATTACACAATATACTCAGCACACAAGGGGGCTGTCTCCAGAAAACTTCTACCCCTGACGATGAAAGGCAACGAAAGGCTTATCGAATAGATATATATCAATCAATCAAGTGCCATGCCCAATGGCGTAGGCGATCATGTTTCTCCATGACTCTCTGTCTCTTGTGTTATCAATAAGCTCGATTGGTGAGCTTGTATCGTGCCACAATACAAGTACATCTAGTAACTTTTCTCGTTTTCGTCTCATATCTCTTCTCCCCTTGATCTTTCCAGTGGTTATTAGATAGATATAGAGCTTCCAAAGGAAAGTGAATATTTCTTTTCTCAGGAAGCCACCACCCCTCCCTAGCAAAGAGTTGTTTATTTCCCTGCGTCCAGATAATAACTTGGACACGCAGACTTATGCTCAGAGATTAAGATTAAAAGAGAGAACATGGAGAAGTGACGTAACATGATAAGAAGACTCAAGGGCTAGTCCACAGAATAAACATATTTACAATAAGTTATAATAAACATATTTACAATAAGTTATAATAAACATATTTACAATAAGTTATATTAAACTGTCTATCGAATATTTGGTGATAGGGGCTAATTTTAAAGTTTTTAAGAAGCCGCTTAACAGATATTACACCCAGACGCGTTATCGGTAAACCGACATGAGACATGTTGGTAGAGAAGAGTAAACGGGCACATCATCAAGTGTTGTCTAGTGATATCTAAACAGACTATGACAGAGCAGGATAACACTCTTGGAAATTGAGTGAAGACGCGAACAATTGCCAAATAAGACTTAACAGCAGAAGTAAAACAAGCACAATTATCCTTCTTATGTGATGTCTTTTATTATTGCTGGGCTTTTCGTTGCTCACTATTTGTATACTTTGTGTCGCTGGGGAGTCGAATGCCAACATCGACCAGCGAAATGCTCTGTAATACTAGAAAACATGACTTAATTGCATGATTTCATTCTGTTGGTAGGCGTTCTATTGGTGAAAGTCAAAGTTTTACAAGACTCACCATGAACGTCGACATTTTTATAAGACCTCTCAACAGAAGCTAAGCAAGACCAAGAAGGCTCATATTGTATTATTTCCGTGCATTTCTTTGGTCGGCTGTGGCTTTTTTGAAAAGGACTCGATGCACGTATACATAGCGGCCAACAAAATAAAATCACGACACTAATCAAAAACGTCACGAATGCTGTGTGTGTACTCTCTGCTGAGAGGTCTATCAAAATCAAATAAAAAAACCACATAACCCTTCAGGGTCGTAGGGGTACCACATTGGATGTGTCAGCACACAGAGTCCTCCAGCGAATTCTATCCTCGGCGATGCGGATGAGTGTGGAAATATCTAGCCCTGTCCATTCCTTGATGTTGTCTGTCCATGTCTTTATTTGACCTCCTCTGCTTCTTCCACCCTCGACAGTTCCCTGCAGTATTGTTTTTGACAAGGAATCGTGCCTGCATACATGTCCGACTCATGCTAGTTTTCGTCGTTTCACTATTGAAAGCAATGGCTCCTGGACACCTGCACACATCTCTACTTTATTTCTTACGTACACATTGGTCTTATGTTCCCTATAGGAAATTCGTAGAATTCTTCTGTAGCATTTATACTCGAAAGCCTGTAATCTTCTCTGCATGTCCGCAGTGAGTGTCCAACTCTCACAACCATGATGTTCGTCCGTCGTGATCGACGATGACCAAAAACTCAACCATAATAATAATAACAATAAATAATAAAATAATAAAGTTAATAGTGCGTTTTTAAATGACTAGCAAGTCCAATGCGCGCACAAAATGTTCAGACCATACAACACAACAGAAAGCACCAGCGACCTATACAGTTTGATTTTCACTCTAACACTGATGTTGCTTTTCCAAATCACAGTTAGCCTTGACAAGGACGCTAAAGCCTTGTCTCCAGCCTTATCTTTATTTCTGCTTTGCATTTACCATCGCTGCATATACTGGATCCGAGGTATTTGAAGGTATTCACCTCTTCAAGCTTATGTCCATTCATCATGATATTATTCTGGTTTTCTGTGTCTCTGCTGTTTACCAAAATTTTGCTCTTATCTGAATTGATTTCCATTCCGTACTTGCTGGTAACTTTTTCTAACTTTGATGTTAATTCTTGCAATGATTGTTCTGACCCAGCTATAAGATCAATATCATCAGCGAAACGCAAGTTGCAAATAGGGCGACCTCCGATCGATATATATATCGATATATATATATATCGAGAGGTCTATACCGAAGCCTGGTTATGGACACACTGTTTTAACAACAGAAGGAGTAGCTAGTTATTCCATCTTAGTTATATCAAGCTTATCGATCGTATCTTACTCTATGTCCTATGAATATTGTGATTATTCCTGTCTACATCCTTATGTTTCGTGTACCGTTGATCATTTTCGATACCCATGTTCTCCATGCCACAACTCCAAAGTGATGTATCGCATGGAGCCGTGTAGCGCAGTGGTTAGCGCACTGGCTTCGCATATGAATGGCCCTGTGTTCATTCCCCAGTTGAGGCGAAAATGCTTTTTTCAGATCGCAAAGGCTCCCAGGTCGACCCAGTCTTAAATGGGTACAGGATTAATCCGGGACATAAAGACTGCGAGGGAGAGGAGATGGCTACCGCCCTCATTTGCAGAGCCTCTGAATTCTGAGATCGCTAACATCTCACACCCTTACAGTATTAATAAATGCTATGGGCTACTATTATTTATGGTGTGGGACGCATATCTGGCTATAGTGCGTAAATAGTTGTCCACCGATATTGTCTATTTTTTCCGTAATTACTGAGCGTATAAACTTCATGTTGTGCTTGAGGTATTTCATAACCACGTTAGAAATGTATGATTAATTATGCTCTAGATTGAACGGATTTATCGCAGCAGTCGCTACAAATGTCGTTTTTAAGGTATCAATGATTTTATTTTATGCAAAAAGGAAATTTTACAGTAATTACTGGTATAGGATCATTTGTTGTAGGCCTTTTGTATTTCACCTAACACTTTTTCCTAACACCTTTTCGTTTGTTACATGAATGGTTTAGAGAGAACTTCATTTCTCAGCAAAAGATTAAATCACAACAACTTACTACGTTTAACGATTGTCAGTATTGTCTTGTTGTCCAGGAAGGCTAGGCTATATTCATCGATATTAATGTCACATATATCTTTACATAAATCGATGTGTCACATGGGCTGTGTTGTTTTCATTTGTTCACTATTATATTGATGTTAACAACATTCAACTTCTTCTCGTTTTTTTCCCTGTCCTTGTTTATAGTTCTTCTTTTTGTCTATCTATATATCTACGTATACTCTATGTTCCTTGTTTGCTTTACGGCGTCAGGGGTAGAAGAGTTCTCTGGAGATGGCCTTCTAGTGTGCTGTTTGTACGCTTGTTTTGTGGCTTCTTTGATTTCTCTGATTCATTTCTTACATGGTCTGCCTGTTGATTTATAGCCGTGATGTCTATATGTCATGGACATTTCTGGCATGCTGTCTGTTGGTATCCTGGAAGTGTGTGAAAAGCACTTGATCTGTTAAATGTAACTTTTTTGACTTCATCATTTCACCATACTGTTATTATGGTTTCTTTACACTGCTGTTTATGTATCCTCATGATTCTCCTGTTTGTGTGATAGCAACTTTGAATAATTTTCATTCTTCTTCTGTTGTTGTAGTATGTACTGGTAGTTTTTTAAAAAATTTTCTGTAATTGTGTGTGTGTGTGTATTGCTCCCGTACCATAACGCCATTATTAATCTTTTCACTTTGCTGCTTGGTGCATATCTTTCAATAGTTCCATCTACAGAATGCCATTCTGTTTCATGAGTGTGGTGAGCGTGTATCCATGTTTCATCTCTATATACAATATCATGATTTTCTTTACATATCTCCTCTGATTTGTCTCAAATATTTACTTCACATAGTTACTAAATGTGGTATTCTCATAAATGGCGCTTCTGCCATATGTATATTTCCGACATATAAATCCGGCATCCTTCACAGATTTCCAGAATTTAGTTTTAGAAATGTGAATGTCGTTGTTCTTTTCTAGATACGTTTTCAATGTCTTTAATGTCAATGCTTTTTTGCAATTCAAAAGTCTATGAAATGCGCTCTTAATCATTTCTTCCTCGAAATTATCTACAACATTTTTTCTTAATCTCGTTCCTTTTTTATTTTTTAATTATGGTTATCTTTGCTTAACCACATTGATAGTGTTTTGCAGTTTATACCCATGGCGTGTTGTGTTCTTTTTGAGGGCTTAGAAATATTATGAAGTACAGTACCGCGTACTACTTCTTGTGAAAAAAATATTTGTACAATCTCATAGTTATGCTTTTAGAGTAACAAATTTAACTTTCAAAGACATGGCTATAATACAGTTGTGAATGATGCTTTATGATAACCTGTAAGTATTTACAAAATCATTTTATGTTTAAGACATCACAATTAAAAACACGTCGCATATGAGATTCATCTTTGAGGAAAATGACGTTCTGCTATTATTTTAATATAATCAACTATGAAATCTCTAAAAAAAATAGCTTAATTAATGTGGCACACATGTAAATATTAATTTACGTTCTACGATTGTGCTATTTGATGCATGGAGATGCTCATTAAAGACATTTCACGGCAATATAATTCAATCAATCAGGATGTCTTAGTATTTCATCGTACTTTTAATTGGCTAGTGCATTCACACTTTCCTAACAGCCAATGGATAATTGGAGAGCAAAAAACAACAATAAAGAAATAAGACACACTTCTCCTCATTGATCCACATATGGTAATTTGTAATGTAAACCCGTCTACTTTTATGACTATCAGAAAAATATTGCTACCTAAAAAACGACATTCGTAGCGACGGCTGCGATAAATCCGTTCAATCTAGAAAATAATAAATCATAAATCTGTAACGTGGTTATGAAATAATGCACTCATACAAAATATGCAGCTCAGTAATTATGGAGAAAATAGACAATATCGGTAGACAACTATTTATGAACTCATTGTAGTAGTAGAGTATGTACAAAATCGTTTATGATGGCTTCGGACACTTGCCCAGCCTATATAAAATATATAAATAAGTAGCAGGACAGCGGAACCGAACTGGACAGCAAAACCGGCTGGCGGAGTTTTGCGATATTGGGGACCGGATACCGGAACCACTGCGACTTACTCGAAGATGCAACTATTATGTAATAATATAGAATATGATCTCTGCATAGTAGGATAACGTGTGGAATGTTGAGTAATGCACCCATGGGACCTACGTACAACAGAAATGTCTAAGACTGTCTGATGAATCATTGTTACGTGAGGATTGTATTTCCTAGATACTGTCTAGGCTTCTTGGAATAATTTGATTCGAAATTTTGAATAAGTGTATGCTCAGCATACCATTAGGTGCATATGCGATGGCAAGAAAATACATCTCATCCAATATCGACTAAAATAATACAGTGTTTAAGCGCAGTTAAGAAACCCTGGGGTATAAAGGAAACCGATTGGCACATTAACTGCTGCATATTGCAGTGAAGTTTACTATTGCAGATACCTGACAAAATATAGAACAATTTGACCTATCGTGTATTTTTTAGGAAACAAACTTTGAATGCAATGTTACTTGACAGGAACATGTTTACTGTTAAATAGTAAATTTGACCCCAGTTATTTGCAATGGACCAAAAACATTAAAACTGTCGCCGATGTTCGCAAACCAGAGCATTTATGGACTAGTTTATAACAGTATTTGATATGATAAGATATATTATTGCATGCAAGAGAGCTCAACTATCTCACAGGCAGTTTCTAAAATATTTGCTTGAAAGTGTGATTGCAAATTTATAACGAACTTAATGCTGCTATACCGTCAGACAAGACTCGTGGATGATCTCTACAGTTGTCTGGAGCTCTTCTGTGGTTGCACCTATCTTTCCAGGATTTCGCCGTTGGACTAGTACGACTCTTTAAATTGTTCATAATGGAGACAGTTCTGTAGAATATGTTCAGAGATCTGTTCATCTGTCCCACAAGTGCATTGTGATGTGCCACAAACCGTCTCTTTTAGTCGTTAATGACATAATATCCCACCGTATATCGTACTTCGTCTTGCCTCTTCTCAAGATGTGTACGAGGAATGTGGACTATCTTTTTCTAATACGTTTGATCAACTCTATTGTAGAATTATTATTTTTTCAATATATTGTCATTGTATAATCTACACAATAAGAGAATTCCAAGTTCTAGCAGACCTGTCACATCTGTCTCCGATGTTCAAATATAACATGTCTCGTTACATTATACAATTCAAAAGAAAAAGGTTCTTTTTTTAATTTGACTTACCCGCATGCAGATATTGAGAAGGCCTCACCGTTGTTCTATCAAACGCCATGCAGTAGTAAAAAAATAGGTAAATGTAGGTCCCATGGCAGCAACCTGCCCTCCGGGATGAAGATAACTCTTCATGTACTAAGCCGCAACAACGATTAGGTGTTCCCTAAGGTAAACCAGTTCCCTTCTTAGTTGTCTTTACCTCCGTAAACGCATGCTTCAGGTACGCATTTACATCTGAGTCGATTGGAGGATTGGTCCTGTGAAGCGAGAAATAACAACCCGGATTTATTTTGCTTTCGGACGTGGTTTCAAACTTGGCACGCTGTAATCCGGTCATAGCAAACAAGCTCACTATCACATAGGCTATCTCGCTCCTCCATGCAATAGTAAACATTTGTATAAACCCCACAGTCCTTCATCTCTATAATTATTATGTATTGACCCTTCTGAGATTACTTCTCAAAAAGTAGCACACCGCTCAGAGTTGGGGTCTCCCAATGTGAAATAAATATCTGTACATATCCCTCTTTTGCAGCAAAAATAGCTTCAAGATGTGTATTGATTGTAGTTTCAAAACAAACAAGACAAAATCTTATGTTACACTAATATTATTTTCATTAATGACATTTTTAGTCATTGAATGGCTGTTTCCCTTAATTCCATTTCTTCTGTACTTCTAATGAACACAAATAAATCTCAGCAGACGTAATTTCTACGTTGTTCGATTGAGTCAACAAATGAAAAGGCCCTATGTAGTTTCCCCTAGCTACTGGTACTTTCATCTATCACTCGCTGAAGATGTACTCTGAAAGGTCAGAAAGCAATATATTACTAGAATGTATCTGCAGTCAGACAGCCGCCTTTGTTGGTTTACTATAGATCTAGTTCAATATTCAACTAACTCGTTGTCTTTTCTAGACGGAGAGATCATTTTGAAGACTAAAAATTGCTCTCTTTCTCTGATAACAAAAAATGTAATTTCGTTAGGGAATCTCTTGCATGAATGATGGGTGTCCATTATTAGTTTTATGTTTTCCGACCAGACAATTGTCTGTAACAGAAAACCAGAACTCCAAACTGTGGGATAACATGTCATGAACGACTAAAATAGACGGTTTGTGATTTCAACGTGAATTAGACAATTCATGACATGATAGACTGAAACATATAATTAATGATATAAAATACGAAAATAGATAGTTCACGGCATCAAGCACTGGAATAGACATTTCATGACATCATTTTCATCGTGTGACATATTCTTTCCAGAAAGTAGTCTACTTTATGGACCTTTCTCCTCCAGGGACATGTTTAAACAATCAGAAATATCATTTGTCCATCGTCGTCTTTGGCAGCCTCTTCCTCTGCTACAATTTACTGTGCCTTCTGCTATTAGTCGTGCCATGCTGTTATGTCTCTTTAGATAACCAAAAAGTACAGCTTTCTTGTTATGTTATTATTTAGGAGCCAGCCCTCTTCGATGTTTAATGATTGTAATATTTCTTTGTTTGTCTGTTTTGTTGTTCATAGTATATGCACAATTCTCTGTAGTATCTCAAGTGGAAGGCGGCAATATCCTTTGTCACTGTTATATTTAGTGTCAAAGCCTCACAGTAGTAAAATGTCACACATGGAATACGAATGTTCTTATCATACACAGTCTTACTTTGCTACTGATATTATTCCAGAGATATGTTCCTGATATCAGAGTTTGAAATAGACATTTCATGAAAGAAAAGACTGAAATAGACACTTCATGAAAGAAAAGACTGAAATAAATAGTTCATGACATCAAATACTGAAATAGACAGTGATATCAGAGTCAAAAATAGACACTTCATGAAAGAAAAGACTGAAATAGACACTACATGACATCAAAACTGAAATTGACAGTTCATAACATCAGAGACTGAAATAGACACTCCATGACATTAAAAACTGTAATTGACAGTTGTCTTTGACACAGGAACTAAAATAAACAGATGCTTGACTTAAAATCAGTCCTATCTCAACTAAACTAGGCGTGTTAACTAAGAGAAGCGGAATACAACCAACATGTTAAGATGGATTCAACTCTACCTACATAGCAGGCGAACTAGTCACCATGGATTATTCAATCCTACCTATATAACAAGCGAACTAGAGTCCCCATTTATGATCAATACTAGCTACATATCAGGCGAACTAATAACATGGATTATTCAGTTATACCTACAGAAACGTCGAGATAGAATCACCATGGATGCTTAAATCCTACCAACATAACAGGCGAACTAGAGTCACCATGGATGATTCAATCAATATCATCTACATAGCAGACGAACGAGATCCACGATTAATGATTCAATCCCACCTACATAAAAGGCGAAATAGTGTCCCCGTGAATATTTCAATCCTACCTACATAGCAGGCGAACGCGACACCATGGATCATTCAATCCTACCTACATAACAAGCACACTAGTCGTCATGGACGATTTAATCCTACCACCACTTGGAGTGAAAGGCATGAATGCCAATATACATTAAGACTCACGTTAAAGGAATACTAAGAGAGGACGAACAGAACAGTGTGCAGCATAGGACAGTCTCCCTCAGTTTCCTGGACGAGGAATATCCACAAGACGTATGGGTCAGAGTATACACAGATAGGTCAGCACATAATGCAGTGAGGAATGGAGGTGCAGGTATATATATATATATATATATATATATATATATATATATATATATATATATATATATATATATATATATATATATATATATATAATATCTACACAAATCTAGAGTTACGATCAGAACACCAACAGGGACATTTTTCAATAATTATGATGCACAAATTCAGGAAATTAGGGTAGCAACTTAAACACTGCTGAACTCCAACTCTGGCCCACAGCCCGTGGTATTCCTGACAGATGTCAGGTACAGATGCACTTCAAGCTCTCCAGTCTGGCAAACCAACAGACTTGCAAAAACGATTTAATGAACTGTCTTACCAGTATAGGGTAACCATGCAGTAGATACCATCTCACTGTGGAATACCAGGAAATGCAAAAGCAGTCCAGCTGGCCAAGGAAGGTGCTGTCAAAGGCAAACCAGAAGTACTAATCACCTACCATCAGAAAAAAACAAATGATCAAGTCAATATAAAAGCCAAAAAACACCAACGCAAGATGACTATCACATTATGAATGGACCAGAACAAGTTTTAATTAAACGGCTCAGAACAGGACACAACCGACTCCGCAGTCAGATGTACACAAAGTTCAAGATTGGCAACACGGCCATGTGTACATGTGGACAGGAAGCACAGAGTGCCAAGTATATACTTCAAAATTGTTCTGAGTATGAGACGCTGAGGTTGACATATTTGCCAGAGGAAACAACACTGGAATAAAAGCTTTATGTGACACTGTATGAACTACAAAAGCCAGTGAGTTTTATTAAGGAGACAGAATTACAGATATAGACATGTTTCAAGTGAACGAAAGAAGACGAAGAAGAGAAATCATACCTACATAACTAGAGCCACCATGGATGATTCAATCTAACTTACATAACAGACCAAAGAGAGTCACCATGGATGATTCAATCCTACCTACAAAACAATCGAACGAAACAATAGAATCAAACCTACCTACATAACAGACGGACTAGTGTCACCATGTATAGTTTTCAGAGTACAAATGTATTGCTACGTCAGGGAGTTCCTCAAGAGGGAATACTATCTCCAAAACTCTTTCTTGTTTACATAAACTACAATGTAAAAGAATTACCAACCTCGGCGAAAGAGGCACTATATCCTGGGAAACATGGTACTATAGTTCACTGACGAACACACTAAAGTAGTATACACTAGAATGAAGAAGGCAGCCGAGAAACGCAGGGCCTGGTCTTAAAAATGACAGGCCATAAAAAAACTAAAAAAAAACTTATACAACTCTATTCACCCTTTCCCCAAAGAAAAGGAAAGCTAGAATACTTTTAGTAAATATTATCATCAAGGAAGAGACTACCCCACATATCTTAGTGTCACCTTTGATAAAAGGCTCACTTAGAAAAAGCACATGGAAAGGTAGAAAGGAAAGCTAGCAGACGATTATGGGTACTATGAAAACTAACGAGCACAAGTTTGGGTGCAAATGAATATACTCTAACAAAGATATACATAGGTGTAGTAGGACCACACTTTTAAAAAACTCAAACTGCTTGGTCATTTACTGCAATACAATATCTCCAGAATTAGGATAAAGTGAAAAACTACGCGCTCAGACTCATTACAGAACTGTGAAACCCACACCAATACTCGAAATGCAAAAAGTTAATATGGTGCAGCCATTAAGATACAGAAGTAACACTAAAAGTATTCGTGGATACGTGCATTTACAGATGGATCAGGTACAAACACACACAGAAATTGAAGGGCTGACATTTTTATATATCCTGACCTGAAACCCTGAAACAAAGTCCATTCCTACAGGAAAGTTCTGCTTTAACTACAACACTTGGGTTCAAAAACTAGAACAAGTTCCCCTCAAGAACAATGTCTCTTCATGTCAACAAGTGGTCTTCTTCATAGATGCACTATATGTTCTGCAGGCTTTCAATGGTGGTAAATTACAACATCTAAGAGATAAACTAAAATACTTCAGAATGGCTTATAAAAATACAGCAAGTAAAAAGAGTACAACTGTACTTCAATGTGTACCATCAAACTATAGTTTTCTGGGTAATGCAGGGGCGATGAGTTGGTCAAAAAGGAAGGAGACTATATACAGGAAGAAAATGAAGTCACATATTAAAAAAGGAAAGAAGAGAACTATACAAACCATCAGAAGTAAATATAACATGACAAAAGACACCTACTTAAATCGACAGGGGCAGGTAACAATACTTTGACTGACGACATGACACAACAGACTGAATAAACATATGCACATGTTGCGACTGCGTCACACTACTGTGTACTGGTGGAACCGTTGAACAGATCTCTGAACATATTCTGCAGAACTGTCTGCCGTATGAACAATTAAGACAGATGTACTGACCCAACGATGCAGCCCAGCAAGCAAAGATGTATGGAACCAAATAAGGGCTGCAGGCAATGATAGCATGTAACCATAAGATTTGTCTGGTAGTGTAGACAACAAGTAACGAGGAAAGGAATAAAAGAAGGAAAGTAACATCCTAGATTAAATAAACTGTAATCACACACTGGAATAAACTGATATCACAAACAAATATCACTAACTGACGCACATTTACATTACAATCTGAAATAACTTGACATCCAAAACAGAAATAAACTGACAATATATTGACATCACAAAATGGCATCACAAAATTACATAAACTGAAATCAGAAATTGAGATAAACTGACATTACAACTGGCATCATGATATGAACAAAATGATCGGATTTCATAAACTGAAATGAATTTACATCACAAACTCAAATAAAAGGACATCATCGTCATCACCATTAGGTAGCATATCCAGAAAAGTCAACACTGCATTTCGAAACTTCGGTCAATCGTAATGCCTCTGTCATTGTCACTTTCAAGTGGTCTTTGGTGTCTTGCGTCCATCTTCTTCTTGGTATGCCTATTGTTTGTCTCTCTGGCATCACCCCCACCTCCTCATTCTGGCCGTCTCTATGCTGTCATGTTTAGGCTATAAAAATATGGCAAAAATAGTGTGGTTTTCTACAAAGTAGCCAATTGTCTTTTACATTCGTTTTTCTCAGGATCGTTATATAGTTGATTGTTTTGGTCAATGGTCCATGATAATTTTTCTGTAACATTTTGTTTCAAATACTGCTCTTTTATTTTTCATTTTGTTGGTGATTGGCCAGGATTCACACCCATATATTGACACTGGAATGGCACGATCTTTTGAATGTTAGTTTTATTGTTATGCAGCAACTCAGTCATATGTTTTCCATTTGTATCAGCTTCTTTTATGCAATAGTCAATCTCCTTCTGACTTCTTCATAGCAATCACCGTTACTGTTTATAAGAGAACAAGGGTATTTAAAACTGGTGACACTTGGTAATTCGCTGTTGTTGTTACTGATTGAAAAATTGTTATTAGTTTTGTCGCTTGTCATAATCTTGTTTTCATTGAGAAATATGATTAGTTTTTTAATTGTGTCCTTTAATGGAATTTTTGACGGCATAAATTTTCCAACCGCGGGAATGTTATTTAACGACATAAAAAATGAAAACAGACTGACAAAATAAATTGATAACACTAACTGAAATAAAGTGACGTACAAACGGAAATAAATTGACATCACATATTGACATCAAAAACTAAAATACATGTACAGATGTACAGAGCAGGACATATATATTCTGGAGAATGTCAGGTATGATTAATGACAAGGACATATTTTAGAAAATCTCTTGTATGATTTGTACTCACTGTAGGCGAAGTGCCGCTTTGCTGCGAGGAGTAAACTAAACATGGAAAAACTAAAGTGTAAAAACCAGGCGTGTCGTTATCTGTAATGATATCAAAACATACAGGTAGATCACGTAATGTAGTCATATATTTTGGATACTCCATGTAGCAAACGCAATAATCAAATTTCGTAGTAAATTCTCATCAATTTTCTCTGCAAGTCCAAGTCCAAATCTCAAGTCCGTCTCGAGGTTCAGTTCGGCAATCCGGTTCCATTCAGTGTCACGTATCTTCACTGATGCGGCTGAGCAGTGGTTAATTTATGTATACTTTATCTAGACATTAAATAAAAATCATGGAAAAACGTCGGATAAGGCCAGATAAGTTTCATATCGGCGCGGAGGACAATTTCGGAGAAAGATTTAGTTTTTCAGAATGAGTCCCCAACAATTTTACTTGTGTGATTAACTGATAACACAATGCTTGTTCAGGTTGGATAACTCTGCCAATGTAAACGACCCATATCCTTCACGGCCAAGTACATGTATCATGGCTCTCTCTTTCTTGGTATCTTTCCGACACTTTACTTGTATCACGCCATCAACTTCCCCAATATAATTTCATGGTCGCTGATTTCACATAACGTCAATCATCTTGGCTGATTTGGCATTCATTGTTTTTAAAAAAGTGTCATTGGCTGGAAACACAGTATACGTTGCCCATAAATTATCGAAGTAATTCTTTGCCAATGATTAATTCCCTCCGATGTCAACAAGTGCCAAAAATTCAGGGACACACTGTTTAATTAATTCTAAAATATTAACTCATCTCACACCCTCACAACCTCAATGTTTTTATATTTTTTGCCGGAAAAGAACACAAATTAAAATTATTTTTTTTTACATTTTTATTCATTCATTCATTCATTTTCCTTTTGCGCTGAAGTTAGTGCATAAGGACAGAGGTCAGATATCTCCAATTCTGTCTGTTCAAAGCTATTCTGTGCAGTTCTTGGATATTATGGATATTGATTGTTTTACTTTCTCTAAGTATTGTTCTTTTGAGTGTTTCTTTTGGTCTACCTATGGCTCTTTTGCCTGTAAGTATCCATTCAAGAGATTGGTGATGTATTCTTTTGATGTATATTTTTATATATTTATTTTAACTTCCAATTATTGAATATATTTATACAAATAAAGTGTAGGACTCAACCTTTATGTACCGGCTCCTCCTTGTCAAACCTTTTCAGTTTCCTACCTTTGTTGTCGTAATTTACCGACAGCCTTGAAAGCGACCAGTGATCCACGATCGTCTAGGTATACGTAAGGTCGCACTATAGCTTCACAAAGAGAGTCGGTTATCAAGAAGCGCTGCTAGTATGTGTCATCCTTGACACCTCACACGCATAGCTGACAAATGTATGAGTCTCTTGTATACCAAGACCGTCACCAGATTAGTCATTTGTGCTGATCTCAAGAACAGTGTCATATCTTTGCTGATCAGACTTTTCCCTTACTTTTTAGTGGCTAGTGAGACAAAGTACACATACAGTCACTAATACATCAGTTAAAATGAATGACATTGTGTAAGATCAACAAGCAGAAATACTCGGGAGGAAAAATAAATATTTACTATAAGGGAAATCCCCGTTATATAATTTTGCAACCGACTCTTTTTGTGACGCCTGACCATGCCCTTATCATCACCATTAAGTGCCGTCTCCGCAACGAAGGTTTGCTGCAACGTATTTCCAACATCTCATGTCTCTTGTCTTGGTGGTGCACTCTTCTAGACTGTAACCTGTCCATCTTGTGATGTTACTCTCCCACATGTATCTCTGCCTACCTCTTGCTCACTTCCCTTTGACTTTACCCTCAAGTAAGGTCTTCAATAAGGTGTCATGTCTTTTAATGTTTCCAAAGTATTTTATTTGCCTGATCTTTATTTCTCTTAGTAGTTATTTCTTCATATTAAGTGTCTTTAGCACCTCTTTATTTGGTTTCTCTTTCCATGATGTTCTCCCTATTCTTCTATATACCCACATATCAAAGGCATCAATTTTGTCTTCTAATTGTTTATTTAGTGTCCATGTTTCTGAGCCATACATTAATATGGAATAGATGTAGCATTTTATAATTCTCAATTTTAACTTGTTTGTAATTTGTTTAGATATTAATAATTTATTCATGTCATTGAAGGTACTTTTAGCCATTCCTATTCTCCTTTTAACTTCTGTTTCACATGTGCCATCATTTGTGACTATGTATCCAAGATATTGATACTGTTCTACTTGTTGTAGTTTCTCTCCCTGTATGTTTATGTTTACCTCCTGTTCTTCTGTGTCTTTACTGATTATCATGGTTTTTGTTTTTTGGATATTTATATATTACTCATTACTTGATGTCCATATTCATTTCTTGATGTATTGACTTGATCTAGTAGTCTTTGTAGTTCATGTTCACTTTTTGCCAAAAGAACAGTGTCATCTGCGTATCTAAGGTTGTTTATTATTATCCCATTGATCTTGAGTCCTAATATGCCCTTATATATATATATATATATATATATATATATGTATCTAGGCGACCGTAAATGCCGAGGAACATCAACCAAGATGAATGACACGAAATATATAATGGATGTACATATACACATATTCTAAAGAAGGTCTGTCTCGTATAATGCGGACATGCCATGATTAAATTACATATCATTTTTACTAAATATTTCTTTTGTTATTAATGACACATCCGAGTAGGAACCCCCCCCCCCCACCTTACAGTATTTTTGGGTAGGAAATAAATATCTAGGTGAAAATGTTTAACATGCGTAGATGATTAACTGTTTGTACTCTGGTTACTCCACATATACTCCGTTTCTCCTAACAAAGCGGCACGTCACATAACACAAAAATCCGTACCTGACAGAACTCATAAGTAACTGTGTTGAAAAATGTAAAATATAACCTCTATTTCTAAGAAAAGATAATAATACACACTTTAGTAAAACTCTTTAAAAATGTAAATGTAAAACAACAAATATTATTAATCAATCGACTAAATCGATCTGCAATCGAGGACATAAACAAAACACATGATATTGTAAATGTTAGTAGAACGTTTCTCAAATAAAGAAAATCATATTTTCTGCATTTCATGTTTTAAATCGGCGTCATAAATCTGAAATCTTCAGATCTTATTTTCGGGAGCTACCATGCGTAGCGACTAAGACATTCGCTTTGTGTTTAATGGGTCGCGTATTCGATTACAGTTCATGGCGTCCTGTCTACAAGTGCATTTTTAGAAGATCCCTGGATATTGCTTTGAAGCTATGAAGTTACGTGCTATAAAGGGTACTTTCTGCAGAAAACATGCAGTACTTTGTAACACCAGAGGAAATGTACGAGGATGTCAGTCCTCAACGGATTTTTAGCAGTCCTATTTTTAGCAGTCCTATTTTTAGCAGTCCTATTTTAGTATATTTGTTATTAATTTATTCGTTATTGTTACATGATACCAAAAACTAAGCAATCTAATTATAACTTCTAAAATTATCAGGAATAGAGATTGTGTGACCATTGCATACTAGTTCGTCTGATAACAACTCGAACAAAAACAACTTGGCAAAGATGCTGAAACTTGCAAGACAAATGGCGTAAAGATTACTAGTGATACCTGACCTCCACAAGAAAGTCGTTCAATATCCCAAACTATGTCTTGCGGTCTGGGGTGTGCTGGAGAGAAGAGATTCGAAAATCAACAGCAAGTGTTGACGCGAAAATCAGATATAAGAGGAATGGATATGCGTGGCAGAAATGGATTGGTGGATTGCTAGCATATACTTATTACAAAATAAATACTCGTATTATAGTTGTATATAATGATGTCAGTCGACAATTTGTGTGACTCGATGGGCATAAATAGTTCAACAGAAGCATGTACTTAATATAATTACTATTACTATATTATTGTGTGTAAAATAAACATAGCACATCCGTATACACAATCAACCCGGTATTTTTTGACTATTTTCTCCCTATTATTTCCTGCTAATAAAATTGTCCATATACTGCATATATTACAAATAAAATACTGCATACAAACAGAAATTAACATACGTCTACAATATAGGCATTAACCACTAGGAAATATCAGCAGTTTTTAATATCTCTGATCAACCATCAACACCACACACAAGAGATTTCTCTGCAGAAATCAGAAAATTATTTATTTACTTAAATTACAGATTAAATATTTACTAATTAATTTTAGAAAGAGTCCTACAAAAACATCACAGATGAAAATATTGATTGCAAGAGGCAACTGTCAAAACAGTTACAACTATTAAGAAGCTATATTTTTCCATTGTCAACATAATGTTGTGAGACTTGGGCAATGACATCTGTACTGGAACAGAAAATATCGGCTTTTGAAATGATCTGTTATATTCTATAACATCCTACGAATATCATTGACAGAAAGACGAACCAACGCAAACGTCCACAAAATCCTGAATATAGAAGAAGACTAGATTCTCAAAGCTATCAAAGAACCGCAAGCAAACTATTTTCGACACATACAAAGTGTAAAAAATTTCGACACAATGATGTAGAAAGATTACCGATTGAGGGAAAAGCTTCAGGAAAGAAAAATGAGGTTGACCAAGACTAAGATGGGCAGGATATCGAAGGCTTTCTGAACATGAAACTGGAAGAAGCTGGGCAGCTTGCACAGAACCGAGGGAACCGAACACAGGGATGGAACTTGTTCTCTAACAATCTGTGTGCTGCGCTGTTTTTTTCACCTGTGCACACGAGGTCATGAAAGATCTAATCTCTTCCTCAAATGCTCTTCACCAGGTATTCATTTGTTTTCCTAATGTCCTGATTTCCTGCGATTTTCAGTCTAGCACCCCAGGCTGCATCAGATGTTGTTTCCTATCAATTCCCATTTTCTAATAGTATCTCTATCTGTAAAACAGAAAGGTTCGAAAGGCGTAGAAGAATGACTTCATGGTAATCGGATTATTATGTATGTACTCCGCCACTCTCAACGACTTGGCACATCTGCTTCGCAAGGGTGCCATTCATAGCTTGTCTTGTCTTGTCCTATTCATGTGTGCCACTAGGCGTCATGGGGTGCCGAAGTCATCCTTTTTTTGCTAACTGTGATGACGCTGCCGTAGTTCTGCCTTCTAGTATTTCTCTGATATCATGTTATCCATATTCGTCTGGGTCTTCCCCGGTTTCAGATGATCTTTTATTGAAAGATATCGATGGAATGCGATCTGGTTCCATTCTGATTAGGTGGCAGAACCATTTGATATTTGATGTGTCTGTATTCTTTGCAGGTTATTGTTTTCACCAGAATTTGTATAGTGTCATTGTTTGTTCTATCTCTTTTTGTTACCCCATGTGCTGTTCTCATGCACTTCATTTCGCATACTGCGAGTTTATGTTCTAGTTTCTCTATCAGGATCTATGTCACAGAGTGTCATTGGTGACAGAGTGTCGGCATGAACACTGTGTTTATTAACTTTCTGTTGGAGATCATGTCGATGTTCTGGTGCTAATTGATATAAAACTGTGTTTGCTTTCTGACATCATGTCTCTATTTGTCTATCTAGTATCCCTTCTTCGAGAACACGATGCCTATGTGTAACAATTTTAGTGCAGTATTCCGACATTTGTTTATTAAATCTGTTGTTATGCTGTCTTGGACCTGAACTTTGTGTATTGGACTATTCCTCGGTGTCTCTTCGACTTCTGATATTATAGCCCTGGTTCTGTTTCTTGCTCCCATTTATATGTGAATGTGAGATTGATGTTGCTTATTTCCGATTTCAACAGTTCTTGTAAATATTCTTTCCTTCAGTCTTTCTTATGTTCTATGTTGAATAAGGGTTTGCCATCTTTGTCATTTATTATTGTTGTCGGGCTAAATGTATCGTCTCCGGTCCTCGCAGTTTTAAGGCTTTTATAAAACCCTCTTGGATATTGATTTACACATGTTTGAGATCTGTTGTCCGTATTCTTTCCATTCTTCCCATTCTTCAAAGCTTGTAACTCCGTATATTAAAGCGATACTCCAAGGGAACTTCCAAAGGAACATCTACGTTATAAATACGATTGAGATAGTTGGATTCGAAACCTCTTGATCACAAGTCGAGCGGAATAACGACAAGGTCAGGTAGACACTGAGTTTAAATTTTTACCAGGCCTTATTGTGTTCTCTACCACAACTTATCATTTGATATAAACTATGGACATCTAAAGCTGAAGGCTTTACAGAACAGCGGTACTCCCATTGCTGTTATACACTGATGAAACATGAACAGCGTATAAACGATAGGTGAGGATATCCAATGATTGTCCGACAGCTTGACTGAAAAAAGTGATCGTCAGATGGCTAGACAAGATTCTGAATACCAATGTCCTTGATAGCACTGATATTTCTAGCACTAGCACTATTTTCGTGCAGATACCGATTCGTTAGGCCAGTACAAAAATTAAATTCATTTGAAAATAAATGTCTTTAAAAATCCTAAATATTGGCTGGAAGAACTTAAAGTCAAAGAAATAGCAGACGACGCCTAACAGAAATATATTCGACAACAATAAGAAAGAAAAAAGTGGACTAATAATGGACTCAGAATGTACTCCGAATGACAAAACAAAGTAATACTGTGTATGATAAAAACATTCCTGTGGCAATATACGGATGCGAGGCTTGAACTCTAAATAAAACAGTAGCAAAGAAAATTGCCGGCTTCGAATTGAGATGCTACAGAACATTTGTGCGTATACCAGCATATACCGTGGACTGAAAAAAAAATATAAATAAGTATTAAAATCAGTAAACGCCAAAGATGGCTGGATCATAAATAACATCATAACAAGAACGCTTTATTCTTTGGACATTCTAATGAGATATATCAGCATGGAAAGCCTAATAGCTGAAGGCAGGGGAACGGCAGCAGAGGTAGAGGCCACTCAAGACGACGATGGACAAATGCTATATTCCCGCTTATTTCCTGGAGAAGGTAGGTCACCTCCCCAAGATCGCGAGTTGTTCAGAAGGTCCATAAAGAAAACTACGTTTTGGAAAGAATATGTTAGTTAGTTAGTTAGTTAGTTAGTCGTCGGATCATCATCACTGCAAACTGGACACATCCATAGTTGCTCCGATCTCTCCTTGAGTGTATCCGCCATCACACTTCTGCTGACAGTACCGGTCCTATGCTGGTTGACCATCATTCTTCTGCGCCCTACAAAATGATCACCTCTAGCAACACCGCATTTCAATCCCTGATCTTTAATCCTAGCCATTGAAAATGAATCATCATCCACATTAGTCTCACTCTCGCGTGTTATATCTCTTAAGGAGTTCAAAACGTCAGCGCGATCCATTGCCCCATCGCCATTTGCCACAATCGCACACGATGCCAGTTGATCCGCTCTTTCATTGCCTCGAACGCCCACATGTCCCGGCACGAAAATAAATGTAACCGCTTTCAAGCTCGCATTTCTCAAGGCCTCAATCCACTGTTCGCGAACGAGACCCACTTGTACCTTCTTAATCATACTTATAGAGTCACTTAAGATGCAGACCTGCGTTACTTTCTGTGTGCATAGCCACTCAAATGCCTTGGTCACCGCCATAGTCTCCATGGTCATACTACTCGTAGTGACCGCAAAGGCACCACTTTCCTCCTTGATCGTTTTACCTGCGCACTGAGCTGTAAAGGCCCAAGCACTGCGAACATGCCTAATTACAGATCCATCAGTGTATATAATCACATCCCCCTCTTTGGTATTCTCACTGATTAAAGCCTGCACTTCTTTCTCCACAGCTGTGGGACACCATTCTCTGCATTCCCTGCTAAGTGATATTACTACTCTCAAACAAGTTTCGAACTCTGTGGGTAGACCTATCCATTCCGCACCAGCTGCCACATCCTGCAATCTGCACACGCTTTGTATTACATCCTCAGCACGTCCCATCCACGACCTTCCTCTCTTGAGTCTGCTGCCTTTAACTTTCTGTATTTCGGAATGCAACTGGTGTTCCTTATCTGCATGTATTTGAAGGTACGCCCGTGCACGGCAAAACTGTAATATATGCTCAGCTGTTGGGCAGTCAAGTAGGTATCGCATAGCTCTTGTCGATGTGTCTCTTGTGCATCCCAGAATGATACGCATTGCTGCATTCTGGACTCTATCCAGTCTTTCGATCTGAGTTTGGCTAAGAGTCAGAATTGCCAGTGCATATTCCACCACAGCCACAACCAAACCCTGGTACAAAAGAAAAAACAATCTTTGCTCACACTGCGCAGCTGCCATAACCTTCATTGCTGCTAAGCCTTTGCCTGCCCTTATGATAATGTGGTCAACATGTTCCCTGAAACTCAGGCTTCTGTCAAAAAACACACCCATATATCTCATTGTGCTAGTTCTTTCTAAACTTTTCCCGGACAACGAAACTTGTGGCATGGGTGTCTTTACCATGTGATTGTTCAAGGAAAACCACGTCACGAATGCCTTAGACGGATTAACCACTGCTCCCGTATCTCGACACCAATTTGTCAGTCTGTCCAGCTCCTTCTGTAGTTCCACGACTCACTCTTCTCGATTTCTGCCCTGTCTATACACCATGATATCATCGGCATATGACATCGTTCTGCCAACACCTGTGATTTGATTGCCAGCGATATGTACTGTGTATACATTGAAAAGTACAGGAGATAGAGGCGATCCCTGTGAAAGAATATGTCATACGATGAATGCTCAGAATGAATGAACATTTATTATCTGTACAAGCATTAAAATCGATACTACATGGCAAAAGGAATATCGAAAAACTAAGAGAAACTCTTTATAGAACAACCTCAAAGAGGGCATAATTATGGATCTCAATAACATACAACTAGTACACACTTCAGCAGTGACATCGCTCAATTTGGTAATCACTGACAAGTGTCTTACTCAATGTATTCAGTGCTTAAGGAACATATGAAGATCGTCAATGGAATGTTACACTGTGTAACTTAACTCAGGTAGTAACTTTTATAAAAAGGGATGACAGAACAAATCACTAGTATAAACATCAGTAACTGCTTATTCAAGTATTGCACCGTGCGGTGCGGATATAGCAAGCGTGAACTCTACTGTGGCGTGTAACGAGTGTTGCACAAGTGAATTAATTGTTCTTAGCTTTCATGAAATTCTAATAATGAACAAGTCAGGGTGTTGACTTTGGCCAGATTGACACAACTCCCTCCATAGCATAGTCCTAGCGCTGATCTCGGGTCGGTTCCACTTAGTAGGGTCGGTTCCTGTATTTAATTTTTCCATGTTTTTCATTAGCAGCCGATATAAAGAATAAGGAAAGTGAACATTAAACGGTCAGGACATCGCAAATAAATGACATGGAACGTTGGACTATGTAGAGAAGGACCCCTTGACTGATAGCTAGGACGTTATGCAAAATGGCTGAGCATAGTTACGCGACACAGGAACAGTTTACAGTAATGACACAAGGTCTCGTGATATTGATATCAAGAGTGTAAAAATAGAGACAATTTCTTCAACTAAGCTAGCATTCAATTCTTCATTTTAATTATCCATCCTTCCTATATGTAGAAATCCTCGTTTATTGATGAATTATCCTTCGTTTCGTTGTGTTATGCCTATGCCCTCTAGTTTTTTATAACCATTTCCATTTACTATTAATTCGGCTCGGTGGCAGAGTAGATATGTATTATACAAAAAGCCATAGAAGATCCAACGTTCAGGTATGGGCCAAAGTCACAAAAATGCATTAATTACAGTGAATAATTAAACATATGCTACATATACCTACAACTGTCTGGCTGTATGGCTACATAGCTCGTCAGTGAGGCGGCCAAAGTACCGGGTTTGAATTCCGCCACAGGCAATAGTGCATACAGACCTTCAATAAATAAATTGAACACTATTGAACGTAGTTATATTGCCTAGAAAATTACTAAACCTAAAAATATGTTGAGTTGAATAGGATATGCTACCACTTTCTTTCAAATTACCTACAAGTATTATTACATAATTATAGTAAAATTATTAAGGTTAAAAACGGTCGACATATAGCGGTTTCCATCAATGATCTTCGTCTACAACATACAAATAATAAGAAAACAACGAATTCTTGCGAAACGAATTTTAAATGTAAAAACGCATTTTAAAACAATCCAAATACAATTTCCTAATTTATTATATTTGTGTGCAGATTATAAATCGAAATGTTAACGGTTTTAATCCCTACTAATTTTATTATAATTCTTTTTATCTTGTGTGGCAGTGTGGCAGTAGCTCACCTTAAAAACACAACTCGGTCGAGTTATATCGAATATCTGGTATAGAAGTGATGCCGGCTACTTCGGTCGAGTTATATCGTATACCTGGTATAGAAGTGATGCCTGTTGTATTTTTGGACTTCGGTCGAGTTATATCGAATATCTGCTATAGAAGTGATGCCGGCTACTTCGGTCGAGTTATATCGTATACCTGGTATAGAAGTGATGCCTGTTGTATTTTTGGACTTCGGTCGAGTTAGATCGTATATCTGGTAGAGAAGTGATGCCGGCTATATTTTTGGTCTTGTTGGTTGGTTGCTGATCGAACGGTCCATGGGCGCATGCCTTTTGACCCAGTCATTATATAGCTGGCAAGTTTTGGGACGTCAAACGTATTACATTATACGATTGTCTGCCTCATTGCAGTACTATGAAGATCGCATTACCTAACTAAAAACGATCGTGACCAGAACACGCCAAATAGCCCCCACTCAAATTTTGCCTTTGCTTCAAGACAACGCGTCCTCCCATAAAACAAGGTTTGTGCTGCAAACGTTCAATGATTTGAATACTGAAATGTTTCCACGCCTACCATATTCTCCGGACTTGGCTTCATAGAAATGTTTTCCTTTTCCCAAATAAAAAAAATATATATTTTAATAAAAAAAAAAAAAAAATTGAGAGGACATCTTTATGACAGTGACGAAAATGTCATACTTGCTTGTGTTGACTATATTAGTTGGAAGAACAGGTTGTTTTACTTATGTAGGTCTGTTCAAGCTCAGACCGATATTGCAATTTGTCAAATGACAAGTACTACTTTATAATCAGGTTAAGGACATATAACAAGCATATTTGTTTATATCTGTATAAAATATTTTTGGCATTAGAAAGAGATAGCCATCACAAATGCATTGTTAGCTGTGCACTTATTGACAGCTCCGAAAGATATAGTATCCATTGGGCAGGTTTTCTACAGCGCGTGATAGTTTTGGCTTTAACATCAATATCAAAATAACGAAGATAATGTTTCAACTTTCTCCAATGACAAGCGCCATGACCCAGTTATTAAGGTCAGCAACTATTGTCTCCTACCAGTCGATCGATTCACTTAACTTTGAAGTACTCTCTCTATGCCAGATGGTATTGACACCGACCTGTTCTTGTTGTTGTTGATATCCAATTGATGACGAGTAATTCTACTTTTGTCAGTACAAGTGTCTGCAAGTGGGTAGTTGCTGGAGTTTGATACGGTTTAAAAGGCTATTGATTCTTGCATGTCCTGTTCGAAACCCAAATACAAGTTATTGGTTTCTCCCGAACTTTGTTTATGCAAAGTCATTTCACCGTGTCATTTCATTAAATACATTTCGAGCAGTCAGCTCATTTGCCCATATTGCCCTGGTGTTCTTTATGAGAACCTGACTGTTCCCATACTACAAGGTAGTATGGTTGTCTATCTTTGCTTTTGTTGCTTTGAGGCTCCTTGTTTTGCAAGTCTGTCCACTACTTCGTTTCATGTTGTATCGCTATTTCCATGCATACATTACATCTTCACACTGCTTCATAATTTGAGCAATTTTCACCACAAGTCACAGAACTCGTAGGCAGATCTATCAGGTTATCATAAATGGATGCCATATTCTGCCTTTGAAATGTGGGTGTATAGAAGAATAGCGAGAACATCATGGAAAGAGAAGGAACTAAACAAAATTAAGAGGTTCTAAAAAACACTTAATATGAAGAAAGAATTACTAAGAGAAATCAAGATTAGACAAATAAAATATTTTGGACACATTAAAAGACATGACACCTTATTGAAGATCTTACTTGAAGGTAAAGTCAAAGGGAAACGAGCAAGAGGTAGACAGAGATACGTGTGGGATAGTAACATCACAAGATGGACAGGGTACAGTCTAGCAGAGTGCATCACCAAAACAAGAAGTAGGGGATGGTGAGATCTGTTGCAGCCAACCTTTGTTGCAGAAATGGTACTAGATGATGTCTACCTGCCAAGTTTCTGGCTTGCCTCCCCTGATTTCACCAAGGGACAATTGAAGGGTATCTCTTATTTCCCTTGAATTTTCTAATTGCAATTGAATTGACAGTGGGCGTGAACAGTGAACATACCCACCTCTGGTTTATTGATATCTCCTAAAAACTAAATGTTCGTCCAGTCTCAGGTGTGTGCAAGACAAGTGGCCTTGAAAGCCAATTCATCAGTGTAAGCATTGATTGCTGATGATGGATAGCTGTTTGCAGTTCTAGGGCACATGTCCTCAGGATTGTTGGTATTTTCCCGTATTGGCACTTTTACCTTTTATCTTGGTGCAAGTTCTCCCAAGGGTGTGATCCGTGAGAATTTGTTTTCTAGTTCTTTCTATTGTGGTAGATGGTGTTTGTCGTCTTTCGTTCCGGATGTTTGTTTGTTTTTCGTTCGCTCCATTGTAACCATCACGGATATCCGTGCGATTTCCACCGGGAGCGTGATTACGTTGTGCCACCGTTATGCGCCTTGTAGGCATAGCACATCCGATTTCGGCATGCCTTGACAATTCGGGTGGGCTACCCTTAGCCTGTGACAGCCTCTATATCTGTCTCCAGGCACGCGTAGTGGAGACTCTTCGCCCAGACGATTTTTTGCTCTCGTCTGACTCGAACGAGGTGTTCCACTGTCTATGAACTTGCCTCGTGTAATTGGACGTGCTGTGCCTGTGCCCATTGGGTACTGAAACGTTTCTAATCCGTGAGCCTGGTTCCTTAAGGGGAAGAACTCAACAGAGGAGTTGGACCCTGGCTCTTTCACCCTCTTAGTCGAGGTGTCATTCACCGACATCGTGTACCCCTTGTCCAAGTTCGAGTCTCACACCACGCGTTTGAGAGCAAGGCGTTCTCGAGCTGAGCGTCCTTGTCCCAATAGCGCCTGAGCCCATCAGGTACTGAACCCTTTCTCTCTTCAAGTGTATTTCCGGTGTAGGAAAACCTGACAGTAGAGTTGGGCCAGGGCTAAATCGTTGTCCCTTTTGTGCCTGAGCGCATCGAGTACGGAACCCTTTCTCTCTGCAAGTGTACTTCCGGTATAGGAAACCTTGACAGTAGAGTTGGGCCAGGACTACCATCGTTGTCCCTTTCTTGCCTAAGCCCATCGGGTACAGAACCCTTTCTCTTCACGAGCATATTTCCGGTTTAGGAAGGCTCGACATTAGAGTTGGGTTAGGTCTTCCTGCTTTACCAAACGCCAATGGATGGGTCTGGGTCTCTGCCTGTAAGGAACACAGGTAACTAGAAGCCCGTCTCGAGCTGACGGAGCTTGTAGTTCCCCTTTCCTAGGGACTTTTCACTTTCTATTTGCAGTTCGCGCTGCCCTCTAGCGCTGTTCTGACCTTTCATTGTTTCATTGTACTCGGTATGAAATATAATTGTCTCTCGCCATGCATCTACCTTTACGTGCATTTTACATTGGCCGCCCCTCCAATGTTCGGACTGGACTGACTAGCTTCACTGTATGTCGACAGTGTCGCTATATGTGGTGATGCTGGTGGTGTCGTAGATATTGTCTGTCTCTTGTGCAGTAAAATCTCTTTCCATCTGCTACCTCCACATTCTCGGACACGATCCCCAAAAGATTTGGCCAGAATCAGCACGAGCTGCTGTATTTCTGTTTCCAGGGTGCACCGCGTGGAGGTACATTTCGGATCTTGGTTATCTGCTAACCCTGGGTCCGCCTAGATCAATTCGTTCCCTTTGCACCCCTCGTTCCGGATATATCTACTAGAAACATTTGTTTTAGTCCTATTGTTTGTTCCCAGGTGTCTCTATACGTATTTATGTTGATCTCCACAAAGAGAAGATTATAGTTGGCGGAGAGTATGTTTGTCTACCACCACCTCCCTAGTTTGTATTAGCTAGCCTCCTAATGAGGCTTAGGCGTTCACTTGCTTTTCCTCTGAAATTATTTATTTGTTATGTTGTGTTATTTCTCTTTATTTAGTTTTACTCCAGGGTATACAGGTGGTACTTCCATTGTTAATATTTTCCCACCCATTTTGATATTGACTGTTTAACTGTTTTGTGACTTCGTAAGAAAACAGCGTAACCCGTTTTCTGTGTATTGATGTTTAGTTTCCACAATTCACAATATACAGAGATTGTGAAGAGAACTCTGCTGATCTTTGTTTTTGTCAGAATGGGATATTTATCAGTGGTTCATACGGCAAGGTCGTCAGCAAACAATGATTTTGACGCAATGAGATATTTAGCTAGATCATCAATCATAAGGAAGAGTATGCAGATTACAGGGAAGATGTGAGGTAGTTCCTCCTCCAGTATTCTTTTCCGGGATAGTGAACCATCATAGCTGGCGGCAATGGTTCTGTTTGTCAACACGGTAGAAGAGTTTTGTGGAGATGGCCATATTGTATAATGAGTATATTGTGGCACTTGTCGCCTCTTATATTTCGGTAGTCCATCGTTTTCATGATCGGTCTCTAGGTCTGCCTTTACTGTATCTGTGTAACATATCTTGATGTGGTATGCTGTCTGGTGAAAGTCTGTTGATGTGTGCAAACCATTTTATCTGTTGTCTCTTAATATATTCCAAGATTGGAGTGGTACCGGTTCTTTGTCTAATGTCTTCATTTCTCACTCTCTCTTAACGATATTCCTAGGATTTTGTGCAAGCATGCCATTTTAGATGTCACAAGATTACGTTTATCTTTTGCTGTCTTTGTTCATGTTTGGCCTTTGTAACACAGCGTTGGTATAATAATTGTTTTGAATAGTATTATTTTGGTGTTTAAATCTACATTTGTGTTTCTGAGGATTTTTTGTCATTTGTCATAGTGCTTGGAATGCTTTATTACATTTATGTGTATTTCAATGCTGCTCCTGCCCTCTGTTGTTATATTGCTTCTTCCAGTCGTTTCGATTCATCTTGCCACGGGTTTCAAATGAGGTCCGAATAGAGAGCGAGGGCGACGCTTGGCATAACTCTTTCTCACTTTAATCAAAATCCCCAGTGCAAGCCATTTTCACATCCACGAAAGTCGTCAGCCAAATGTACTTCTCTATGGTGAGCTAGAGAAGGGCATACGATCTCAAGGTGGCTAAAGGAAGCGTTACAAGGACTCGTTAAAGAACTCACTGAAAGTCTTTGAAATAGACAACGATACATGGGAAGTACTTGCACAAAATAGATCTACATGGCGTTCTAAAATAAAAAAGAGCGCATTATCTTGTGAAAAGAAGAGAAATGCAGCAGCTCAATAGCGGAGAGCAGCTAGAAAGTCACGGATAGACCAAGATCCGTCTACAGTCGTCATTCCATGTCCAAACTGTCCAAGGACATTTAAAGCTCGAATAGTGCTCATTAGCCATCTACGAACTCATAATCAAGGACATAACTAAAATTGAATTTTCAAAATTGGATATAACAAATGGTCATCATCACTGGTGATGGACGAACAACAATATTGCTTCTTAGGTATATGCATTATGTCACTTGTGTATGTCCGTTGTTTCCAATTTATGTTGGTGTTTCTTTCTGCTATTCCTATATTCATTACTTCGGTCCTCTCTATATTTATCTTCATGTAAAACGTTTGGCATGTTTGGTGTAATATGTCTATTTGTCTTTGTAGTTGCTCTTCTGATGATACTAGTAGTACTTGGTCGTCTGCATATAGAAATTCTTTTAAGCTGTCCTTCAAATTGTTTTCTTCCGTTGTCTTTGTTACTTTGCAAATGTGATCTATGTATGTTATTAACAAAAGGGGAGATAATACACATCCATGTCTCACTCCCGAGTGAATTTGGAAATTATCCGATGTACCTGTGTTCGTTCTAACTACGTATTGACTATTGGCGTATATGCTCAAAACAAAAAGGTGTGTCAGATGTTGGGGGACTCCATATGTTTGTAATGTTATCCATAGTTGTGCTCTATCCACTGTGTCAAAAGCTTTCTAATTGTGTGTTGTTGAGCTGTGGTTCTATATATGCGCGCATCCTTCTCTCTAGTATCTTGCTAAAGATTTTTCCTATGTGGCTTAAGCATGATATGCGTCTATACTTTGTGCAGTTCCTCTTACTGCCTTTTTTCTTCCAATTGGGAACAATCACCGTTGTATTCCACTCATGTGGTGTCTTTTGTGTTTCCATATCACATTGAAAAGTCTGTGTAGCCACTTTATACCTGTCCCTATTAGTATTTTCATTAGTTCTATAGGTATGCAGTCTATTCCTGGTCATTGAATGCTTCAATATTATTCTGATCTTTGTTGGGTGTTGCACTTGTATATATTTTGTCTAATTTCTTCCTTCTTCAGTGATTTGTTAACATTTGCATAGAAATGGTTGAATGAATCTGCTTTCTTGATGGGTGTTGTTATTTGTTTTCCACAACCATCTATTCTGGTATTGGATTGGTCTGTGCATATTTTCCTTCGAGATCATGCAAAAGCCTCTAGGCTTTTTTCTTTCTCTATTTACATTTAGTTTGCTTCATTTTTCTCCCCATGTCGTTTGTTTATTTTCTTTGTGCTTTATCTTACTTTTGCTGTCGCTCTGTTGTTTTATGTTTTGTGTAAAGTGGTCGAGTTATTCCAGCATTATTACTGGCGTTTCTCCTCTCTTTGACTGTTTCAGCCAGTTCAAGTGTCCAATAGTATTTGTGTGTTTTGACCTTTCCCCATGGCATATACTTGTTAGTAGCTGCTAAAATTATGGTGCAGATTTTGCTGTATGTTACGTTCATGATGGCTTTTCTACTGATTTCACTGCACCCAGCATCAGTTAATTGGCTGTACCTGGTCCAGTTGGCTTTCTTAAAGTTCCAAGATGGTTTTACCGGGATCTGTGTCATTTGTGGTGTGGGGACAATTGTTTGGATTGGTTGGTGGTCACTGCCCAGGTCTTCTGTGCCTTGAATGGTGATGTTGTTTGCTATGTTAGATGTAACAAGTATCAGATCGGGTCAGCTGGCGGATCTGTGCGAGAGTGTTGGTAGAATCTTCAAGGTCTGTAATAGGACTAGATTGGAAATGTTGCACATATTTTCAATCTCGAGTCCTCTGCTGTTATGAAATTTCTAGCCAAGTGTTGGAATATGTGCATTAAAGACGCTAGGTATGATGGTTCTCTTTAATGTGGGCTTAAATTCTAGCAGACATCTGTGTGATGGTTCTCTTTAATGTGGGCTTAAATTCTAGCAGACATCTGTGTGATGGTTCTCTTTAATGTGGGCTTAAATTCTAGCAGACATGTGTGTGATGCCAGGTGTTGCTTTTGTCCCATACGTTTATTCTATGGCGGTCTATGTCTGCTTCGGGATGTTGGTCACGGTGACCTATACATCATTTCTAATTAGTGTCATAATGCCCCAACACTTGAGACATTTACATTTGTGCTGTGAGTAGCCTGTGATGTTGATTTCTTTCCGTGATAGTATTGTTTCCTGAGGAGGGCTACGTGTATGTTGTGTTCCTGTAATGCTTGTTATTGCTTCTGATATCTTGTTTTGTATACCTGCTATGTATAGTTGTAGGTGTATAGTTTATTTATTGATGGTTATGTTCTCCTTCGCTGAATATTTTACAAGGAGCAGGGGAGAGAGCTCGCGGGCCTCGGTAACCAAGAAGACACCCGAGCTAGTATTGTAGATTTTATTTTACTGGCATTGTGGGTGTGTTTGGTTGTTTGCTGCTGACATCTCCATGCCAAAGAATGACATGCAAATGTCTTCGTCTATTTGAAAATGGTCGTGTGGACAATTGCGCGCATGAAGTCTCCATGAAAAGTCTTTTCTTTTAAGGATTCAGGTGATGTACATAGAGATGCATTATTCGCTTGTCACAAGCACTAGAGAAGCAGGCATTGATCCTTCATTCGGTGACATGGCATTTGCTGTTACCAAGTCACGTCCTTTATCCTATGTCTTCACTGTTAAAATTTCAAGTTACCCCCAGCATCACGTTTCCAGATACCCCATGAGTTTACTTGACCCTGTTTCGAGTATATAAAAATTAGGACATGTTCTTACCTTGGGTGCAATGTCAGTTTGCAAGACACTCTCGCTGCATCTTGGATGGATTAGACAGTGCCCGATCCATTCATTGTAGAGATGTCCCTCCTCATCATTCTGGATCTTTGGTGAGGGCGTTGAGATTAGACAAGAAAGTGTGGTAGACAAAAGAATGAAGAAGATACCTTGATACCACTAAGCACTCGGTCACTCCATTAGCAATTTTAGTTTGATACAGGTGTACCCTATGAATGTGTGTTATGGGTGCGTTTGTGTATGATGCCTTTAAAGCAAGAATCTTAATAACATTTGGACAGTAGCTTCCGCAGTAATCAGCTGCACATGGCATGTGAGAGGCTGCTGTGGAGCGCTTCGAGAAGTCCTTGACTGTAAGCGAGACGTCCAGCCCAGTCCCTACATGTTCCGTTCACTCCCATGGCCGACCTCTATCTGACTCCTTGATAGCAAGCATCGTTACTTGAACTAATAACATAATTTAACTTTGTTATTTTACATTAACATCCGTACTACATGGTCGAGCCTTTCCATGAGGGTGTTAAGTGAAGAATAATGTAGGCTACTATTTTGCAAACTGTGACAGATCGCCGCCACATAAATTCACATATATAGGACTAGGAGTAGTGCATGACTGGCGCATATCTCTATGAGCGCCGTTCTTTTAAATCATTGACGTTAGTTTCAAAACAGAACTGTTTCATATGTACGCTTTAACCCCTCTTAAGCATCAACTGCAAATAGTACGGAGTTTTAAACTACCTAATTTGTCTATCTAGAACATGACACATACCAATACTGAGAAAAATATCAGTCAGCAGATGATAAGATAATGTGACAATCTCTAACACTACACGTTCATACACACGTATGTGACATGTATTTGATGTTCCTACATATTAAAGTTTGTATACAATCATTAATAATAGCAACACCTATGCAAGAACAGTTGAGAGTGACAGAAGAAGAGCGGTTAATGAATGTATGGAATAATAATATTAAAGATAGGATAGGTGTAAGTTACTCACTCCTTAAACAATGAACTGAGAACAGAGAGATATGGTGAGATTGCTGTGTTAATGTGTCTGAAACGGTACTACCAAACCCTGAGAGGATATGTCTTTGGTATATTTTTGAGTCAGATAACAGGTATTTGTAATAAGCCCTCCACGATATCGATACGCTGGTTATATTTTCTAGAAAAAATTGAGAAGGAAATTCTGTATTTAGAGGACACGATTGGGAAATGAGCAGATAAGAAAAGATTTCCTCTTATCTACCCTGCCACATGTTCATATTTCCAGATTTTTGTTAGTGTAGTGGACAGAAATGTCTGACAAACTGGCGTCAGCTCATCTACGGTAAGAGGAAATAGAAAATTTGACCGGAAATAGATGGGAAATTGATTGAGTCCGTGACGTCATAGGTAGCCCATGAATTTGTTCTATTTTTAGGGGGCAGGAGGGGGGCGGTAGTTTATAAGAGAAATTGTTTTTTTTATATTTCAAACCAATGCCACAATCCCACTTCTTTGGAAGTCTTGCTCTGGAAGAAAAGACGATTTAAGCAAACTATTGATAAGTACTTGTGTCACGATGCGAGTATAAGCCGAACGCATGCGATCAGTGAGAAATATAAGATCATTCAGAAACGTTTGTGAAACAATGCAGTACAGTATTTCTTTCTACGTTCTATGATAGTTCACTGTTGTCTCCCTCTTTGTTTCTCACATTTTCAATATCTTTCCTATTTTCACTTCTGTTTATCAATCTTCCAGTTCTACCCCTCCGAATAGTCAGATTCCACATCAACGCATTCCACTGAGAGTTTGAGAGTTTTCTGGATATGAATTACATCTAAAAAGAAACCCACCATTACGGAAACAGATCAATCAATCAATAAAGTGCCATGCCGAATGGCGTAGACGATCATGTTTCATCCTCGATTCTCTGTTTTTTTGTGTTGTCAATAAGCTCGCTTGGTGAATTTTTACCGTGACATAATACTAGTCCATCTAGCAACGTCTCTCTTTGTCTTCCCCTGTCTCTTCTCCCCTTGATTTTTCCAGTGGTTATTAAGTGTTCAAGCTGTGTTCTTGTTAGCATATGCCTTAGACTAGAAAACGTGACTGTCTGACCCTAATGTTTGATACAATTGATCTTTCTACTCCAGCCTCAATGAGAACCTCTGTATTAGTTTTCTTAGATGCCCATTGTATTTTCATCATTCTTCTTAGAACCCACATATATGTAGCCTTCAGTTCATTTTGAATTATTTTTTTGTTGTAGTCCATGTAATCCATAAAAAAGAATTGGTTCGATATAATATCTCAGCACTCAAATTCGGGTCTGCATTGATAGTGTACTATTGCTCAAAATGGTTCTCTTGTTTTTTGGAATGCTGATTTGGCTTGTGCGGTACGGTAAATCCTATCTATTGACTACATTGTGCTGGATGTAGCACAACTGTTCTGCTATAAGAGAGATCCAGCTGGAGTTTGAGATCCTCTAAAACATAAAAAAATAATTAAAACATTTAAAAAAAATATGAACACACTTTCAGAAGTTGGGTCAAACTTGCAAATCTATACATCAGCAATATCTTCAAGCATTTGTCACGTGGGAAATGTAAACAATGAATTTTGACGAGGAAGAGAATATTACAAATAGCTATTTCACTCCTCTCAATTGTAACTGTAAACAAAAAATCACATCACATACGTATCAGCATTTAAACTGATTATTATTATCGTTCTTAATTTTTATCAAAATCGAATTTTATTTGCTGTTCTGATTCCGTGTTGTTTTGTTTATGTTTTTGATGTATTTTCAGGGTCGATATAATCCGGAAATAATTCAGCTTCAAATAGATTAACAATAAATTACGAATATTATTTTCAGAATATGTAAACCTTGACAAGGACAGTTATGTATCTTGTAATGCACAGATGATAAAAGCACATAAATACACACGTACACACACACACCCACACACACACACTGGGGTGCAAAGGGAACGCATTGCTCTAGGCGGACCCAGGGTTAGCAGATAACCAAGATCCCAAATGTACCTCCACGCGGTGCACCCTGGAAACAGAAATACAGCAGCTCGAGCTGATTCTGGCCAAATCATTTGGGGATCGTGTCCGAGAATGTGGAGGTAGCAGATGGAAAGATATTTGACTGCATAAGAGACACACAATATCTCCGACACCACCAGCATCACCACATATACCGACACTGTCGACATAGAGTAAAGCTAGTCAGTCCAGTCCGAACATATGAGGGGCGGCCAATGTAAAATGCACGTAAAGGTAGATGCATGGCGAGAGACATATATATTTCATACCGAGTACAATGAAACAATGAAAGGGCAGAACAGCGCTAGAGGGCAGCGCGAACTGCAAATAGAAAGTGAAAAGTCCCTAGGAAAGGGAAACTACAAGCTCCGTCAGCTCGAGACGGGCTTCTAGTTACCTGTGTTCCTTACAGGCAGAGACCCAGACCCATCCATTGGCGTTTGGTAAAGCAGGAAGACCTAACCCAACTCTAATGTCGAGCCTTCCTAAACCGGAAATATGCTCGTGAAGAGAAAGGGTTCTGTACCCGATGGGCTCAGGCACAAAAGGGACAACGATTTAGCCCTGGCCCAACTCTACTGTTAGGTTTTCCTACACCGGAAATACACTTGACGAGAGAAAGCGTTCAGTACCTGATGGGCTCAGGCGGTATTGGGACAAGGACGCTCAGCTCGAGAACGCCTTACTCTCAAACGCGTGGTGTGAGACTCGAACTCGGACAAGGGGTACACGATGTCGGTGAATGACACCTCGGCTAAGAGGGCGAAAGAGCCAGGGTCCAACTCCTCTGCTGAGTTCTTCCCCTTAAGGAACCAGGCTCACGGATGAGAAACGGTTCAGTACCCAATGGGCACAGGCCCAATTACACGAGGCAAGTTCATAGACAGTGGAACACCTCGTGCGAGTCAGACGAGAGCAATAATCGCCTGGGCGAAGAGTCTCCACTACGCGTGCTTGGCGACAGATATAGAGGCTGTCACAGGCTAAGGGTAGCCCACCGGAATTGTCAAGGCATGCCGAAATCGGATGTGCTAGGCCTAAAAGGCGCATAACGGTGGCACAACGTAATCACGCTCCCGGCGGAAATCGCACGGATATCCGTGAAGGTTACAATGGAGCGAATGCAAAACAAACAAACAAACACACACACTCACACACATATATAGAAGGCGATATGAACACGGTATGGTTACGCTAAAAAATCGATCAATCAATATACACGTATACACATAAAACAATTGAATAATTACAATAACATTTACAGATTTGACCCTCATCCAAATGAATATCGAACATTCCTGCAGTGGTGATTCAAATTCGCGTATCTTTTTGGCAACCTACGTTTCTCTTGCTCTCTATCTTCCAAGAAAAGATTTGTTTATGAATTATGTATTCATCCATTCTACGCACATGTCTAATGTAATTCCAACGTTTTATAAACTTGCCACAACTTCTTGATCTTTCTTCTTTCGAAGAATCTCTGCTTTAAATCACTCATAATTCCAAGTATCATTCCAAGATACTTGTATTCAAATGTGATAGTTTAGTATCTCATGCTTGTGTGGATTTCCAGCTTTCTCATCAGTGTTTCAATACAGGTAGTTTCCAAGTACTAAAGTTTTGTAAGTTTTTTTCCTTAAATTCTGAATATATTAGAAATCATCATATATTTAAAAGCTTGTGAAATGCATCTCCCGCCATAGCTATGCGAGTTAATATTTCTTTTATCTCCTAGGACATGGACACTAAACTAAAAGACCTGATGGAAAATGTTAATGTTGAGGATTGATGGGCATCCTTCTCAAACATCCTTTATGATACAGCTAAGGAATAGTTAGGTCTGAAGATGCACAAAAACCAAGACTGGTCCGATGACAATGATATAGAAATTGTCATTCTGTTTAAGGAAAAGAACAGTTCATTCAGAAATATTCACCCAAAACAAAATATACCTCAGAGCCTGCAACTCGTGCCATAGGAAAGTAAGGGAGATACATGATAGGTGGCTGCAACAAAAAGTCAAGGGGTTCCAGAATTTCACGGACAGAAGAGATTACAAGCGATGCAACCATGCATTGAGAACAATATATTGTCCAGGTTCTGCAAGATCACCACCCTTGCTTAACGCAGAAGAGTCAGCCCTGCTTAAAGGAAAATCCCAGGTCCTAGATCGATGGAACAACATTTCTATGCAGTTTTAAATAAGCCATCAGCCTACAGTGAAGAAGCAATAGATCGCATGCCACAATTCAACATAAGAGAAGAGTTTACATGCCACCAACAAATCAAGAAATACAGACTGCCATTGGACACATGTCGCATGGAAAAGCTCCGGATATGGATGCCATTCCAGTAGAAATCTGCAAGATAGGATGAAAGGTGTTTTCCCAGTAGCTTACCAAGATTTTCTTTACGTGCTGGAGCTTAGGAAAAGAACCCTGCCTGAAAATCTGAAAGATGCATCAGTTAAAGGCAAGGGAAATATCTACGTCTGTAAGTATATATAGAATGTTCATGAGAGCGCCAACACGCACGGCAGGACACATGGTCCGCATTAAAGATAATCGTCTACTAAAAAAGCTGTTATATGGAAAACTTCAACCTGACTTCTACAAGCCAGTAGGACAGATGAGGCATTTTAAAGACACTTTTAAGACATCGATGAGTCACTATAAAAAAATACACATAACTTGAACAAAACAGATCTGACTGGCGTTGCAGAATCACTGACTGTCTTCGCATACTCAAGAGTGGTGCGCAACTGCAGAGAACCTCAGACACAACGATGAGCAACAAAGCGTAGAGAAAAGGCAAGAGCTGCTCAATGGCTCACATACTCATCCCACACATGCCCAGAGTATGTTGACAATTCCAAGCACGCATGTGACTCATTAGTCATTCTGGCACACCGCAGATATCATCCCAGTTTAGCTGAATGTCATCGTCGACTTCGACGGACGAACAGCATTTGTATCACCATCATGTGATAACGCGCTCTTCATATAATTAAACGTTTTAATTTTTTCTATGAGGTACGTCTCAGACAGAAATGGCAAACTACTGGGACGTATGAAACGCATAGAAACTGATAATAACCACAAATAAGCTCCACTTGTCTGGCGGCCGTTCACCCAGCAAGTATAACATGCCCTTCGTGTTAAGATCTGGAGAAGTGAAATATTGCGAAATGAATAGAAAATATCTATATATACATATATACCACGTCCAAAGAAGGCAATTTGAAACTACACAAATTATAGAACAATAGCACTGATCCGATTGACCAGCACGAAACTTCTCAAGATAGTTATGAAAAGAATAGAACAGCATATGAACAGAAAAATCAATATAGTTCAGGCAGATTTTAGTTAGAACAAAGGTGTATTAAGGATCACATCCTCAATAAGAGTAATATAATAGAGAAATGCAGGGAGTTCAATGCAGACATATACACATGTTTCATAAACTACTCAAAAACATGTGACAGAGTAACTTGCCTGAAATTATGGAAAAAATGAAAGCATGTGCTCCCCACACCATCTCATATTCATCATTAAAATTCCCTATCAGGAATGATATGTTTTTGTCCGCCTCGAGGAAGAAACATCAGACTTGTTTGAGGTTCAAAAAGGAGTCTAACAGGGATTCATCCTCTCACCACACCTATTAAACATATAGGTAGAACACATCATACTTTCGTTACTGCATGCTAGCATGTGAAGGAGTGCAGGGAGGTTTTCTATGGGTTGTGGAAATAACACCGCGACATGTACAGAAAATATTTTGATTATACAGAAAGAAAACAAACTCCTGTCCCAACCGTGGATTGAACCCGAGATCTCAAGTGTCTTAAAACAGCGTGCTAACCACATGTCCATACATCCCAATACTAAATATACGAATAGACCTTAAATTGGAGGACACGAGATCCCAGATAGCACCACACTAATATTAAGGAGCCCGACATAATTAGAACACAAGAATATGTTAGTGAAATATCATAGCGAGGCACACATTGTTTTCCTCAATGAAAAAAAAAAATACAAAAAAAAATGAAATAGCACAGATGAACCCACACCTACAGTAACTTAGTCATTGACAAAGAACAACTAGTAAGTGTAATGAATTTTGAATATATCGGGTTAACTATCAACACCACAGAAGATTGCTTTGCAAAGATCATAAAGGGATAAGAAATGACTTTACAAAAAAAATCACAGATGAAAAATGTATATGGCAAATCACAAACAGATAAATAAGGTTAAAACTATTATGAAGCTGTATATTTCCAATGACAACATATGTTTATGAGACGTTCGAATTTATATCTGTAATGGAAACGAAAGTAGCTGCATTCGAATTGAAATATTATAGACAGGCAATAAGAATATCATAGACTGAAAGATGTCCGCAAATATCTGAATATAAAAAAGTGGCTCCTCAAAACTATCAAAAATGTAAAATAACATATTTCTGACGTGTACCGAGACACAATGAGTTACACAGATTAATAAGGAGAGCAAAGTCCTATGTAAGAGAAAAGAGACTCAAAAAGACTACATGACATCAAACAACATGACACTGGAGGAAGCTGGACATCATGCACATAACCAAGATGCTTAAAGAGAGGTAGTGAGCACAGCATTTATACATGACACATCACTTAGAGAGATAATGTACGTTGAGTTTGACATCAGTCGTTTTGTTTGTGAAATCCATGATGTTTGTTTTAGATTAGTTAATGGTTAAGCCGTTGTGTTCTATGAAATTCCAAATACGGTCTATTTGGTCACGAGCATCTACAAGTGTCATGTGAAATATGTGAAATCAAAATCTTCTAAAATTGTATATAAAACCATGATTATTGTCTTTCTGTACACCTACGAATAGGGTGTCGGTGCATAGGGCCTATGTAAAATACATTCTCAAAGAACACTATATTATCCCAAACTAGTTGTTTCAGATGACGTGTGGATTCCCTAGATGACTTTAATATAATTTATGTGGATAATAAAATTAATATTCTCTCTCAACATAAACATACAACATATACACACTACACACAGAGGAATACGGCCAACATTGTGGTTGTTTTATTGTTGGTTTTAGGGTACAATTTTAGTTACAACGAGTGTTGGGCTTTCAGATACCTTCCACATATTCTGGAGTGCAACAAGGATGTATTCTATCTCCCCTGTTCTCATTACATATATCAATTGGTAGCATATCCTATTCATAGCAATCAACCCAGCATTTTCTGACTGTGGTGATTTTCTATGCAATATAAATACGCCAGTAGTATGTTATTACTTTGTGAACGGTTCGGATTTACAATTGCCTGTGACGAGGATCGAACTTGGACGTCACAGATGCGCTCTGTACCACTTTGCCACAGAGCCGGACAATTGTACAGATACAATTGCCAGCATTAATGAAGGAGACAATCTCAGCAACCTCCTGAGCAAACGTCTTTGCAGGCGATCCAACAATAATAGCAACAACGAAAGAACAGGTACTACAACATGTAAATAGGCTCTACACAACAAGTAGGGACTTTAGCATGAAAATAAACACGGACACAACTGAGGTAATGTCAATTGAAACAAATAGAAAGAAACATCACTATTCTAATGGAACAACTTAAACAGGTGAATGAGTTCACTTTTCTTGGAAGCGTCATATAATCGAATGGAACAAACACCAAAGAAATCTAATATAGATTCAGCATAGCATACCAGTTCTTGGGGAATATGTCTCCTATTTTCAAAAACAAATATGTGAGTTTGAACACCAAAACTAGATCTAAACCTAACTCTCACGTTAATCCTAATTCTATTGATATATATTACTCTAACACTTGCCATAATGAAAAACCTAACACTTACCCTAACCAAAGTCCTTCAATAGTCCCGAGCACTGTACACTTTGCAATCAAAACACCCTATCACATGTACAATTTCCAACCATAATTGCCTTAACCACATACACAATGTGCAACCAACACATCATGCACATGCACAATTTGTATCCAAAACACCATGTCCCATGCACACTTAATATCCAAAACAACACGTCACATGTACAATTTGCATTAAAAGTACCCTGCTACCTGAACAATTCGCAATTTAAAAAAGCATGTAAGATGTTAGTTAGTTAGTGAGTGGTCGGATCATCATCACTGCAAACTGGACACGTCCAGAGTTGCTCCGATCTCTCCTTGAATGTAAAATGTTTACCATGTGTACCATGAGTGTACCATGTTTCATGTCCAATTTGATATACAAAAACATGTACTATTTCCAATCTAAACATCCTGTTTAGAATTCCAATCACTCTGTCACATGTGTACAATTTGCTTTAAAAATACATTGTAAGATGTACACTTTGGAATCAAAAAAGCTTGTCACATGTACAAATTAAAATCTAAATAATCATCATCAAGTGATGTCTCCGCAACGAAGGTTGGCTGCAGCGGATCTCCAACATCCCCTGTCTCTTGTTTTGGTGGTGCACTCTGCTAGACTGTAACCTGTCTTTTGATTTTACTCTCCAACGTGTATTTCTGTCTACCTCTTGCTCGCTTCCCTTTGACTTTACCCTCAAGTAAGGTCTTCAATAAAATGTCATGTCGTTTAATGTGTCCAAAATATATTGTTTACCTAATCTTTATTTCTCTTAGTAATTCTTTCTTCATATTGTATTTTTAGAATCACTTTATTTGTTTTCTTCTCTTTCCATGCTGTTCTTATTCTTCTATCAACATTCCATGTCGTATCGACAATGTGCAATCAAGACACCCTGTCTCATGTACACATTGCTATAAAAACCATGTGACATATACAATTTCCAATCAAAACACACTGTTACATGTACAATTTTCAATCAAAACACACTGTTACATGTACAATTTTCAATCAAAACACACTGTTATTGTACAATTTACATTCAACACAACCTGTGGAATGGATGGTAGGTTATCATTACTCCCTGTTACATGGACAAATTTAATAAAGACGCTCTGTTACATGTACAATCTGCTTTTTTAGAGAAAGGTATACGATCTCAAGGTGGCGAAAGGAAGCGCTACAAGGACTCGTTAAAGGACTCACTGAAAGCCTTTGAAATAGACCACGATACATGGGAAGAACTAGCACACAATAGATCTACATGGCGTTCTAAAATAAAAAAGAGCGCATCATCTTGTGAAAAGAAGAGAAATGCAGCAGCTCAACAGCGGAGAGCAGCTAGAAAGTCACGGATAGACCAAGATCCGTCTACAGTCGTTATTCCATGTCCAAACTGTCCAATGACATTTACAGCTCGAATTCCCATGACATGCCATCTACGAACTCATAATCAAGGACATAACTAAAATTGAATTTTCAAAAGTGGATGTAACAAATGGTCATCATCACTTGTGATGGACGAACAACACAATCTGCTGTCCAAACATGTTGTTACATGTACTATATGCATTCAAAACACACCGCCTCAAGTACAATTTGCGTTCAAGAAACTCTGTTACATGTACAATTTGCAATTATAACAACCAGTCATATGTGCAATTTACATTTAAAACACCCCTTTGCATTCACTACTGGTCATAAAGAGAACCCATCACATGCACTAATATACATTTGAAAAAAACCAATCACTTGTGATGTTTATCATTAAAACATGATGTCACGTGTATTACAACGCACGTCACCACGTATACTGTATACCCTAACATTTCTCTAAAATAAAGAGAATACCCTCAGAAAATCTCGTTACTATATATATATGGTATTACAGAGACAGATGGGTACAGTACAACAGTATGCTATAACTTTTAGCCGTACAGTATTATCGTACCAATTATAGTCCGTTCAGATTCGTTTGCCGAGATGTTAAATTATTTTTATCAAAAACGTATTGTTCATTTGGATTGATCATTTGAAGTTAGGTTTAGAATAATAATGTCGCTATAGAAATATTTTTTTATCAAAGAAATGTGATCCAGTATCAAAGATACCTTATTTAACCTATATTAAAAAAAGTTAATCTAAATTATAAACAACCGCTGGATTATGTAGATGCTTACATCTCACAGCTGATTATTAAATATAAAGGCATGACCCTCACGGTAGAATGTGCACCGTTCTAAAAGTAGTTGTTTCCACTGTACATTTGTATAAAGCAATGTTACATATGGAAATTCCCGTTTAGCACCAAATATTATTTTTCCTGAACTTAGAATTATGTGAAATCAAAAACGGCTATTTACTCGATTTCAAGTCACAAGTCAGAGGCACGTCTCAATATTTACAGAAAGTAGGCGGCACTAAGCATATTACCTTCTGCAAGTCTATGTGAGAATGAATCTGAAAGCGAAATATTTTACTGAGCATAACATTGCTATAAAGATTTATCAATACTTCTGCAGAGAGCGTAAAAAGGGACATCTTTATTGTTCTTTATCAAATCCTGAGAAGAGAACAATGCATATTTTAGGTTTGTGTAAACGTTCATTTGATCGAATAGTGGAAGCAAGCGGATATTTATTGCCAACAAATTCACGAAAGCAAGGAAGGAAAGAAAAGATAGACAGTTTCGATAAGGACCTAGTAAAAAGAGAAATATGTAGAATGTTTGATAAAAACGAAGAAGTGACACTTAGAAAGTTGAAGATTTGGCTGAAAACTAATAACGACATTGAAATATCAAAAACTTTATTATGGAAAACTGTAAGAAATGCAGGCTTCACCTTTAGAAAGTATGCTGGTGGAAAAAACATTATTTGTGAAAAGCCACATCTGGTAGCTCTTAGAAGCAAGTATTTACGTGAAGTGAAGGGAATGCGCGAGAATGGTTATGATATTGTGTATTTAGATGAAACTTGGATCAACGCTCATCATACAAATGAAAAGGAATGGCAGTTAGCAGATGGAAGTATTAAAAGATCAGTACCAAGTAGTAAAGGGCAACGTTTGATAGTTGCACATGCAGGTAGCAGACATAATGGGTTGTTGCAGAATGCTCATCTAATTTTCATTTCAAAATCCATTGACAATAGAGACTACCACTCCGAAATGAATGGGCACATATTCGAAGACTGGATCGAAAAAAGTATTCTTCCAATATTAGATAGACCTTCTTGTCTGATAATGGACAATGCTTCATACCATAACGTAGTGAACGTAGAAGATAGAATCCCAACATCATCAAGTACAAAAGATGCAATCAAAACGTGGCTCATAAAAGAACACATACCAGTTACCGACAGGTACTTGAAACCCGAATTGCTTAACCTTGTAAAACAGACACAACGAACAAAGATATTTAAAATAGACAAGTTAATTGAAGAACATGGTCATAGATGTTTGAGACTACCTCCATATCATGCACACTTAAATCCTATAGAGCTAATTTGGGCAAAAGTTAAAGGACACGTAGCATCTACAAATACAACTTTCAAATTATGTGATATTGAGACACTTACAAATCAGGCTCTATCAAATATACATAAAGACTACTGGGTGAAATGTGAGGATCATGTGTTACGCCAAGAAGAGGAATATTGGAAAAAGGAAGGTTTGTTGTTTGTTCAGCCGAAAACAGTAATCGACCTATTTGACTCGTCTGATTATGAATGATCATTACTCTGATTAAGTCTACACTAAAAAAAAGTTTGATTTGCAAAATTTACAAGTTGATTTGTAAAACATTTCATTGCTCAATACCACCCAAGCAATTCAAAAAAATGTTATAAGCAAACCATCAACCATTACTTATAAAAATTAGCCCGCTTGATTCAATACAGAAGTTCAGATATCTTGGATCAACTATTACAGACAAAATTTCCTTACATGAAGAAGTATATGTACTTATTTCAAAGGCAGCGACAACATTTGTGAAACTCACACCAAGAGCATGGAACAATATCAAATTGACTCTACGAACAAAAGATATATTTTAAATTTTTTTTACACCTGCCACCATGTAAAATTTTGTGGACACGCCTATGGGTCATCATTGCACTAGATTACTGTAAAATATTTTGTTTATGGTCGAAATAATATTTACATGGGCAAACATCAAAAGAATTCGCCGCTTTCAAATAACCGTTACAGCTAGACATCAAGTAACACATATGTTTTCGCGACATGGAAATACAACTTCATTCTGTAATTGTGAAATACATTAGAAATATTAAAGTACAATAGCAACATTTGAGAAGATATTGTTTGCCTTTTCTCGCAAATTTACACAACAATGATAAGAGAGTGAATTATAAGATAGTGGCACAAATGAAAACATTAAATGCGTTATAGAAATAAGAATACTAATGTCATTGCTGTGTAACATATTCATACCAGTGTTAAGGATATCAGAGAGTTGCTTACTTGCAATCTTGTTGAAGATGTATGATGTTCTGTTAAGACCGTTAAATAAAATCAGTGATGGAGAAAGCTATAGAAATGTGTTGATAAATGAGGGTCCAGTATGGTGACTCATGTCTGTCAAACCAACAAGTAGTTTATTACTGTATCTTTCCCTGCATACGTTCTCAAACTCCTGCACATTATCAAGATGTATTCAATAGAAGGGAATGAGTTATGTCATAGTTTACATATTGTCTGCGGTATCTGAGCATTTTGGCCTGATACATCCGACTTCTGCCTGGTTTCTGAGTCACTTCGGCACTATATAGGATGTGAGAGCCAACTTCACTCCATAATCACCTTAGTCGCTTTTTACGATATGCATGGAAGGTAAACAGTGGTGCTATATATTGCCCCCTTATGGGCTCCGACAACACACGAGTTAAGGATATTTGTGAGATAGGAGGTTTAAAAACTGAATCAAGAACATCAGCTGTTAACAGTCTGTCGTAGTACTATGGCCATTGTGAACCTTATTAATCCACTTTCTGAATGGGCAGTCATACATCACTATACTTGACCCTATGTATGTTGCTTAATTTCTACAGGCTTCACCCCTTGGCTAATTTTTTTTTTTTAAAACCATTCGTTACTCCATTTTGGTTCGTTGTCACAGTGCCGTGTGGTCATCTTAAAATTACGATTATGACGGTACATTGTTCGTCTGCACCGAGATAGATGGTGCAGAAGACTCTTGACATCCTTTACAACAATATTGACATGTTACAATATAATATTATGATTGTTCTTATTTTATCACACTTTTAGGATGTTCATTTACAAACCTTGTTACGTTCCCTGTCTGTTTTAGATCTGAGTTTGTGCCTATAGTGATACGGTTCTTGAAATTGTGGATTAATACATTAATTATCTTCATACATCTAAACATTTGATGATGTTGATGTTCTATGCTATTTGTTGTACGTGATCTCAATCTCTGGTTAGCAGGATGTTGTCCGGAGGACTGACCGCTTATTTTAAAGAATTTGGAGGTTTGCATAGAATCGAGTACTTCATTGTAACTGGAAATTGTATAATGTTTACAATGTTCAGATGTTCAAAGTCACGATCAGAATAAAGAGAACACTGACAAGTCTCAGCAGAAATCAAGGTTATAGCTGCATCGCAGTGTGAGCAGAAGTTATTATTTATTTTGTACCAGAGTTTAGTTTTTGGTTGTGGTGGAATATGCACTGGCAATTCTGACTCTTAGCCAAACTCAGATCGAAAGTCTGGATATAATCCATAACGCAGCAATGTGCATAATTTTTTAGTGCACAAGAGACACGTCAACAAGAGCTATACGGTACCTACTCTACTGTCCTACGGCAGCGCACATATTACAATATTGCTGTACGCGGGCGTACCCTCAGATACATGCAGATAAGAAGCACCCATTGCATTCCGAAATACAAAACGTTAAAGGTAGCAGACTTAATGGAGGGGAGTTGTAAATTGGACGTACTGTGGATGCCATACAAAGCGTGTACAGATTGCAAGATGTAGCAACATGTGCGTAAAGGATAGGTCTAACCAAAGATTTAGAAACTTGTTTGAGAGTAGTAATAACTCTTAGCAGGGTGTCCGACGGCTGTTGAGCAAGAGGTGCAGGCATTAATCAGTGAGTATGCCAAAGAGGGGAATGTGATTATATACAGTGATGGATCTGTGATTAGACATGTTCTCAGTGCTTGGGCCTTCACAGATCAGTAAATCAATCAGGGAGGAGAGTGGTGCCTTTGTTGTCGCTACGATTAGCATGACCATGGAGATTATGGCGGTGGCCAAGGCATTTGAGTTGGTAGGCACACAGAAGATAATGCAGGTCTGCATCTTGAATGACTCTATGAGCATGATTAGGTAGGTACACGTGGGTCGCGTTCGTGAACAGTGGATTGAGGCCTTGAGAAAAGCCAGTTTGAAAGTAGCTACATTTTTTTGTGCCGGGACATGTGGGTGTTCAATGCAATGGAAAAGCAGATAAACTGGCAGCATGCCCGATTATGGCACAGGGTGATGGGACAATGGCTCGAAGAGATAGTACGCGATAGTGAGACTACTGTGTATAATGATGTCTTTTCAATGTCCAGGTTTAAAGATCAGGATTTGAAATGAAGTGTTGCTAAAAGTGAACATTTTGGAAGGCGTAGAAGAATGATGGTCTACCAGAAGAGGACCGGTGCTGTCTGCAGAAGTGTAATGGTGGATACACTCAGAGAGAGATCGGAGCAACTATGGACATGTCCAGCTTGCAGTGATGCTGATCCGACGACTAACTAACTAACTGACAAAATTAGTTATAATTATAATTATCACTTAATTATTACTGCACAACTGTATTAAGTGATTTCTGATGCCAAGTATAAATAACCAAACTTTCAGAGGATATCTGACAATGTGGAGAGTGCCACTGCAACAAAACCAAGAAGCGATAACTGCGAAAATGTAATGTTGTTACTATAATTTAAATATAACTACCTAGTTGAGTAGTTAACATTTGATAATTACATTATCATAGTAGTTATATCTCCTGACTGCCATTCGTAAATTTACAATAACAATGAACACAATGAAAGTTATCAACTTATAATACTAAGTGCTTTCAATCCAGCACAAATGAGGTTCTTGTCTACTTTATGATCTTCAGTTATCAATAAAATATCACAGTATCAAGAAATGAGAATAGGCAGGGCATAAACGATGAACAGACTAACACATAGTGTAACACATTTTCTGTTTATCCTAACACATAGTGTCCCGGGCAATAGAACATGATGTATAATAATTAACATCCTGGTTCACCAGGCTTGGGACCCACACCTGTGGAAGTGAAACATGATCGACGCATATACACAGGAGAGATGATTAAACACCTCTTACATCCAGTAGCCCACTACAATTCTTGGGGTTAGGCGGCAGGACAAAGTGAATAATACTGATATATTGGAAAGAACATGTCTCTCATTGTCCCGTACCGCTACTGTCAGCAACCATACCTCCCGATGATGATAAACTCTCAGTGGTTAGATTGACAGAACTCACCAATGGAATATCACTGAAATATATGTATGTGCCTGTTAACTAACCAGTTACAGTTTCTACTATCGTTGAAAACGGTTATTTATCCTTTCACAATTCGAGAATTAAAGTTTCGTCTTCCATTAAAAAATACTTATGTTTGCTACCGCACCCCAACAATCCAATTTAAAAAAATATTAATTAATAACAAATTCTCTCTCTCCCCCCTCCCTAAATAAAATAGTTCCATATTAATGAATAACACTTATTCAAACCCACCAAAAATTAGTTCCTTGTATCACTTTAAAAAAAACTCTTACACCAAACGTGAACATTTCACTCAATCTACCTCCCTTTCCGAGCTAAAGACATCATTATCAACGCTTAATTAAGCGCATTTCGCAGAGCCGACAGAGAGCTGAGTCTCGAGGAAGCCGACCTGGGCAAATCAAAAAGAGGAACTCATCAGAAAACGACTGTTAATGACACTATCCTTAAGAGGATTACTTTCGCATTCGCGGTAATTATCTGTTTGGATTTGTCAAAAAATGATGGGGAAAAAAAAGAAACAATGGTCCATTTTTTTTACTTTCGTCATTAAAAAAGTGTCTTTAATTTATTTAAGGTTACATCAAGAAAAAGAAAAAAAATGTAAGGAGTGAAGAAAAGTACATTGAAGACATCGTTTTGTACGCGTGCCGAAAAAAAAATTTCCTAAAAGATCAAACTGAGTGGACGATGTGTCACGTGAAAATGGCGTGTACAGAGAAACTATGCTAATTGTATGAAACCTTTTCTTTCCTCGTTTAAAACATTTTAATCAAGAAAGAAAAAAAATAAATTAGAAAACATTTTCCGGGGATAAAATTAATTTGTTCCGGAAAATTTGCAGTTCACATTTTATAATAATGGTGTCAAGGAGATTTTGCATGCTTATAATGAACTCATTTCCGGCAACCATCTTGAAAATGAATTCTAATTGCTCCTGATAAGGGCATTGCTTTCTCTTGACGCGGGCATTGGCGTTCATTAAGTCTAATAATAAGTGCACACGAAAAATATTCCACTAATATTTTTATAGTACCAATATTTTAGTAACTTTATGTGATTGAATTTTTATATTTTTATTTCTAAGATTTGCAAGGAAATACTTACCAATGCTTAAATAATTTGTTGCACTTTAAAAGGTGCGACTCTGTTATCCCGGGCCGTATGTAGGAGTTTATTATCATGGGCCGTGTGTATGACTGTTATCCTATACCGTATGTATGACAGTTATCCCGTGGCGGATCTACGACTCTGTTATCCTAGGACGTATGTATGACGTTATCCCGTACTGTCTTTATGAATGTATTATCTCGATATATGTACGACTTTGTTATTCCATGCCGTATGTACGACTTTGTTATTCTAGCCGTATGTACGACTTTGTTATTCTAACCGTATGTACGACTTTGTTATTCCAGGCCGTATGTGCGACTTTGTTATTCCAGGCCATATGTACGCCTTTGTTATTCCATGCCCTATGTACGACTTTGTTATTCCATGCCGTATGTACGACTTTGTTATTCTAGCCGTATGTACGACTTTGTTATTCCAGGCCGTATGTACGACTTTGTTATTCCAGGCCGTATGTAGGACTTTGTTATTCCAGGCCGTATGTACGACTTTGTTATCCCAGGCCGTATGTACGACTTTGTTATCCCAGACCGTATGTACGACTTTGTTATTCCATGTCCTATGTACGACTTTGGTATTCCATGTCGTTTGTACGACTTTGTCCTGGGCTGTATGTGTGACTTTGTTATCCCAGACCTTATGGTCGACTGTGTCTTCCCGAAACCTATGTACGACTCTTCTATCCCGGGATATAAGTTCGACTCCGTTATCCCGGGCTTTTACGACTATTTAAAAATCCCGGCTGAGTGCACTAATTTGTTATCCCGGAGTCGTATGTACAACTTCATCACGACGGTAGGTTATATATTTTAAGCCACGACCGTGTGTACGACTTTATCCCGTACTGTGTGTACGACTGTGTTATCTCCGCTATATGTACTAATGTTATCCCTAACCGTATGTACGCATTGTTATCCCTAGACTGAATGTATGACTGTATCCCGAGCTGTGTGTAGACTCTGTAATCCAATCCGTATGTAACGGTTGTTATACCGAGCCATATGTGTGACTTGATTATCCTGTACCGTGTGCATGTCTGTTATCATTGTCGGTATTTATGACTGTTATCCTGTGCCGTATGTATGACTGTCTTGTCCTGGGATGTATGTATGATTCTGTTATCCCGTGCCGTATCTACGATTGCGTTGTCTTGGCTGTATGTATAATTCTGTTATCCTGGGTTGTAAGTTCTAATCTGTTATTCTGTGATGTATGCCCGTTTTTGTCATCCCGGGCCGTATATACGAATTTGTTACCACGGGCCAACATGTAGGAGTTTATTATCCTAGTCATTATGTACGACTCTGTTATCCCGTGCCGAATCTACAGCTTTGTTATCCTTGAACGTATGATAGACTCTGTTATCCCATTCCGTATCTACAACTCTGTTATCCTGGGACGTATATATGACTCTGTTATCCCGTGCCGAATCTACAGCTTTGTTATCCTTGAACGTATGTATGACTCTGTTATCCCGTTCCGTATCTACAACTCTGTTATCCTGGGACGTATATATGACTCTGTTATCTCGTTCCGTATCTACAACTCTGTTATCCTGGGACGTATGTGTGGCTCTGTTATCCCGTTCCGTATCTACAGCTCTGTTATCCTAGGACGTATGTATGACTCTATTATCCCGTTCAGTAACTACAGCTCTTTTATCCCGTTCTGTATCTACAACTCTGTTATCCTGGGACCTATGTATGACTCTGTTATCCCGTTCCGTATATACAACTCTGTTATCCTAGTACGTATGTATGACTCTGTTATCCCGTGCCGTATCTACAACTCTGTTATCCTGGGACGTATGTGTGGCTCTGTTATCCCGTTCCGTATCTACAGCTCTGTTATCCTAGGACGTATGTATGACTCTATTATCCCGTTCAGTAACTACAGCTCTTTTATCCCGTTCCGTATCTACAACTCTGTTATCCTGGGACCTATGTATGACTCTGTTATCCCGTTCCGTATATACAACTCTGTTATCCTAGTACGTATGTATGACTCTGTTATCCCGTTCCGTATCTACAACTCTGTTATCCTGGGACGTATGTATGACTGTTATCCCGTTCCGTATCTACAACTCGGTTATCCCGTGCCGTATCTACAACTCTGTTATCCCGTGCCGTATCTACAGCTCTGTTATCCTGGGACGTATGTATGACTCTGTTATCCCATTCCGTATCTACAGCTCTGTTATCATAGGACGTATGTATGACTCTGTTATCCCGTTCCGTATCTACAACTCTGTTATCCTGGGACGTATGTATGACTCTGTTATCCCGTTCCGTATCTACAACTCTGTTATCCTGGACGTATGTATGACTCTGATATCCCGTTCCGTATCTACAGCTCTGTTATCATAGGACGTATGTATGACTCTGTTATCCCTTGCCTTATCTACAACTCTGTTATCCTGGGACGTATGTATGACTCTATTATCCCGTTCCGTAACTACAACTCTGTTATCCTAGGACGTATGTAGGACGTTATCCCGTGCCTTATCTACAACTCTGTTATCCTAGGTCGTATGTATGACGTTATCCCGTGCCGTATCTACAACTCTGTTATCCTAGGACGTTATCCCGTGCCGTATCTACAACTCTGTTATCCTAGGACGTATGTAGGACGTTATCCCGTGCCTTATCTACAACTCTGTTATCCTAGGTCGTATGTATGACGTTATCCCGTGCCTTATCTACAACTCTGTTATCCTAGGACGTATGTATGTCTTTATCCCGTGCCGTATCTACAACTCTGTTATCCTAGGACGTATGTATGACGTTATCCCGTACTGTGTATACGAATTTCTTATCCCGGCTGTATGTTCGACTTTGTTATCCCAGGAATTGGTGTCCGACAGGATGGAGTCGGAGGTACTCAGGGAAGGAGATATGATAATATACACAGCTGGGTCGGTTGAGAGACACACCAGGAGTGCCTGGGCCTTCACAGCTCAAAGGTAGCGGGAGACCATCAAAGACGAATGTGGTGCATTCAATCAGACGACAAGCAGCATGACAATGGAGATTTTGGCGGTAAATAAAGCCTTGAAATGGGAGTGCTCGCAGAGCGTCTGCGTGCATGCCTATGTACTCAGTGACTCCATGAGCATGATTTTGAAAGTTCAGATGGGGTACATTTGGGAACAGTGGCTGGATGCAGTGACGAATTCCTGTGTTCGTAAAGTGGCTTTAATTTTTGTGCCGGGACATGCGGGAGCGATGAATCGGGCAGACATTTTGAACGCCCTACGGGAAAACGCACAAACAAATAACTGCATAAGTGACGATGATTCTTACTCCATGACTAGAATAAGGGAGCTTTGTTTGAAATGTGGTTTCCCTAAAAAGGATCGGTTTCGGGGGCCAGAAAGAATGATGGTCAATCATCGGCATACTGGGACCATCAGTCAACGTGTAATGGCGGCTAAACTCAAGGAGAGATATGAGCACCTTTGGACAAAATTTCACTGATACGTGATACATTAACTGATACATTAACTACTCGGTAATACTCAGAGACTCTGAAAGCATGCTGCGCAAGATAGAAAATAACATGGGAAATGAATGGGTTGCTTTATTGAACACCTCAGTTGTACAGAACATTACGTGGATACGCTGCACGGGCCAACTGACTCAGAGGAAACGAAAGAGTTTACTCACTGGCAGAGAATGCTGAGATTGACAGCACAGTGCTGAGAAGAGATTAATTAAATGGACTTAATTTAAGGCACAGTTTAATTCATTGCAAAATGAAGACGTTACTATGAGACTGAAAACGTACACATATAAAGAATGACAGAAATGGAAGTAATTAGAAGTGATGGTAGAAAATGTATTCTTTTTGGAAAAACCGAAAACAAGTAATCAACACCTGACAAAAATCCAAGCAATCTTCGTGTAAAGTAACTGTTTCGTGATGTCGGTAATCCCGTAATACATATGTGTATCTAGAAGTCTATGGATTTCACATAATTTTTCTGAGTGTAGTAGTCACGCTGCTGGTGTTGTAGTTATTTTCCAATTGTAGTCATTTTCCTGAGTGTTGCAGTAATTTTGAAGTAAGTAATTTATGTGCAATAGATTGCCGTGTCTTTATGGGCTAGCCGAGTGCATGAACTTGATTTCTAAACTTCTAAGTCTTACTATTACCTGGCGTGTTCACTAACTCTAGAACACATCACTTCAGATTATTTTACTAGATTTAGACCCTAAAGTTTGAGTACCATCAAATGCTCTCTTACTCAGGAACTAACAATACTAGACGCTAACATTTGAATACGACCAAATGTCTTCTTTACTCAGGGACTAACAATACTAGACGCTAAAATTTGAATACGACCAATATATCCAATCTCAGGGACCAACAGTACTAGTCGCTAAAATTTGAATACGACCAAATATATTCCTAACTCAGGGACTAACAATACTAGACGCTAACATTTGAATACGACCAAATATATTCCAAACTCAGGGACCAACAGTACTAGTCGCTAACATTTGAATACGACCAAATATATTCCTAACTCAGGGACTAACAATAATAGACGCTAATATTTGAATACGACCAAATATATTCCTAACTCAGGGACTAACAATACTAGATGCTAACATTTGAATACGACCAAATATATTCCTAACTCAGGGACTAACAATACTAGACGCTAATATGACCACATAACTTCAGACTGCTGGGACTAACAATAATGGACCTTGACAATTAAATAGCTCACAGTCCAAATACCTTCCTAACTTAAGAACTAACAAACTAGATATCTATTGTTGAAAATGGTCAAATACATTTCTTACATAGAAGCTAATTCACAAAACTAGATCGTATCATTTAAATGGACCAAGTACTATTCTAACTTTCCTACGGAGTTGACAGTTAAAAATTTTGTGTGGGGCGTTGGAATGCCCCAAATGTAGCCAAACTCCAAATGTGATAAAAGAAATCAGCACTGCAAAAGTTCATCATGCCAAACACAAGAAAAGGCCTTTGTAAAATCAATGAAATTTTGTTATAGATCACGTTGGTATTTTATTAGTGATGGTTTCTATTCAGCTGACCATTGTTGTGTACTGCATATATTCTGGTAGACTTTGGTCATATTATTTACCACGTGTTTTTCTATATTTACATTTAGTATTCCCCGTGTTTCAAGAGTTCTGGTGGAATGTTATCTACATCAGGTATTTTATTCCTTTCATTATTTGTATGGTCTCTTTTATTTCATCTACTCGTATTTTTTTTTAAATTTCCTATATATCTGTTGCTTAATTCAGAAGGTATGTAATATAGTGTAGTCAGGAGAAAACTTGCAATTATACAGCTCCTTGCATTAATTTGTCCATCTTCTGACTGCATATGTTGTCTCATTAAACATATTTTACTTGTTTCTTTTCTATCGCAGATATCTCTGGTCGTTTTAAGAATAATATATATACGTTATCTTTCTTGGAGTGTCATATGCTTGCTACCTTGCTGTTTCCATGTCTACATTCTGAATTGATGGTCTCACATTGTTCCTCCAGAAATGTTTCTTGTCATATATCAAACGTGGCTATGTTTCTTGTCATATATAAAACGTGGCTATTTACAGTACGTGGCTAATGATTGTACATGCCTTCATGGAAAGTTAATTTGGACCCCGTTCGTTACGTTTTTGATTATTATTGGACTTTAATTGGTCACTATTTACATACTTGGAGTCTCATGTCAAAAATAGCCAAGGGCAACCAATAAATTTCACGCAAATCGGAAACTAGTTCATGTTAATATTTTAGTTGACATGTCTCCTATACCGTCGACGGTAGCGTATCAACCAGCGATAGTGTGCATACAATTAAACCCCCCCCCCCAAAAAAAAGAAATAAAAAAATTAGTAAAATACGAAATTATACTGAAATTGGTTACAAATACAAAAACCGGACACAACATAAATTTCATCTTTATTGATATTTTAAATGATAACACAATTTGTTAAATCTGACCAAAAACGGTTATTATGGCAACATTGCTATGTCAGCGGTGCTTTACACCACTAGTGTGTCTACAGCGAGAAACAATATAGGTCTCTTTCATTTGTGAAGCAAAATCTATAACCATTTGACTGTGCCCTAGCACAGTATGAGAATATTAGTAACGGATTATTCAGTAGTATATCCGTGTTGAAATATCTTATTTTGTAATCTTACTTCTCCCTGCTTTCAAAAATTGCTACCAGATTACACTGAGACTGGACCCTAATGTGTCCATATCTCTCTGCCATGCAATGCACTGAGCTATGTTGCACTAATTTTAGTGTCTGATAATAGTTATCTAGTTGGTCTAGCCAGTAGTCATGGTCTTGCCTCAATGATTAAGTCATGCTTGTCTAAGTTCACACAATCTATGTGAAACCACGAATGCTTCATTAAATCAGCTCGTACTTTACATGACAGGATTATATATGGATATCCAGTGCCAAATCTTCGAGCAGTCGTTCATTGTTTGCTTAATATGTTTGAAAACCCGTCAATCCATATAACCTACCAAGTTCCAAATATGGGTAATCGTTCCTGTTTGGAATAATGTTATGTGTGAAAAATAACATGTGATTACTGGGCAGAGCTTTCCTTAAAACTGTCCTTGCTAATATTTATATATAGATGTTATTTATTTGCTTATCACTGTCTATAAAAGTACAAGAAGCTACCCAGTTGTCTCTTGGAACCTACCCATATTCCCATTGGCTTCCCTCGATCTTAACTCCACTTACTGTTCCAAGTAGAGCTCTGAGCTTTACATTATGGCCAACCTAAGCAACTCTACTGTTTTGTATATTCTTCTTTAATACTTTATTTTTCCTTCGTGTTTGTTTTAGTTTCTTCCAAGTGATTTTTATTGTGGTGGTCGTTTAATACGTTGTAATAAAATGCAACTGAAAGGGTTTATCGAGAGCTGACTTGGGAACTGGCAAACATACTTGGAAGTATTGACTAATCGGATGATATAACACTGCCTGCACATACTAAAAAAGATATACAGGAGAAACAGAGCAATCTTAACACTGCCTGCACACATTAAAAGAGACATACTGGAGAAAGCAGAACAATCTTAAAATCAATATTGATTGATATAAGCATTATATAGGATGAGGTTTAAAAAAATATGATCGCTCGCTGTAGAGAAGTAAGTTCTAGAAACCGGGAAAATGTTCTAATACTTAAACAAATAAATAATTGTAGAAGATGTTCAGCGATCAATTGCTAAAAAATGTGTAGTTTTATTTCAATGCACGGCATATGTTCATCTATTGTTAAATTGTTAGAATCTCTGGGAAGTACATGCAATAGTATCTCTGGGAAGTACATGCAATAGTATCTCTGGGAAGTACATGCAATAGATTCTCTGGGAAGTACATGCAATAGTATCTCTGGGAAGTACATGCAATAGTATCTCTGGGAAGTACATGCAATAGATTCTCTGGCAAGTACATACAATAGATTCTCTGGGAAGTACATGCAATAGTATCTCTGGGAAGTACATGCAATAGATTCTCTGGCAAGTACATGTAATAGAGCATTTGTAGTATTTTGTATAATTGAAAATTGTGTACATAACTTTAATTCATAGCAAGAAGACTTCAATATTCGGCAGCGTGCAATAGTCTGAAAATAGATCTTCAACTACATAGAATAACACATTAACGAATACTCAGACAAATCACATTCAATCTACGAATATAATATCATCTAGGTCTTGGTGCATGCATCAGAATTCTAATATCATCTAGGTCTTAGAATACATCCAGAAACAACAAGTTAAATGGCACGGCCACATAACCAGACAGAAAGAGCAAAGTATTATCCAAAAAACACTTAACAAACAATACGAAAACAGTCGACCTATTTGACGCCCTCGTAAAAGATGGATAGATAGTGTATTAGAGACACTCGGAAATATAACAGCAGAAGAGGCAAATAGAAGGGAAAAAGACCGTACACTCACACTCCCCTCAACACCGAAAGGTACATGAGGACAGAAAGAAGAAGTTCTAGGTCTTGGTACATACATCGGAATTCTAATGTCATCTAGGTCTTGCTGCGTGCATCGGTAGGCAGGCACAACAAGTATGGTATTAACATTCTATTTGTCGACCCTTTAAACTCAAGACCGGTGTCTATTTTGGTTATATTAGGGTGTGTTCGCTTTTATCTTATATTGAGCTTATGCTATTAAACTGAATAAAGATATTAAACGTTTAATTTTTGCAAATAACATATATTTTTCCAGGAGTCTTTAAGTCAATATTCCTTGCTGTTTGGATTAAAATGCATTTCAGCCTAGGAACGAAATAGTTCTCTTCTTTATTGAAACATACATCCATTTTAAAAGCGTCGAAATTGGGTGTCTTATAAACAATCTTTACGCATGTGGTTGCGTCTGTGGGTCTCACCAATGGCCAACTAGACAAATCATCCATGCACCAGAAGACCTTAGTGGATGACATGCCGTTATATTGAGGTTATCTTCTTATAGAAGCTTCATGGCATGCCATCTATACAGTTATTATTTTGTTTTGTTGTTGAAATGTTTTTCATGTTTGCCTGAATATATATATATATATATATATATATATATATATATATATATATATATATATGCACCCTCTGTGGTTGGGTGGGAGCCAGAGATGTACTGTGCAGCACTGAGGAGGAGGAAACTGACATCACTGCTTTACCTATGGCTGAGGCCCATCATAGAGGCACCGTGACTCAGGACGTGACAATCCTTTTGACTTGAACATTTGGTTGCGTGCCTGAAGCAATAGAGAAGTTCGACATAACCAGTAGTCAATTGGTGGCGGAGAATGAGCACAGTGAACCCTATCTTGGCTACAGTGGCCCGGAGCAGTGCATAGGTTGAAACCTACCTTCCTGGAGGTGTGATAGTTATTCTCTGGCTCTATCCCGGGGTGGGCCGAGAATCCACAGACTTCCCAGCAATATAATGCCATCTAATGGCAATAGGTCAAAGGGCATGAGCCCATGGACCGCTGGATCAGCAACCAACCAACCAACCAACTATAAACAATCTTTAAATGTGCCTGGTGCGGAGAGTTATTGTGGTATATCCAAGAACCATCTAGAGTTGTAAGGTTGTGCTGCGGAGCGTGTGTCAACTTACAGATATCGCCAATGTGAGTTTGAGAACAAACGAAAACACAAAACCAATGCTAATATTGCTTTTCTTATGTTTGTAATATATATGGTATATACCTTGGCCGTCACAGATGCACCCTGTACAATGCCTCTACGGACCCTGACAATTTGCCTATTGTCATATATACAATATTCAGTGACAATTTATACATTGGGGCCAAAAGAACATCATCAATAACTTTAAAAAACAAAAATATTAAATAAAAACACAATTAAATGTACTTTATTGTTATTAGATGTTACTATGTGTTTTATATTTAAAATCCGTTGTGGCTAATTGTGGATTCCTGCTATAGCTCTATTGGCCATAATGTAGAACTTGCCCATGTCTATACCATTTATTATAATTTATACTCATATTTTTCTCATTAGTGTTATTTTAACGGAACATATTATTACTTATATTAGAAAAAAAACAAAGATATCGCACATCTAGAAATGTTTACCAAGAAATAGAAATGGCTATCAAGAACAGCCCAAATAAGATATCACCTGTCACAGATGGCATACCCAACGAAGCCATTAAATCATATACGGATATTGGGGGAAATTGCTGCAAAGAATATTGACAATAGTGTGGAAAGGGAAGTTCCAGAGGACTGGCAAAAGTCAGTAATCGTGCCATTGTGGAAAAACAAAAGCAACAAAAGAGGATGTGAAACATACCGAGACATCTCGCTATTAAGCCATACTGGAAAAATTATGTGCAATTATAATTGAATAATGTACACGATACATCGTCGAACCACATCCTTGCTTTTTCATATAGAAATAGAGAGAATAATAAAAGAGGTAAAAAGTACAGGGGGCAACGTCACCGACTCATAATAAGATAACTCAGGGCAACTAAACAATGAACTAAATGAAATTTGTTTTCGCAAACGACACAAACCTCATACACGTAAATAAGGAACAAATACAAAATCACGTTAACTCCCGTATATCTGTCCGTATAACATATATAAATTACAACATAAAGATTAATACACATAAGACGGAAAGTATGAAAATATGCAGAACACCGAGCCCACTAAACATACAGATAGACAAGATAGGAGTAAATCAAGTTACAGAATACAAAGGCATGCCGAAATTGGATGTGCTAGGCCTACAAGGCGCATAACGGTGGCACAACGTAATCACGCTACCGGCGGAAATCGCACGGATATCCGTGATGGTTACAATGGAACGAACGCAAAACACAAACAAAACAGAATACAAATATCTCGATAGTATTTTCACAGAAAATGGAAGCATTGATAGAGGTGAGATAGTTAGTTAGTTAGTCGTCGGATCATCATCACTGCAAACTGGACACGTCCATATTTGCTCCGATCTCTCATTGATCTCAATTGCTCCGATCCGCCATCACACTTCTGCTGACAGTACAGGTCCTTTGCTGGTTCACCATCATTCTTCTGTATCCTCCAAAATGTTCACTTCTATCGTCACCGCATTTCCATCCCTGATCTTTAATCCTAGCCATTGAAAAGGAATCATCATCCGCATTAGTCTCACTCTCGCGTGCTATATCTCTTATAGATCTATTCGAAATCTGTGGGTAGACTTATCTATTCCGCACCTGCTGCCACATCCTGCAATCTGCACACGTTTTGTATGACATCCTCAGCACGTCCCATCCACGACCTCCCTCTCTTGAGTCTGCTGCCTTTCACTTTCTGTATTTAGAAATGCAACGGGTGCTCCTTATCTGCATGTATTTGAAGGTACGCCCGAAGATACTCCTATGATATAAGTTCAAAACTTATACATTGACCAATCGACACATTGACCAATCACCCTGTGCCACACTCACGCATGACGCAAGTTGATCTGCTGTTTCATTGCCTCGAACACCCACAAGTTCCGGCACGAAAATAAATGTAACCACGTTCACCCTCACCTTTCTCAAGGCCTCAATCCACTGTTCGCGAAAAAAAAACCACTTGTACCTTCCTAACCATACTCATAGAGTCAACCAAGATGCAGACATGCTTTACCTTCTGTGTGCATACCCACTCAAATGCTCTGGTCACCGCCATAGTCTCCATGGTAATACTACTCGTAGTGACCGCAAAAGCACCACTCTCCTCCCTGATCGTTTTACCTGCGCATTGAGCTGTGAAAGCCCAAGCACTGCGAACATGTCTAATCACAGATCCATCAGTGTATATAATTACATCTGCATTCTCTGCATTCCCTGCTAAGTGATATTACCATTCTAAAATACGTTTCGAAATCTCTGGGTAGACTTATCCATTCCGCACCTGCTGCCACATCCTGCAATCTGCACACGTTTTGTATGACATCCTCAGCACGTCCCATCCACGACCTCCCACTCTTGAGTCTGCTGCCTTTCACTTTCTGTATTTCGGAATACAACGGATGTTCCTTATCTGCATGCATCTGAAGGTACGCCAGTGCACGGCAATACTGTGATGATGTTGTTCCTCCTTCGCAAGCAAAGATGAACATGACATGAAAAACAATAAATGCGAAGAGCGAAATTTTTTTTTTAAATTATCTAATTTGGTTTGTGAGTTTGTAGGTGTTCGATGAGTCCGATTCGTGCACGGAAAGTTCTAATGCAGTGCATGCAAGAGTGCTGAAGGTTCGGGATAGGAGAATTTTCGGATTTGTCTTTCCGCTTATTGCGCTTGTGGATTGCCCGCAGTATTCTTTCTTTTTCAAACATCGTGATGCGACCGTGATCTGGGTGTGCTAGGCTGAGCGATCAAGTGATGTAGTCTCCCAGGAGCTAGTATCGATACTGCAGTGCTTGAGAAAGTTGTTTAGGTGATCCTTGAAGCACTTTTTCTGCCCTCTGTTTGAGCGTTTACCTTTGCACAGCTCCCCATAGAATAATCTCTTTGGAAGGCGCTTGTCTGGCATACGGACGATGTGGCCAGTCCAGCGGAGATGGGACCCAGTCAGCAGTGCATGGATGCTTTGCATACGAGACTTCTGGAGAATTTCCGTGTCTGGTACTCGATCCTGACAACGTACTCCCATGAGGTTTCGTAGGCACCAAAGATGAAAAGAGTTAAGCTGTCGAGTGTGTCTCGCATAGACAGTCCATCAAGACGCAGCATAAAGCAGTGTTGGTAGAACCACTGCGCAGTACACGTCCAACTTAATTGTCAGACTAAGACCACACCTGATCCAGACGTTGGGACGAAGGCTCCCGAATGCTGCACATGCACGAGCAATACGCAGGGGAAACATACTCGTCATTTGTCGCGGTTTGTGATACGGTGCTGCCGAGATATACAAATTAATGGCAGTATTTACTGTGTTCACCTGGCGCTGGTTTATATATTACTAAAGTCGTCGCAGTGCTGATGGTGAGACCGAACGCATTACAGGCCAAAGAAAAGAGGTACATGCTGTCCTACATGTCTTTCAGACTGGTAGCATTTAGTGCACAATCGTCGGCGAAGATAATCTATATAACCTATAGTCGACAATACTGTAATTTGTGCTCAGCTGTTGGACAGTTAAGTTGGTATCGCATAACTCTTGTTGATGGGTCTCTTGTGCACCCAAGTATGATAAGCATTTCTGCATTCTGGATTCTATCCGGTCTTTCGATCTGGGTTGACTAAGAGTCAGAATTGCCAGTGCATATTCCACCACAGCAACAACCAAACACTGGTACAAAAGAAATAACAACATCTGCTAAAATTTGCGCAGCAGCCATAACCTTCATTGCTACTAAGGCTTTGCCTGCTCTTATGATAACGTGATCAACATGTTCCCTGAAACCCAGACTACTGTCAAAAAACACACCCAGATATCTCATTGTGCTAGTTCTTTCAAAACTTTTCCCGGACAACGAAACTTGTGGCATGGGTGTCTTTACCATGTGATTGTTCACAGAAAAACCAAGCCACGGATGCCTTAGAGAGATTAACCACTGCTCCCTCATCTCGACACCAATTTGTCAGTCTGTCCAGCTCCTTCTGTAGTTCTACGACGCACTCTTTTCAATTTCTGACCTGTCTATACACCAGGATATCATCGACGTATGACATCGGTCTGCCAGCACCTGTGATTTGATCGCCAGCGATATGTACTGTGTATACATTGAAAAGTACAGGAGATGGAGGCAATCCCTGTGGCAGACCAGGGCTAATAACCGTTGGTGCCGATATCCAGTTACCACACATGAGAACTACTATCATGTGCATCAGGGTGGCATCAACCCACTGCATGATAAAATGATCTACTGCAACATTTAACAGCTGGTCCATCAAGATATCCAAGGACACTCTATTGTATGTATCCTCAATATCTCTGGCGACCGAACATGTCTCCATGAGCGAATCGAACTCTCAAAAACATTATGCGCAAATATGGTTGCATTCTACCATGTCTTCTTTCCTGGGCGATAACCTCCTAACAATGTTGGTAAACACTTATTTCTTTCAAGATAACACGATATCAAAAGCGAATGCAGTAGCTTACTACTGTCACTACTGATTCTTCATCCCAGGATAGAGATGGAAGTTAACAGACAACTGATTTACGATATATCCCTACCAATACTGTGTTACCAGTGCTAAACCTGGACTCTTTCATCTTCACATAATAGAAAGATTGTGCCATATGAGATGGAACCATTGAAGAACGCGGCAGAAGTCACCAGCCTCCATAGATACGAAATGAAGACATTAGGTAAAGAATAGGTATAACACCTTGCACATCAAGTGGTTTGGCCACATTATGAGAATGCATCACAAAATGCATCGCAAATGCATTTAGCCAAATTGTTGTTGTTGTTGTTGTTGTTCGTCCATCACAAGTGATGATGACCATTTGTTACATCCACTTTTGAAAATTCAATTTTAGTTATGTCCTTGATTATGAGTTCGTAGATGGCTAATGAGCACTATTTGAGCTGTAAATGTCCTTGGACAGTTTGCACATGGAATAACGACTGTAGACGGATCTTGGTCTATCCGTGACTTTCTAGCTGCTCTCCGATGTTGAGCTGTTGCATTTCTCTTTTTTTCACAAGAAGATGCGCTCTTTTTGATTTTAGAACGTCATGTAGATCTATTTTGTGCAAGTTCTTCCCATGTATCGTGGTCTATTTCAAAGGCTTTCAGTGAGTCCTTTAACGAGTCCTTGTAGCGCTTCCTTTGGCTACCTTGAGATCGTATACCCTTCTCTAGCTCACCATAGAGAAGTATCTTTGGCAGACGATGGTCTGGCATACGCACCAAATGAACTGCCCAACGAATCTGTGTCTGCATCAGGATCGTGTCAATGTTTGGGATACCAGCTGTATCAAGGACAGTGGTATCTGGAATCTTGTCTTGCCATCTGATGTTCATAACTTTTCTGGAAATTTGTATGAAAATGATTGAGTTTTTTCACATGACGTCTATACACAGTCCATGTTTCACTAGCGTATAGCAGCACTGGAAGTACCACTGCTCTGTAAACTTTCAGCTTAGTCTGTAGGTTAATGCCATTTCTACGCCAAACATGTGCGTACAATCTGCCAAAAGTACAGCTTGTTTGGCGATCATTGTATACACTTCATCATCAACGTTGGCATTTTGTGATAACGTACTGCCTAGATATGTGAATCTATTCACAACTTTCAGTGCTACACCATTTACCTTTATGCAGGGCTCGAGATAGCTTTTGCCAAGTGCTGGTTGTAACACGACTTCTGTTTTCTCTGTGTTAATGATCAGCCCAAAGTTGGTACAGGCTTTGGAGAATATGTCTATAATACATTGTAGATCAGCCTCAGAGTTGGCATTTAGCGCATAGTGACCTGTGCCAAATTTGCAATAGCCAAATTAGAGCAGTATACAAAGCCAGAGGAAGACCAAGAAAACGATGGATAGAAAACGTCATGGACATCTTGAACAAACATGGTCATAGTTCAGCCGAAGAGACACATCTGGCCTTGGAACACCTCGAGCACCAATCACCCCCACTCTTAACGGCAAGAGTGGATAATAATCCACAACGGGAAAGACAAAAGGCAATTATTACTTATTCTTAGTCATATCACTAATTAATTAAAATGAAATTGAAAAGATAAATCTAGACTGGTCACGATTGTTGATGTCCTATAACTCCCAAGAAAATAGAGAAAAAGAAGCATGCATTTGAACATTTAATAAATTGATCCTAGTCTTGGTTCCTCGTTTCTGGCAACATTAGATATCATTATGCATCAACAATCTCCGAATACTTTTCCTCATTATTCTTTTCCTTGTACGCATATTAGATGTGAAAACATCAACCGAGAAATATCGATCTGAACCCACTCCCTGATTCGCCCAGTCAATACGATCCTGGAAATCAACATAGAATCTCGCTAACGATTATATAAAGCTGACAAGTGGTCCAGGTTTATTTGACATTTTGACAGACTGGAGCATAGACTCTTGACTTCGTGTCTGTCAGATTGATTTTTTGGACACTTATAGACGCAAATATTTATTTCTTGTATCTTTTTATCTCAGAGTCGCAAGATTGTAGACAATGATTATAGTCAAGACTATGCAAAAACACTATAAAACTAACTTTTAATACAATTTCAAATTGATCCTAAATACAAACTAAGACAAATAACATAAAATTACACAGCGAGTAACACACATATCTAAATTTGCTAAATGTGGCCTTGAAATTGTAAACATCGTTTGGTTTCTATGTTAACACGAAGAGCTTTAAAGAAATATCTAGTTTATACATTAAGATGTTTAACTTCAGAGATATGATCCGAAAATTGAACTAAATATATTAAGAAGGAACGGCGCTAACAAATATAATAAGACAAAAATAAAACATATTTCATGATTTTTATTCCAGGTGTAAGGTGCCAGATGTGTCTTAAAATAGAAACATCTTGCCGGTTGTACTTCCAGTATTATTATTAGCACATGTCCTACAGATTGCACTTGCTGTCAATGATTTCTAGAATGTTATATTTACTAGGTAGTGTATCAGTTCCGCTACCGACTGTCGGTAATGTTATATTTACTAGGTAGTGTATCAGTTCCGCTACCGACTGTCGGTAATGTTATATTTACTAGGTAGTGTATCAGTTCCGCTACCGACTGTCGGTAATGTTATATTTACTAGGTAGTGTATCAGTTCAGCTACCGACTGTCGGTAATGTTATATTTACTAGGTAGTGTATCAGTTCCGCTACCGACTGTCGATAATGTTATATTTACTAGGTAGTGTATCAGTTCCGCTACCGACTGTCGGTAATGTTATATTTACTAGGTAGTGTATCAGTTCCGCTACCGACTGTCGGTAATGTTATATTTACTAGGTAGTGTATCAGTTCCGCTACCGACTGTCGGTAATGTTATATTTACTAGGTAGTGTATCAGTTCAGCTACCGACTGTCGGTAATGTTATATTTACTAGGTAGTGTATCAGTTCCGCTACCGACTGTCGATAATGTTATATTTACTAGGTAGTGTATCAGTTCCGCTACCGACTGTCGGTAATGTTATATTTACTAGGTAGTGTATCAGTTCAGCTACCGACTGTCGGTAATGTTATATTTACTAGGTAGTGTATCAGTTCAGCTACCGACTGTCGGTAATGTTATATTTACTAGGTAGTGTATCAGTTCAGCTACCGACTGTCGGTAATGTTATATTTACTAGGTAGTGTATCAGTTCCGCTACCGACTGTCGGTAATGTTATATTTACTAGGTAGTGTATCAGTTCCGCTACCGACTGTCGGTAATGTTATATTTACTAGGTAGTGTATCAGTTCAGCTACCGACTGTCGGTAATGTTATATTTACTAGGTAGTGTATCAGTTCCGCTACCGACTGTCGGTAATGTTATATTTACTAGGTAGTGTATCAGTTCCGCTACCGACTGTCGGTAATGTTATATTTACTAGGTAGTGTATCAGTTCCGCTACCGACTGTCGGTAATGTTATATTTACTAGGTAGTGTATCAGTTCAGCTACCGACTGTCGGTAATGTTATATTTACTAGGTAGTGTATCAGTTCAGCTACCGACTGTCGGTAATGTTATATTTACTAGGTAGTGTATCAGTTCAGCTACCGACTGTCGGTAATGTTATATTTACTAGGTAGTGTATCAGTTCCGCTACCGACTGTCGGTAATGTTATATTTACTAGGTAGTGTATCAGTTCCGCTACCGACTGTCGGTAATGTTATATTTACTAGGTAGTGTATCAGTTCAGCTACCGACTGTCGGTAATGTTATATTTACTAGGTAGTGTATCAGTTCAGCTACCGACTGTCGGTAATGTTATATTTACTAGGTAGTGTATCAGTTCCGCTACCGACTGTCGGTAATGTTATATTTACTAGGTAGTGTATCAGTTCAGCTACCGACTGTCGGTAATGTTATATTTACTAGGTAGTGTATCAGTTCCGCTACCGACTGTCGGTAATGTCACTATATCATACTCATGAATGTGCCCAAAAGGAGTAAAGGTTTAAACTCATGGTACGCAGGTTTCCTTATATCAACTCCAAGCTTCTCAACGAAGTACCTCGATTGTCCTAGTTCAAAGCATTCATAGCTTCAGTGGATAATCCACAAGAATCTCTGAAACAATCTCCTATATAAATAAGACATTGTGAGCAGAGGTCGAACACAAAAACGCTTGAGCACAAGGCGAGGGCTTTAACATGGCGCCAATTAAATTTCCAAGCTGACCCCTAGCATCATTAATGGCTGTGTTGAATTCAGTCACGTGGACTGTGTGATCACAAATAGGCAAGCATAGATACCACCAAGAAGGAGATAATCTGTCAACATATTACAAACCGCTAAATAGGAGACAGTCTGTAAGCGTATTACATACCGCTAATTAAGAGCTGTAAGCGTATTACATACCGTTAAGTAGGAGACAGTCTGTAAGCGTATTGCATACCACTTTGTATAAGACAAAATGTTAATTTTGTACATACCGCTAAGTAGGACACAATATATCAGCGTTTTATATATACTATCTATTCGGTAAACCCTTTCTTGTCTTTCAGCGTCAGGGATAGAAGGGTTTTCTGGAGACGGTCTCTTGTGTGCTGAGTGTATTGTGAAATTGGTGGCCTCTTTTATTTTGGTGGTTCATCGATTTCGTGGCCGACCTCTAGGTCTGCCTTCACTGTATCTGTATAGCATAGATTGCTGTGGTATACTTGTAGTCTGCTGATGTGTGCAAACCATTTGATCTGTTGTCTTTATATATTCCAAGATTTGGGTGATTCCAGTTCTTTGTTAAATGTCCTCATTCCTCACTCTGTCTTTTGGCGATGTTCCTAGGATTCTGCGTAAGCATGCCATTTCGGTTGTCACAAGTTTACGTTTGTCTAGTTCTGTCGTTGCCCATGATTGGCGTTGGTAACACAACGTTGGTATAATAGTAGTTTTGAAAAGTGTTATTTTGATGTTAAAAACTGTAAATAACCTACCGCTAATTAGGAGACAACCTGTCACCGTAATACATACGGCTAAGTAGGAGACAATGTTTCCACAGATTATTTACCGCTAAGAGTTGAAGTCTTCTTGATATGAATGCAAGTTCTGGAGATCACTACACATTGCACATAGAGAACAAGAGCCCCATTGTTCACTATTCCAGTAGAGAAATAAATAAAAACCATTCTATTATCATTTGTCTATAAATGCATGTGACCTTCATTTGTCAGATGTTATTGCGTAGTATATGCTTCGGTTCAGCGTTCCGTAATGTAGCGTTGAGTCGAGACCGTCGCTAGAGAACGGTCGTGGTCTCGGTTGAGTAATGCTTTACGTATGTTTCTTGTTTTTCTAAGTTCCCCCTCCCCCCGAATCCCCTGGAGGATATCACAAAAACAGTCATATACGTGCCTATTCGCAAAACTAATTCAAATTCAAAGGGAGCTAAGGAACCGCGTCATTTGCAAACGTAAGAAATCGGAAACTTTAGGCTGCTTGCAAATGAGGCGATTCCAGAGATTCTTTTTGGTTTGGCTTAGTCGTGTCATTACACCTGTTGGTGTAGTCCCTTGTAATCGCTTTCAGTGGATCTTATAGTGTATGGTGTGTGGTATTTGTCGTCAAATTAAAATAAAACTGATATGTGGAGAACTCCAGGCTGTCTTCCGTAAGTGCTGGAGAACAGAAAAAGAAATATGTTAAAGATACCGTGAAGATATCGCTTATTTCAATCTAGACTTACATTCAAATTCTGGCACAAGAAATGGGCATTATGTCTCGTGTATTATCAATTGTTTCCTATATCAATGCTCCTCATGCATATATCACTGTGTGAATGCATGTATAAATGTATCACTGAAAAACAGTATATTCCACATGTACAATGTTTACAATTTCTACATATAACAATTTGACAAAAATCTTGTTTAAATTCCTTTTTATTACAAGTACCTCTTATTGTGTAGTACGCTTCATCCACCGGTGGTCCAATTTGGTTCATATCAGAGGTTTGTTCCATCAAAATAATGGTCTTTGTGGTTCAGCAACAGGGCCGGTCTTAGGCCATTGCAACCTATGCGGCCGTAGTGAGCCCGGCACTTTCATAGCCCATATATTCATATTATAATTTATGTTACTATCCTCTTGCCTATCCAGACTGAGCCCCGCGCAATCCGTTTCGCATAGGGCCCTGCAATTGTTAGGGTCGGCCCTTTTCAGCAAACCACAATCTCCTAAGTATGTCCATATCGGCTATATGTAAAAATAAGTATCTCTGTTTCTCATTTCTCATAAATATTTCTGTAGAATCTAGTCAAGCAAAGACGATATTGCAAACACTTGTGATTATATAGACCTCAAAGTACCAGCACGATATTCTAGTAATTGTCGTTAGATCTCATAAAATGTATCCAATTACTTCTTAAAAAGAGCTTCCACGTACTTTCTGTAGACAGTTCACTAGGTGAAAGAAAAAACCCAAACTGCTGCGGCGTTGCCATATTGGTCATTTTATAGTCAAATTTCTCAAATTTTGTCATATTGTCAAGGCTGTTGGCCATGAAGTTAATTTTGGTAATTTGTATGTTTTTTGGCCAATGTTTTCTCTTAATTTGAAAACATATACTTATACATACCTTCTTGTTTAAATTTGACTAATAATGTGGAGCGTGTTCTTTTGTAGTATTAAATATATTAATAGTACAGTTCTAATACATTTAGTATTCTTTTCCAATACGTATTTAATAATATTTTTTTTCCATGATGTCTAAGTGGAAGCTTTTTTACGATAGTGAAACCTGATGTATCAAACAATGTGAATAGAAGTTTTCGTGGTAGCAAAAAAAAAACACTAGAGAAAGTAGAGACTTTAGTTATAATAATGGAAATTTAGTTACTACATACAGAAAAGTAAATTGTAAAACTTTACTATTCGCAGAACGTTTAAGTACCCTCAATTCTCTCATACAAAGAGGAATGTTTTGGAAATAACATAAGAGGAACTAAACTTAAGTTAGCAATATCATATACAGCGTGTCCGGTAGCTTCATCAACAATAATAAATGTCAATGTGCCCTCACCCATGTAAGCTATAAAGATTGTTTGTGATTTACCTGCCATAGAGACTATTACTTTTTTAGGAGTAGTGAGGAAACTTTAAAAATTGTCCGATAATGTGCTGATAGTGCAGGTGTGATGCGCAGCCGCGCACTGTAACAACAAGTGTAGGGGGAAGTGACGTAGTTCACAAGCATGATTATATGATATGTGGAGATGAAACCCACATGTAGTAATGGAGCGTCAGTCGGTGAGACAGCCCTAAAGTTAACGTGTGCCTTAACCTCCAATTCTGTCATTGGGTCATTCTCTTAGCGGAAGTTAGAGAAGCAACACACCTTAACATGCAGCAGAATGTTGGAGTTCGAAATTTACCAGAATGATTCATATTTCAGCAAGATAGAACATCTGTACAATATGCCAATAAAGTAAGAAACAACTCTCATCCATATTTCCAAACAGAGTAACTGAAAGATTGTCCAACTGAATATTCACCAAGGTCACCAGATTCGACCGAATTATTCTTCTATATATATTTCTATACGCATAATCCTTCTTCTATCAAAGTCCCGGTGATATGACTGATCGTCGTAGAGAGAGAAGAATCGATACTTGCGTGTCACAGGCTAAGCTACACTTCAGAGGTTTTATCAAAATAAGTGCTGGAGATATAGGTGGAGATATATACAGTGCCGTCTTGATATTCTTCGGATTACTAAAGGTGATCACATAGAGAAGAGCTACTGAGACTTGGTGGGTTGATACTGAAAACTGTTGCGTTTGACTTGCAGAAAATTAAAAAAATCCGGCCAGTGTGTTATTAATATTAGAAAAAATTGTGACGTGTTATTTATAGGTACTCTGCCGGAGACATTGTTTTTGTTTGTATGCAATAAATGAATGCTGGTAATTAGAGAGAGGTAAGATAAGTAAATAGAAGCGTAAATGTCTGTAAAATCCAGCATGTTTTAGTAGTTTATATACATTTTTATTTTAAATATAGACATTTTTGGACATTTTAATCAACAATTTAGCCATACAAAGTTGCAACCATCTGGCAACCCTGTTCCACGGAATCTGTGCCACCCCCGCAAACCTTCTTAACAGTGATATATGTGAAGGTTGTGATGAGAGTTTAATTATGCGTACAACAGGTGCACAGTGTTTTTGTGCCACGTGAGTAAATATACACTGGGCTTATTGCGTACATCTCAAGCTCGGGGGATTTGTGTAACCTACAACGAACTGAGATACGTCATTTGAAACGTTATGATCACAAGAATTCACTTTTCCTTCCTTATAAACCTGAGGAGAGTTTAGTGGTATATATTATGTACAGAGATTATCGTTTACTCTGATGATCCGGCAGCCCTTGCAGCTTGCCTTATTCCGATTGTATTGGTGTTACCGTTCCTTTGGTGTGTTGAACAAGTTAGATATAGAGAGGCTGCATCGGCAACACATGGTGTCTATATCTTAGCCCATGTATTTTTTTCTTAAAATACTCTATGTGGGTCTGATTGGTGTTGTAATTATCATCCATTATCGCCATAGATCATAGGTCTTACTTCTTATTGCACAATAATACTGTCGTCTGAAAAGACCACGGTGCCTACTATCTTTTAGTGTGTTCAACAATATTCTACTCTTGAGTTACTCTTTGTTACAGTTACGAATACTTTCCAGATAACGAAATGATTCCTTCCCAGAAGCTCTGACGGGCATCTTCAGTCAGCAGACATGATCACATCGGAGATCTTCGAGTGATTACGGTTATAACAGATATTTAAATTATACTGTTTCTCACAAAAGAAACTCCTATCCTCTGGCATCCCAGATAGGCAAGTGTATGTTGGAATATAGACAATCATTACTATTGTCGGCCTATACCACTACTGTGGAAGTAAACAATGTGAGTCATTTTTGGAAACATTCTATAATATAGGTCATATACTATAATGTAAACGGGGATTTCTAAAGTGTAGTAACATCTGTCTATTATCTTATTTGTCATGTTGTCTTCAGTTGTTTTTAAATAGGTGTGCAAGGCTGATGGTGTTAAATAACATATTAATTCTAGCAGGTTATAAACTAAGCAAATAAAGAGGTGCTAAAACACTTAATATGAAGAAAGAATTACTAAGAAAAATAAAGATCAGGGAAATAAAATATTTTGGACATATTAAAATACCTTATTGAAGACCTTACTTGAGGGTAAAGTCAGAGGGAAGCGAGCAAGAGGTAGACAGAGATACAAATGGAAGAATAACATCACAAGATGGACAGGTAAAAGTTTAGCAGAGTGCACCACCAAAGGAAAGTGACTGTTGCAGCCAACCTTCGTTGTCGAGACGGCACTAGATGATGATGAGACTAAGCTAAGATTGAACTTTTTTAACGACGTCTTTTTTTAAAATATGGATACGTACGGATTTTTGGGTTAATTAGGCTACACTAGGTGTAGAATAAGATTAGGATTAGAAAATAGACTTTTAATATTAAGATTATGCTGTATTATTTGTAGAATGAACTATTAGGGTGGCAGATAAACTGTTGAAAAGTAGTTGACACAGACATATTTATTTCACAATCAACCATTTCTAAAAATAGAAATCGCACAAACGTTATGTTATACTCTTGGCACGTGAAATTATAGGCTACTATGTTTAGAGTATGTGCGGTTACCGAATCATGTCCTATTTCGAATAGAGGTGACCTGCGGTTGTCACAGTAAACAGTGCCCGCCAAATATACAAATATCTCCTTTAGTCAGTATTTAAGGAACTACTACTAAATGGTTGCAGAATATTCCGTGATTTAGGTCTTCATAAAAAATGGTGAAACGTGCCTTTTGTCTGCTTATATAAATCCGTTTTGCATGTAAATATCGTATTCATCCCTTCTACATACACATATTCGATTATTGTATATTTGCCTTATTTGTCTTGACAGACAATTTGAAGCTAGTCTTACCAGGTTGAGATAACTCGGAATACGCTGGACATTCTTTTTCATGGATACATCTAACGATCTATGAATGATTTGGTTTACTGTCGGACAAAAATAGGTTAATGTTATCACTGAATTGTTCCACATTACGTCTGATCTTTCGTAAATTCAATTCCTAATTGTTTTAACATCACTAGGTAGAATTGTTTACAAAACCACTTCTGTGGTTGTGGAGGAGGCAGAACCAATTGACGTGACATCTATCTGAATCAGTCGAGACCGTTCGTAGTATAGACCCCGGTAGTGCTCTGTCGATTACCGTCGATACACTTGAGTATCTGGGATACCAGATAATACAGTAATTTATCCTGTGAGATACATGTATTATATCCATAACTATATACACACGCTGTCAGGGCCGATGACTAAATACTTACTGTTGATTTATATATATATATATATAACTTCTTCATAAAGCACTGCGTAAAACTACGTTGTGCACAACAAATAAGATCTGGAACTCCCATTATTCTCGGAGTACGAAGCAAATAAATAAATTAGAAAGAAGAGTTGCAAAATGTGCTTAACATAATATTACAATCAATACAAGGTAATTGAAGCGATATATAAACCTGTGTTTTACGTAAGTTTAATTATAACATAATATTAGACAGCTGGATATCATTTTTTTAATGAGCGACACGGTTGGGGGAGGGGGAGAAGGGTGGTGCAGAAAAAAAATACATATGCAGCTGGTTATTTTTTATATGTATCTATAAAATCATCATTCACTGAATTTTAAATGAAATATTTCTGCCCAGTAAAATATGTATTTCTATCCTAAATTGTACAGCGGGACTCATCAAATTACTGTTTCCTGCAGAGTGGATTTTATAGTTTCATTTGCTGACAAAGAAATAACTTTGTGCTATTAGAAACTTTACCACACTCGTGATTGGCATGGATAGTAGCATTTTTTTACAGAAATGTTGTACCGTCAATGACGTTTCGTGGATCTACACTAAATACCCACAACTCATAAGGGGTAGTGTCTCCAGCAATGTTAATGTGGGGTAGTATCCCCAGAAATGTAAATATGGGGTAGTGTCCCCAGCAATGTAAATGTGGGGTAGAGTCTCCTACAACGGAAATGTGGGATAGTGTCCCCAGCAATGTAAATGTGGGGTAGTGTCCCCAGCAATGTTAATGTGGGGTAGTGTCTCCTACAATGTAAATGTGGGGTAGTGTCTCCAGCAATGTAAATGTGGGGTAGTGTCTCCTACAATGTAAATGTGGGGTAGTGTCCCCAGCAATGTAAATGTGGGGTAGTGTCCCCAGCAATGTTAATGTGGGGTAGTGTCTCCTACAATGTTAATGTGGGGTAGTGTCTCCTACAACGTAAATGTGGGGTAGTGTCTCCAGCAATGTTAATGTGGGGTAGTATCCCCAGAAATGTAAATATGGGGTAGTGTCCCCAGCAATGTAAATGTGGGGTAGAGTCTCCTACAACGGAAATATGGGATAGTGTCCCCAGCAATGTAAATGTGGGGTAGTGTCCCCAGCAATGTTAATGTGGGGTAGTGTCTCCTACAATGTAAATGTGGGGTAGCGTCTCCAGCAATATAAATGTGGGGTAGTGTCTCCAGCAATGTTAATGTGGGGTAGTTTCTCCTATAACGTAAATGTGGGGTAGTGTCTCCAGTAATGTTAATGTGGGGTAGTGTCTCATACAACGTAAATGTGGGGTAGTGTCTCCAGCAATGTTAATGTGGGGTAGTGTCTCCTACAACGTAAATGTGGGGTAGTGTCTCCAGCAATGTTAATGTGGGGTAGTGTCCCCAGCAATGTTAATGTGGGGTAGTGTCTCCAGCAATGTTAATGTGATGTAGTTTCTCCTGCAATGTTAATGTGGGGTAGTGTCCCCAGCAATGTTAATGTTGGGTAGTGTCTCCAGCAATGTAAATGTGGTGTAGTGTCTCCTACAACGTAAATGTGGGGTAGTGTCTCCAGCAATGTTAATGTGGGTTAGTGTCCCCAGCAATGTTAATGTGGGGTAGTGTCTCCAGCAATGTTAATGTGGGGTAGTGTCTCCAGCAATGTTATTTTGGGGTAGTGTCTCCAGCAATGTAAATGTGGGGGTAGTGTCTCCAGCAATGTAAATGTGGGGTGGTTTCTCCAGCAATGTTAATGTGGGGTAGTCTCCAGTAATGTAAATGTGGGGTAGTGTCTCCAGCAATGTTAATATGGGGTAGTGTCCCCAGCAATGTAAATGTGGGGTAGTTTCTCCAGCAATGTAAATGTGGGGTAGTGTCCCCAGCAATGTTAATGTTGGGTAGTGTCCCCAGCAATGTAAATGTGCGGTAGTGTCCCCAGCAATGTAAATGTGGGGTAGTGTCTCCTACAACGTAAATGTGGGGTAGTGTCTCCAGCAATGTAAATGTGGGGTAGTGTCCCCAGGAATGTAAATGTGGGGTTGTGTCCCCAGCAATGTAAATGTGGGGTAGTGTCCCCAGCAATGTAAATGTGGGGTAGTGTCCCCAGCAATGTTAATGTGGGGTGGTGTCCCCAGCAATGTAAATGTGGGGTAGTGTCCCCAGCAATGGTAATGTGGGGTAGTGTCTCCAGCAATGTTAATGTGATGTAGTTTCTCCTGCAATGTTAATGTGGGGTAGTGTCCCCAGCAATGTTAATGTTGGGTAGTGTCTCCAGCAATGTAAATGTGGTGTAGTGTCTCCTACAACGTAAATGTGGGGTAGTGTCTCCAGCAATGTTAATGTGGGTTAGTGTCCCCAGCAATGTTAATGTGGGGTAGTGTCTCCAGCAATGTTAATGTGGGGTAGTGTCTCCAGCAATGTTATTTTGGGGTAGTGTCTCCAGCAATGTAAATGTGGGGGTAGTGTCCCCAGCAATGTTAATGTTGGGTAGTGTCTCCAGCAATGTAAATGTGGTGTAGTGTCTCCTACAACGTAAATGTGGGGTAGTGTCTCCAGCAATGTTAATGTGGGTTAGTGTCCCCAGCAATGTTAATGTGGGGTAGTGTCTCCAGCAATGTTAATGTGGGGTAGTGTCTCCAGCAATGTTATTTTGGGGTAGTGTCTCCAGCAATGTAAATGTGGGGGTAGTGTCTCCAGCAATGTAAATGTGGGGTGGTTTCTCCAGCAATGTTAATGTGGGGTAGTCTCCAGTAATGTAAATGTGGGGTAGTGTCTCCAGCAATGTTAATATGGGGTAGTGTCCCCAGCAATGTAAATGTGGGGTAGTTTCTCCAGCAATGTAAATGTGGGGTAGTGTCCCCAGCAATGTTAATGTTGGGTAGTGTCCCCAGCAATGTAAATGTGCGGTAGTGTCCCCAGCAATGTAAATGTGGGGTAGTGTCTCCTACAACGTAAATGTGGGGTAGTGTCTCCAGCAATGTAAATGTGGGGTAGTGTCCCCAGGAATGTAAATGTGGGGTTGTGTCCCCAGCAATGTAAATGTGGGGTAGTGTCCCCAGCAATGTAAATGTGGGGTAGTGTCCCCAGCAATGTTAATGTGGGGTGGTGTCCCCAGCAATGTAAATGTGGGGTAGTGTCCCCAGCAATGTTAATGTGGGGTAGTGTCTCCTACAATGTAAATGTGGGGTAGTGTCTGCAGCAATGTAAATGTGGCCGTAGTGTCTCCTTTAATGTAAAGATGGGGTAGTGTCTCCATTAATGTAAATGTGGGGTAGTGTCTCCTACAACGTAAATGTGGGGTAGTGTCCTCAGCAATGTAAATGTGGGGTAGTGTCCCCAGCAATGTTAATGTGGGGTAGTGTCCCCAGCAATGTAAATGTGGGGTAGCGTCTCTAGCAATGTAAATGTGGGATAGTGTCTCCACCAATGTAAATGTGAGGTTGTGTCTCAGCAATGTAAATGTGGGGTAGTGTCCCCAGCAATGTAAATGTGGGGTAGTGTCCCCAGCAATGTTAATGTGGAGTAGTGTCCCCAGCAATGTAAATGAGTGCACACGCTGTAGATAACATGTATACAAACAAATATTAGGGGATGGCGTTAAAAGAATCGCTATTTCATGCTGAACACATTCTACCACTCCTTATAGTCAATGTATTACCCTCAACATGTAATACTAATGTAATAAACACAATAAACATATCACTGGTCAGTTTAGCTTTCATGAAAACAGACATACATCCCACGCACCACATGATGATGATAGAAAACAGATATACATCCCACACACCACATGATGTTGGTAGAAAAAGGAAAACATCGGTACAGCTTTCTCTAGAATATAAGGACTTACATCTGGTCACGACATTTGACTGGTTGTTGATGATGCGTGCTTTTCGGTGGTCAAATTAAATATTATTAGTAAGGAACTATGCGCAGAATGAAGCTACTATCACTAAAAAAATATAGAAACAATTATGATAGAAGCAACAAGAATAAAACGATTGACTCTTCGATCTAGTATCTTCGCTACAACAAACGCTACAACAAACCCTACAAATCAACTAATAAGAAAATACTGATTAATATTTATTTAAAAAAACAGTAAAAAGAACATGTTCACAATGTTTTTATTTATTTCCGTCCTATTATTCTGTGTTTTATTGTATGTTTGTTCCGAGGAAGATCTTAGGTTGAAACGTCAATAGTTTTCGTCCTTATTTTTTTTTTTACTATAGTTGTTTCTATGATTGTATTTACTAGTTATAGTAGGTTTATGGAACGAATGGTGAGGTATTATTGATGTAATATTTACTTTTCGTGTTAGTGTTACTATGACCCACACCTAATCCAACTTCACTCGCTTTCTTGCAATTATATTTTTTCCACTAACTGCGTTCCAAACAGTTTCTACATATTGGCAATGTGACTAATGAATCACACTGCTCAGTTGGATCAGCCAAGATAATTGGCACAGACAGGTTCTGGCATGTTGAAGGACTGGTATGACCTCACTAAAAGCAGAACATGGACGCCAATCCGATTTTGTTATACTGTGACATAGAACAATAAAAAATTATTCTAAACAGTGTCCTGTAAATTTGCGCTAAAATTTCGTCTAAAACAGTCCTGCTGGCTCATCAAAATCACCCTTATAAAGACATGCATTTGACCTTTCACCTGTAATCTCGTTGGTCACTTTGTTTATATTTTGTGTCCACAAGTAATGAAAATCATTGAAAAGTAAAACATTCCAATGTATACGGATTATTTTCAATTTAACATATCTTATATATTATCAATGGTCACGGTATCCTTTTCTTCCTCCTCTTCCTCTGCGTTCGCTCTCTGATAACTGGACAGTTCGTGTGATTTCCGCCCAAGAGCGTGATGTGTGTTGTGCAACTGGTTTCCCATTGGAGCTGCGTTATTTTTCGCCTTCCGGTCCATCACATCCGATTTCTACATGATTTTATTTTAGGTAAGCTTACCTAGTCAGCCTTCAAAAATGACATTGTGGCAAGCAAAAATGACAGAGTATATGCTCAACACGGTGACGGTTTATCACCATTGTGTCCTTGAACATTGCAATCCTAAACGTGTTCCTGAAAGTAGTTTCCAAGGAAACGGTGAGAAGGTTATTTAGACTTTGGTTGATTATGTCTATCTTGTACGATGCGCTCTGCTGTTAGTGAACTTGTATAATTAGACATCACTGCCCACTGTGTTCTCGGGTACTGTTCCTTATCTAGAATGAGCCTGTTTCAGTATAGATAATTACTGAAACAATAAAATTGAACTACGGTTGGATCCAACTTTTTAGCCAAATTTTTGCTAATCCACAACGTGAACACCTCGTCCAAGTTTGAGATTCTACCCATATTTTCTTTATGGCCGTTAAGTCTCGTTCTGGAAATTGGAACTTAATTGTCACCTTACATTTTCCCTTACACAACACTGCCATCTAACGCGTGTTTCCTTCTTCATGGGCATTCAATGTGTACTGTAATATTCGCTACATTGTAGCGTATTCAACATTTTTCAGAACATCGACATTAGTTGCCCTTCCAATGCATTTGTATCCAGTAGTCTACAGAAATGCCTTGAGTAACTGTATGGCAATAGTGCCGTTGGCTGGGATGTTTGAGAGATTCTGGAGATATTGTAAGTCATTTTGCAATCAATTCTCATTCCAGCTATAACCCCCGCAGCCATGGTCACAATACCTAAAAGTGACAACACGCGTGGCACGTTATATCTGATTGCAGTGTGCACCACAAGGAAATACTTTTCGGGTAATGCCTATTTGATAACAATGGGAATCACCAGATACAATTGCAAAAGCCTTTGCTACCGGTCACAGTATGAATGCCATAACCACATTGTTGTTCGTCCATCACAAGGGATGATGACCATTTGTTACATCCACTTTTGAAAATTCAATTTTAGTTATGTCCTTGATTATGAGTTCGTAGATGGCTAATGAGCCCTATTCGAGCTGTAAATGTCCTTGGACAGTTCGAACATGGAATGACGACTGTAGACGGATCTTGGTCTATCCGTGACTTTCTAGCTGCTCTCCGCTGTTGAGCTGCTGCATTTTTCCTCTTTTCACAAGATGATGCGCTCTTTAATAACCATATACATTAACAGCAAACTCACATACACACGCGAACATGCACACTTGTTTTGCGTAAACAATATTATACTGGTTATTTCCCTTGTGAGAACAGAAAATAAAATAACAGTACTATTGCTGATACAAGTTGTATTTTTAAAAGATTGCTGGGAGATCTCTAGTCTGCGGAACATTTATGGCACACATGATCATTTGTTTGATCCGTCGGAACATTTATTGTACACATGATCATTTGTTTGATCCATCGGTACATTTATGGCACACATTCATTTGTTTGATCCGTCGGAAATGCATGCCACACAATATCGTTTGTTTGATCCGTCGGAACATTTATAGCACACAGGATCATTTGTTTGATCCGTCGGAACATTTATGGCACACAGGATCATTTGTTTGATCCGTCGGGTCATTTATTGCGCACAGGATAATTTGTTTAATCAGTCGGAACATTTATGGCACACATTATCATTTGTTTGATCCGTCAAATGTAACCGCGGCTCGACTATTCAATACCGTACGTCTTGTTTACCGTACGCACCGTGAATATTACGTGAAACATAATAACAACATTTCGGGGGTCGCGTAGTGCAGTGGTTAGCGCACTGGCTTCGCATTATGAATTGTCCTCTGTTTATTTCCCAGTTGAGAAGCAAATATTTGCTGCAGGGGATTCCGGGTCGTCCCAGCCTTAATTGGGCACCGGATTAGTCCGGGAAGTAAAGATTGTGATGCCAGGGAGAGGAGATGGATACGTCCCTTATATTGCAGTACCACTGAAATGTGAAATCGTTATTATTTTATACCCCTGCGGCAGTAAAATGTTATCGGTTCACTAATTCTTTTTGTTTTTATACTGTTGCTATTTTTTGCTCCCGTTTCCAATTCATGGGTACCTAATACTACTAATATCGTATCCAGAACATGCGATAAAGAAACCAATGGATACATTATACAATTCGTCTTTCTCGTCTGGCTCTGTGGTGGACAAGGTACAGAATGATTCTGTGACGGCAAATGTACCGGAATCAAATCCCACCCCCTGCAAGTGTGCATCAATACCGCTCAGAAAGCAATGACAAACTACTGAACGTTTTATGATTTCTAGATTATCACTACAGGCAGGAAACGCTTGGTTGATGAATCATGAATAGGATAAGGTACGAGTCGTTCCCTCTTTATCTATAATAACAGTGTACATTTTGTGATTTGGGATTGGACCACATGCTGGTTACAGCATATTGGTTGAAGGTCACGGCAAAAAAAAGAGAAAAACTGGAGGCCACAGATCAGTCTAAGGTAGGGAAGGATGCATAAAAGTAATTATGTGGACTTCAGCACATAATCAAGATATTGTACGGTGTATCATTTCTTACAGCATGACTGCAATATATGCGCCTTTGGCTTGACACCATCGGCTTCAGCATGGCTCTATCGTATGATATATCATCGACACAACCTCCCTAGTCATCTCTTACAACATGCAGGTCACTAATGCCACTATTATATCTTCCCTCAAGCACCTCGACTACACACGGGGGTAATCAAATATTTGTATTCAATCAAATATATCAGATTAATAATTGATAAATATTGGTATGCCTGTTCTTTTAGTTCCTAGAGCTGGTCAAGAAAACAAAATTCTCCAAATGGTGGCCACATATGAAGAACGGTTTGAGAACCACTGGTATGGACCATGTATATACTCTTCAGATGCGATGTTCTTATATTAGATTAGATTATAATAGAAACATGAAGAGAACTCATACACTCAAATTTTCCAGAAATGAGATCCCATACTAATTTACGACATCAAAACATGGATTACTTTATCTGTGTTATCTTGCGACAGGAAACAGTAATATCGTTATGTTATCGACGTTCCTAATGTCGTTAAACTAGCTATGATAACAGGTATCGTTGCAGAAAACATTTAGAAAATAGTGAATAAATGGAACACAAAACTAGTTTTGAAATGTATAAAACATTATACTACGTTCTGAATAAAAGGTCGTTGTTAAGCATGCTTTAATTACTAGACGCAGATATATACCATTAATACCAGCTTTGTTTTGATGCATGGCAACTTCAAAACAAATGTGGTAGTTCGACAAGGGTGCATAATGCCCCCAGTACTTTTTAACATATACTTAGAGTACATCATACAAGAGACATTACATGAGTACATCACGTCTATATCGATCGGAGGTCGCCCTTTTTGCAACTTGCGTTTCGCAGATGTTTTGTTTGTTTGTTTTGCGTTCGCTCCATTGTAACCATCACGGATATCCGTGCGATTTCCGCCGGGAGCGTGATTACGTTGTGCCACCGTTATGCGCCTTGTAGGCCTAGCACATCCGATTTCGGCATGCCTTGACAATTCGGGTGGGCTACCCTTAGCCTGTGACAGCCTCTATATCTGTCTCCAGGCACGCGTAGTGGCGACTCTTCGCCCAGACGATTTTTGCTCTCGTCTGACTCGCACGAGGTGTTCCACTATGAACTTGCCTCGTGTAATTGGACGTGATGTGCCTGTGCCCATTGGGTACTGAACCGTTTCTCATCCGTGAGCCTGGTTCCTTAAGGGGAAGAACTCAACAGAGGAGTTGGACCCTGGCTCTTTCGCCCTTTTAGCCGAGGTGTCGTTCACCGACATCGTGTACCCCTTGTCCAAGTTTGAGTCTCACACCACGCGTTTGAGAGCAAGGCGTTCTCGAGCTGAGCTTCCTTGTCCCAATACCGCCTGAGCCCATCAGGTACTGAACCCTTTCTCTCTTCAAGTGTATTTCCGGTGTAGGAAAACCTGACAATAGAGTTGGGCCAGGGCTAAATCGTTGTCCCTTTTGTGCCTGAGCCCATCGGGTACGGAACCCTTTCTCTCTGCAAGTGTACTTCCGGTATAGAAAATCTTGACAGTAGAGTAGGGCCAGGGCTACCATTGTTGTCCCATTCTTGCCTAAGCCCATAGGGTACAGAACCCTTTCTCTTCGCGAGCATATTTCCGGTTTAGGAAGGCTCGACATTAGAGTTGGATTAGGTCTTCTTGCTTTACCAAACGCCAATTAATGGGTCTGGGGCTCTGTCTGTAAGGAACACAGGTAACTAGAAGCTCGTCTCGAGCTGACGGAACTTGTAGTTCCCCTTTCCTAGGGACTTTTCACTTTCTATTTGCAGTTCGCGCTGCCCTCTAGCGCTGTTCTGCCCTTTCATTGTTTCATTGTACTCGGTATGAAATCTTTTTTGTCTCTCGCCATGCATCTACCTTTACGTGCATTTTACATTGGCCGCCCCTCCAATGTTCGGACTGGACTGACTAGCTTCACTGTATGTAGACAGTGTCGCTATATGTAGTGATGCTGGTGGTGTCGGAGATATTGTCTGTCTCTTGTGCAGTCAAATCTCTTTCCATCTGCTACCTCAACATTCTCGGACACGATCCCTAAATGGTTTGGCCAGAATCAGCTCGAGCTGCTGTATTTCTGTTTCCATGGTGCACCGCGTGGAGGTACATTTGGGATCTTGGTTATCTGCTAACCCTGGGTCCGCCTAGAGCAATGCGTTCCATTTGCACCTCGTTTCGCTGATGATATTAATCTTATAGATGGGTCAGAACAAGAACTACAAGAGTTAACAGCAATGTTAGAAAAAATTAACAGCAAGTACGGAATGGAAATCAATACAGATAAGAGCAAAATCTTGGTAATCAGCAGCGACACAGAAAACCAGACTAATATCATGATGAATGGACATAAGCTTGAGGAGGTGAATACCTTCAAATACCTCGAATCCAGTATATGCAGCGATGGTAAATGCAAAGGAGAACTAAAAATAAGGCTGGAGATGGCTTAAGCGTCCTTGTCAAGGCTAACTGTGATTTGGAAAAGCAACATCAGTGTTGAAGTAAAAATCAAACTGTATATGTCGCTGGTGCTTTCTGTTGTGTTGTATGGTTGTGAGAGTTGTACACTCACTGCAGACATGGGGAGATTACAGGCTTTCGAGTACAAATGCTACAGACGAATTCTACGAATTTCCTATAGGGAACATAAAGCCACTGTGTACATAAGAAATAAAGTAGAGATGTATGCAGGTGTCCAGGAGCCATTGCTTTCAATAGTGAAACGACGAAAACTAGCATGGTTCGGAGATGTATGCAGGCACGATTCTTTGTCAAAAACAATACTGCAGGGAACTGTCGAGTGTGGAAGAAGCAGAGAAGAACACATAAAGTCATAGACAGACAACATCAAGGAATGGACACGGCAAGATATTTCCACACTCATCCGCATCGCTGAGGATAGAATTCGCTGGAGGACTCTGTGTGCTGAGGCCTCCAATGTGGTACCCCTACGACCCTGAAGGGTTATGGGTTATTGATGATATGGTAACTATAAATAAAACTACAGCTAAGGGAATAGAGGCTTTCGAAATTAAGTGCCATGGAAAGGTCATGAGAATACTATGGACAGCACGGAAGACTAGCCAAGACGTGCTAAGAAAACTCAACTTCCAAGAAGGCTGGTTTTTAAACACTAATTTGGGTTTATTCTCTTTTACATATATAACTGAATAGGCTAAACATCTTAGGGTGGCTTTTGCTGGCCAATTCCATAAGAGAAAGATAAGCACATCATATATCGGCTGTCTGACCAAAAGTTGCTGATATCGCAGCTAATATGTTAAGGATGAACATGGTTTAAAACAAAATTCAGTGATTAACTTCATCGTAATCTGGTTTCCAATAATGTACCCCACTCCCTTCTCAGCGAATGAGTACATGTGTCCGCGTAAAGTACCACACACAGCACTTACGTGCTATGGACTTACGTCCATATTTTCAAGCTATAATCTCCAGTAATCTCCACAAAGATATCCAATTAGTAAACAGGACGTCACAATTGGATTCGAAACCGCAACCTCTCCTGCAAAAGACAAACAGTTTAACCACCATGCATTCAGTTATCTTGACAACATCTCGCGAAACAGCTGGAGCGTGAGGACGATCATGGGAGAATAAGTGATACTTTCTTACCTTTAAGTAACATTTTCTTACCTTTAAATGATATTTTCTTTTCTTACCTTTAAGTGATACTTTCTTACTTGTAAAAGATATTGTCTTACCTTTAAATGATACTTTCTTACCTTTAATTGATATTTTCTTACCTTTAAGTGATACTCTTCTACCTTGTAGTGAAGGTTATCTTGTTTTATTTTTTCACAATCTCGCATAGTTCTTCAAATTTCCTCTTCTGTTTACCCAAGCTAATTATGCTGGATTTTTGCGTTCACATAAAAATAAGAATATGCGGAGTTCATATAGGCAAGGTCTACATGGATTTGTCTGTAATAGACCCCGAACTCTGGAACTTTTTTTTCTGTTTTTTTTAAACGGTTACCTGAGACACCGCACTTGGAGTTGTGTTTGGAAAAGCAGAATGGTAATTGATACATTTTTCTCTTAAAACAAGTGATTGAGGATGTTGACTTTCAGATAATATCGTAGATTTTCCATTCTGTTTTGTGTGTAGGTGTATTCTTCTTGGACCAGTAATAGACATTCTTTTTTTTTGACGTCTGACCGGATTGTGCTTTCTTTGTGTGGTACGGGGCCAGACAATTTTTTTTTTAGTTCTTTGAAACTTAAAGTAGTGTCTCCTGAGTTATGGGACCAACGCATTTAGTATTTTTAGATCAAAATGCTTGGCACAAAGAATTGCTGGGCGAGCCGAGTGTGACCCGTGGGCCATTTTACCCACCACCACCTATTTAGACTATTTACAAAAAAGAAAATAAATGCCATATCAAGCACATACGTCATGTCGATTTCGTGGTCAGATGTGGTCTAAACTGATACCACCAAATTGTTTCAGGCTTTTATGTGATTATATATCTGCATAAAAAATAGTGGCAAACTACTGAACGTATTTATATTGCCTAGAAAAACACCACAGCCAAAAAATGTTTTGTTGATGGCTACGTCCTGAATAGAATATGCTACCAATACAAAATAGTAGAATATTCACTTGCGGCAGAACTCAGAAGATTTGCAGTTTCGAAAGGAGTAGCATAATATTTGTACCCCACCCCACAAGAATTAATCTCAATTTGGTCATCATCATCATCATAATATGACGTATTCTTTCCAGAACGTGGTCATTCTTTTTGATTCTATGAACACTTTGCGATTCTGGGCGAGTTGATTTTCCACAGCTAGAAACATGTTTATACAATCTGATATATCACTGTATCATCGTCGTCTTGTGAGTTCTCTCCCCTATTGCCGTTAACACTGACTTCAGCTATAAATATGGCCATTCTGTTATCTCTTTATATGATGAAAAAATATGTCTTGTTAAGATGTTATTAAGAAGTAGCCATCTTCGATGTTTATTGATCGTAACACTTCTTGATTTGTATTTTTTAGCTCTTAATGGTATACGTAAAAATATTCTGAAACACCTCAAGTCGAAAGCAGTTATTCTCTTAGCTAGGGATAAATGTTCCAGTGTTGGGTAACAACCCTAAACAGGAAGCAGGTGGCTGCAGTAACACCGGGCAAATGTCAAGATAAATAAAAATAGGTAGATGTGTTACCAAAATAAAACATAACACAACCTAACAACGAGATACAGGGACAGACGACGTTTCGACTATTAAGCCTTCATCAGGACAAACGAAAGACAACGGTACAACGAATCTTACATGGAAACAAACGTGGTTGATTGGAAGGAAAGAGGAGGAGAGATAGTGAATAGATCGTGGAGGAAGTAAATAGGGAGCGGCATATTGGGGAGGAAGAGAGTATGGGGAGAAGAAGTGAGGAGGGAAAGTGCACGGAAGGAGGTGAGGAGCGAAAATGGATAAGGTGTGGTAGCAAGTAAAATAAATAAGGTTATATTAAGATACTTACCTCAAAAGTGGCAACACGCAATGAGTATAACGAATAGATAGCAGAGGAAGCAGAGATGGAACAGCCTAGCAGGGAGGAAGATGGTATGGCAAGAAGTGAGGAGGGGAAAGTGCACAGAAGGAGATGAGTGAAAATAGTTAAGGTGTAGTAGCAAGTAAAATCAGATAAATGAGGATAAATTAAGATACTTACCTTAAAAATGGCAACAGGCAATGAATATTAGCATGCAGTCGTGATGGAAACGCAAAAGAGGATGGTACGAGAGATCAGATGAGAGAGAGAGAGAGAGAGAGATGGATATGAAAAAGAAAAAAGAGAAAAAAAGGAGAAAAGAAAGAAACGACCGAGCAGATATGGGCAGTGGAGATAAACTATAAGTAGGAGTAGATAATAGTTGGAAGAAAATACAGTGATAATACAATGATCTATGCAAGTGAGAGTAAAATATAGGTGATAATAGGTAAAAAAGGAAGAAGAAAACAACTTATCTGATACGTTGAGAACTGGCTAGCTTGAGATCAACAGTCACACTTGTGGGTCAGGGTCAATGGACAATGAAAGCTAGTGAGGCAGTACCGCCAATAAAATACCAACATGCCAGATTGCCACACCACAGGAAACAAGAGGACTACAGAAATAGCCGCAGGGAAGAAAGAGCGATATAGATAATGATCTAGTAGTACGACGAGAGACCAACTGAAATAATAGGCAGGGCCGTAGAGAAAAACCCGAGGCGGGTAAAAGTTAAAACCGTGACTCCTACCAAATAGCCACAGAGACAGATAAAAAAGGATGAGAGGAATGCAGAGGAGAAGAAGAAGAAAAGAGAGAAGAAGAAGAAAAGGTGGATAGACGTGGGCCCCGAGCCGGAAATACGCCACGCAAGGACGGGATGTGGAAGTAGGAAGGAGCCTACCAGATACAGCAAGGTAGGGTAGGGGACTATCACGGGGAAGCGCGTCGTGCGAAGGTATCGGGCTGATAAAGAAAGAAGGTGCAGAATAGAATGGCACCAGAGTAGGAGAGAAAAAGGAAAAGGAGGCCATGTCAGATGGGGGCAGACCCAGAACTACAGCCAAAGCATGTGAGGTGGTGGGGATTCGTATGTGACGAAGCTGGGTCATCAGTCCACAATGTCGTTGTAGGTGGAGGTCGGTGTAGCAGAAGTCCAAGTATCTTAATTTAACTTTATTTATTTTACTTGCTACCACACCTTATCCATTTTCGCTCCTCACCTCCTTCCGTGCACTTTCCCTCCTCACTTCTTCTCCCCATACTCTCTTCCTGCCCATTATGCCGCTACCTATTTACTTCCTCCACTATCTATTCACTATCTCTCCTCCTCTTTCCTCCCTATCAACCACGTTTGTTTCCATGTAAGATTCGTTGTACCGTTGTCTTTCGTTTGTCCTGATGAAGGCGTAATAGTCGAAACGTCGTCTGTCCCTGTATCTCGTTGTTAGTTTGTGTTATGTTTTATTTTGGTAACAGTTCTACCTATTTTTGTTTATCTTGACATATTCTCTTAGCTATTGTTTTATTTAATATTGATGCCCCACAGCCGTATATTGTCACTGAAAAAGGTATGTTCTATCATAGATAGTTTGCCTCCAAAATAGAATTACTAGGCCTTTTACTCCTGTAGTTTGCCATTGCTTTCAGGAGGAAATCCGTTTATGGAGTAACACAAAGAAAACCATTTCTTTTCTATGCCAATCCGGTCCTGTGTCAAAAGAGAAATGTTGCTAGCATCTGCTCTAGGTCAACAAGTCATCGTACTCTCCAATATGAGTTTCAATAGCTATAAGTATTAAATAGGTATGTACGAAACAATGTGATGCGTCGATATGTAGAGAAGTAAAAGGAATAGAGGTAGTTAAGTTAGTGAAGAGATATGTAGTTAATTGGATAGGTAGATAAATTGGAAGGTAGGTAGACAGTAGTGAATGTAAATAAATGGATATATATATATATATATATATATATATATATATATATATATATATATGTATGTATGTATGTATGTATGGACGTGCGTGCGTTCGTGAGTGTGCGTGTTGGCGGGTAGGTGCTTGGGTGTGCGTGCGTTCGCGCATTTGCAGAATCATGCTATATGTAAAATAGATGTAACCTGCGATTGTCACAGTAAACAGTACCTTCCAAATATATAAATGTCTCATTTAAAGGTAAAGGTAGGTCCACTGGCAGCAACATGCCGTCGGGGATGAAGATAACTCGTCATGTATTAAGCCGCAGCAACTATTAGGTGGGGTGGCCAGTTTCCTTTCTTGCTGTCTTTACCTCCCCTAACTCATGCGCCAGGTACTCATTTACAGCTAGGGTTACCAGATACGTGGACACTAAAAGGATAACATAAAACGAAAAGGAGGACAAAGGAGGAAATTTTGAAAGTTTCATTTTAGTCGTCCCGGATTAAACACAGAGCCAGCACAATTTTATTGTAATAGCTACCAATTAAATGTATCTTACTCTTAGTGAATCGACCAAGAAACAGTCACATTAAAAAAACAAATTCAATAAACGCCTTTTCAAAATGTCAAAAAAAAAACATAATTTAAATAGCCAATTGTACAATTATTACCTTATAATCTTTATTAATTACTTGACATATTTCTCGGACGAGCCACCTTTTCACAGAAGATCCTCGTTAGCAATCACATACGCATAAAACTGTTCACATGTAAGATTCTTCAAATTGTGCTGTGTAAGAATAATGCCCTTTACAGAGTCGAGTAACAGTCTATTTCTTTTCTTTGTCCATTGAGCTTTAATCAAGGAGAACACTCTTTGCCACCTAAAGATTTACCCAATATCAACAGTGTAGGAGGGGGGGAGAGCAAATTACCTGGTTTATTATTTCTTCAGTCTTTGTTTTTGCAATATTTATTTTTTAGCGATTTTCGAATCTTCAAATAATGTGTGCATCAAACCAAATCAGGTCATCGAGTTGTACGATTGATGATGACAAACTATATGAAATGCCACAGTTGCTTCAGCCGCATGTGCTTTCAGCAACACCTTGAATACTTTGGCTGGAAAAAATGACGTCAATTTGTTCAATGACGCGGACACTTTGATTGGATTTTTATGTCTCTCACTGTCAACATGGCACTCCAACTCAGTAGCTCCTTTGTTGGAAAAGGACAAGTAACTATCGCAAATCGTACACTTAGCCTCATTCTCATTGCGTCCTTCAATGAAGAAAGGAAACTTATTTTTCATAATGTTCGAGAATTTGCATTTTCTATTTTGAAAAAAGTGCATTTGCTATTCTCATGAGTTTAAGTGTAGACCGTTATCTCTAGCACTGTAACCAGTCGTGCTATTCTCCTGACTTCAAGAATGCTTAAATCATGATTTCTAGTACCGTACAAAGAATTTCAATATATCTGTCAGTCTGTCTGTTCTATCCTGTCCTGCCCTGCCTGTCTGTCTGTCTATACACCGTATACTTTGTTTGCCTTGCGGTGTCATGTGTAGAAGAGTTGCCTGAAGATGGAATTTCTGTGTGCTGTTTATAAGCTTGTTCCTATTGCTTCTTTGATTTCTGTGATCCATCTTTTACATAAAGCCTCTGGCTTTATAGCCGTTATGTCGATGTGTCATGACTATCTGTGGCATGCTGTCACTAGGTATTCTGGAAGCGTGCGAGAACCACTTGATCTGTTGTCTTTTGATGTGTTCCAACACTAATATTGTATTGTTTATCATTCTGATGTTATCATTTCTAATTCTATCACCTAATGACTCTTTGAGTATTCTTCGTAGACATGTCATTTCTGCTGTCACTATTTTCCTTTTGCCTTATGTTGTCATTGTCCAGGTTTGGCACTGGCAGCACAGTGATGTGATAATAATAGTCTTGTATAATGCAACTTTAGTGTCTATGTTTACATTTTTGTTCTTAAAAATAATAATTATCTGTCCTAGGATCTGGTATGTTTTGTTGCATATTTTTTGTATTTCTTTACTGTTTTCCCTTCACTCATTATAATACTTCCTAATTAAGTGAACTCCTTTACTTGTTTAAGGTGTTTATTATCCATGGAGATCGTGATATTTCTTTCTTTCTTTCTTTCTTCGCTATAGCCATTATTTCGGTCTTTTCATTATTAATCTTCATGTTTATTTTTTGGCATGTTTTGTGGAGTCTGTTCATACGTCTCCACATAACATGCCAAAAAGAATTGATATTATTCGGAATTTAAGAATCCTTAAACCACTATTTCTAATACCGTACAAATAATTACTATTCTCCTGAATTTAATAATTCTGAAAACATAATTTCAATTACCGTACAAAGAATTGCTGTTCTACTGACTTTATAAATGTGCTAACTATCAATTCTATAATATTTTCTTAAACTCCTGTCTGTACGTATGTCGGATTATTTCTTGTTATGAATTCCTTTTTGGCAACACAACAATGCTCAGGTAATAATGTTTACTTGTTGTTACCTACACAAAAATGTGGCCTAAATGTGATATATTATGATAAAAGTATACAATGATGGCATGTGAGATTTGATTTTTAATAAAAAGATAAATGTGCGCAACTAAAATAATTTGCACATTATATGTTGCTGTTGTCGATATCCAAATGATTCTGAGGTGTTCTACTCTTGGCAGCGAAATGTCATTTTAAAAAAGGGTATGTCTTCTGAAGCGGGCTGTGCCGTGCTATGATGCAAAGAGGATTTTCAATCAAATGATGTAGAGAGGAATTTCAATCAAAATACATTGTCGGTGGCGGCATTCCGAAGAAAATCATTTATGGGGTAGGGACGACATTTCGAAGTCGTGCAACACACTGAGAAAAACTACCGCTGGGTCCTGCTTCTGAAGTTCACTTAGTGATCCATACATTTGATTACTGACTGTTACGGGTGTCTGTAAGAACGTTTTCCTGGCAGTTGAAAGGTAAGGGCTGTCAATGAGGAAGTGTTCCACTATTTCGTTGTAATGAGAGCGTTGTGTACAATGGGTATCTGCTGGGGTCTGATACGGTTTAAATAACTATTGTTTCGCATAGCGTCGAAATCGAAAGTCGTGATCGAAACTAAAATATAGGGGATTCATTTCTTCTGTAGAGTTTATTTCTGTTGTTATTGTCTTTTAACAGTGTCACTTTACAAAATACATTTTGACTAGTAATCCCATTTGCTCAGCCAAATTTCACTGGTGTTGTTTCTGAGAATCTGCTTGGCTGTTCCCATACTACAAGGTCCTTGCTTTTGATGTTTTAATGCGCACGTTTTTGGACATCTGCTATTTCATTTATTGCTAGATTGCTATCTCCAAGCATTCATTGCAGGGTCACGCTGATTGCTAGATTGCTATCTCCAAGCATTCATTGCAGGGTCACGCTGATTGAATATGCGGGTATAAGATTGGGCACTCCTCTACAATGTAGATGATGTCTTGATTTTCCAATGGGGGTCTGTTTAAGCGCCTCCAAAGCAGGCAATGTGTCCGTAAAAATGACTATGTATGCCGTATTTTGTTCCATGATATCAAACTAGTGGTGTACTAATTCTTCTTCTTCTTCAGCTTTTATTCTCAAACTCCTAATGGGTTTCTCTTGTAGCAGGAAAATGTTCCTACTAGATTTCCAGAGCGATGTATTCTAGAACGTGGAAATTCGTTGTGTTGTCGTTTTATATGCGCAAATGGACCGAAACATCAGTTTTCGATAGTGTGTACTAATGTAACAGCTATATTGATGGCTTTAGCCTCTGCTTCATAATTTGAGAAATTGTCACCACAAGCCACAACACTCGTAGGCAGATTCATCGTGGTATTGCATAAGGCTGACATATCCAGAACAACAGGTGCCCAGGACAACCGATCCATTATATGTCCTCAAGAATATTGCTAGTGTTCCTTTATTGGCTGTTTTATCTAATGATTGATTTTGGATAGTTGGTAAATGCAAGTTCTACGAAGCAGGTTGTCCGAGATATTTTTTTTTACTTTCTTTCTCGTGCCGTAGATAGTGTTTGTCATCCTCCTCTCCGTATATATCCAACAGAGACAGTCTCATGTTTGTTTCCAAGTGTTGATACGTACTTTGTGTATGTGGTTTTTCTTTTTGTATCTTGCATCTTTTGGCTGCTTACGGCAGTGCTCTTTTCCGTATGATATCAAGCGGTTCTACATTTTTATCTATCTCACATACTGATTTGGGTGGTGATCGCATCCCTCCACAGATTAGTCTAGTCTCAGTGCGTGACTGCACCGACTCAGAAATGAGATTGTATTTCTCGAAATGGTCTTGAGGCGGGGGTTGTATTCAAGATCTCACATACTCGAAAGTATGTGTTTATTTGCTCCCCAGTTTGTACTTGCTAATCTCTTAATGAGGATTTGGAGTTACTTGCTCTTTCTCTGAGAATGTCAATGGAGTCTTTTAATATTAGCTGTGTGTCTGGATAGAATATTTATCAGTAGTCCAAATGGCATGACCATCAAAAAACAATGTTTTCGACATATTGAGATGATTCGCCAGATCATCAATTAAAATAAGGAAAAGTGTGCAGTGGGCTTAGAAAAACGCTTTGGCGTAGTCCCTTCTCATTTGTCATTTTCTGGTATTGTGTACGAGTAAATCTGGTGGCTATGGTTCTGTTTGTTAGGGGGCATGTATCCATTTGATCATTATGCCACCTATTCCCAATCTCTTTATCTTCAGCAGAAGTCCACTTCACTATATCGTATCGTACGCTCTCTCACAGCCAATGAACATTGCTAATGTGATTGTTTCTTCTTGGAAACCATCCATCACATAGTTCAGGGTGCAAAGAATAGGATCACTGTCTTCTTTTTCAGGCATGTAGTAGGAGGTGACTAAAGACAGTTGGGGATAAGCTGACGACATGTAACCTGTTAAAAAATCATTCTCACTGCGTTTTGTTTCGATTTCATCCAACTTTCTTCAGTAAGATCGTCTCCATGAATGACGAAGTGATGAAGACCAGAAGACATTGCACTTTGTCCATTTATGGCAGACTCCTAGATGGCGGAGAATTATATATGTACCGTTACAACTGAGTTGTAAACAGATCGAACTTAAGAATGATAAACTAGTTGGCCCAGATGTGCATGTTACAGGCCTAGAAGGTTGTGATGATAGTTGGATGCTTCTACACTGAAATTTCTCCCTTTGGGAACTAATAGGACAATCGATTACAAGTGAGACTGCTGTAAAACTGTATAACAACAGTACTTACGTAAATTGTAAGTACAATCAGCTGTATAATGAACGTACAGACTATCATACAATAGCTTATGTGTATGGTGAAACACAGATAACAGTGAACATGACAAAACTTGTATATATATATATATATATATATATATATATATATATATATATATATATATAACTCATTGTTACCTTGCATGTCTCTACTGTTAAATGTCTGCTATCTAATGCATTTGTGATAGTGTCTTTCTTTTTACTATTTGTTCACTGTTCGTCATTACTTTTTATGAAAAAAAAGATATTAAGGTTGAAACAATCGTGTATATTGTTTGCATATTGAAACAATTGTTTGCATTTTTTTTTCATACCCGTAACGATTAGTCGGACTGATGGTCTGTACGTTGATTGACTGTATACCTGATGTTTTACTTTGGAAACTAAGCATGCATCCATAAACCCCATATGCTTCTGAGGCAACAAACCTTAAACGAGTCCAGGTGTTTCCTCGGTAACGCAAATGAGAGGGACATATGTTTTTATAAAACAATCTATGGTCTGTCAAGAGCTACCTGCTCACAGCTAAGGGGATTACTTCCTAATCACCGTCATCATAATCAGAACTTTCTAATATAGTAAATATATTCACTCTAGTGATATGATTAGTATTCATACGCGCTTTCACATATTTATTGTTGTGCCCATATTCTGACATCAGGTTGAACCAAACATTTTATGATGTAACATTTGCTGTTTAAATGTGATTTCATTGTCTAGACCACATTGAAGAAAAGCATGTGATAGACCAAACATGGTAGGTTCTGTTTCCTTAGTTTATGGGGGAGCTATACCTAGAAGACGTTAGGGTTACACATAAATTCATATTTAAAAAACGATGAACGTTACATGGCTGCAACTTTCACAGTAGATTCCTGAATGAGTACATTATAATTAAAAGTGTATGATATTAAATGAAAATTAAATGATAATTCTTTCAGTGCAAAAGTAAATAGAAATTATCTGGTCTTGAACAAAAATGTTAAAATTGTTATGTTTAAAATGGTAAGGTCAGTTCTGTAAACGTTTTGAGAAAATATTAAGTAGAAATGAGTTATAATTAAAAACGTATACATACAAATGTGATAGCTATAGCACATACTGCAGATATTGTAAAAAATATTTTCTAAATTTTCATACATGCTGGTTCAAAGTTCACCCATTTTTAGGTGAACATTTTACTTATGTGAATGGCTGTAACAATAGTAAATATACATAGATAGCAAAGTACTCAGTGTGTGCTATATGGATCTATGAAAGCAATATGCATGCACAATTTCATCAATATTGGTTAATATTTTTAAAAAGTTATGAGTGCAGAAGTGACAATTACATCAAAATTTCGCGAACGAACAATAAGAAAATTTACACATTAAAATACAATTCTTTATCTTAACAACTTCCTGCAAGTTATGGATATACTTTAGCTTCATCTTGTGCTTCATCTAGATCCAATCTCCTCTTTCTTCTAGCTCTTGTGACTTCTAGGGTTGCCTCGGTAACCTTATTTTGTGCATTTAACAGTCTATTAGAATCAGTTCTTGCGAAGTAATCCACTATGAATTTTCCGCAAGTCACTTCCAACAGCCTAAGTGGAGATCGAAGAGCTTGTGAAATTGCAATGCCAACAGCAATATTAAACGGCAGTAAACCCATTGTATAAGTGCTTTGGAAAGATCTGCCATACCATACTGTTGAAGGACTCATCAATATTTTTGCAGTACTGAGAAATACATTTTACCTGACATTTTGAATTAATAACTTGATTGATTCATAATAACTTGATTGATACCTAAACTTGTATCTATATCTATACCTTAAATAATATAAACTCTACAACCAAAATTCTAAAAGAAAAATATGGATAAATGGATACTCCTTAATTTTTTCGTACTAATATTTTCGTACAATTAAAAAATCGATATTTTTTTCAATTTCTCCTGTGTATCTTCCCATTTAATGCGACTTTCACGGAAATTGCTTTACTCTTGCCCTTGAGTCTCATTTCGGACCCTGGCAACACAAGGTATTATACAAATATGAACAATAATTGCATTGTTTCAGTCTTACGTGGTTCTTAATAATGAAAATTCCCCTCCCTTTCTGGATTGTAAGGGTGGCGTTGAAAGATGACACACCTGTAGATATAGAGAGGGATGGGGTCAAACTTCCGCCAATAAACTAGAACATGATACTCCGTACTAGGAATCAGCCGAAAAAAATATTACGCTTTCTTCCTGAATAATTTTCCCACAAAAAGTTCACAAAAAACCATACAAAATGCAATTCTGTGTTTTTTAAATGATAAACTCCCTCCTTCTTTTACTGGGACGTATCTACGACCTTGACAATGACCTGGAATAATTGATAAATTGTCCTATTCTTAAAAATAGTTCAACGTAATCTGTATATATATATATGGTTTCATTTTGCTTACCACCATTTGTTAAAATGTCAGACCTAAGCTGTATACATATGGTTTCTATATGCTTACTATAGTTTGTTAAAAATGTACAACCTAAGCTGTATACGTATGGTTTCTATATGCTTACTCATCATCATCAGGTGCCATGCCGGGTGGCGTAGGCGGTCATGGCTCTCCACAGCACTTTGTCCACAGTATTATGTATCGAAGTCGTTGTTGTTTCTTTGCCGTGCCAGGTTGTCAAACTGTCTAATATTTTCTCACGTTGTCGCCCTCTGTCTCTGGTGCCTTCAATATGCCTGTTGTGATTATGTTCTCTAAACCTGCCTGTCTCATGAAGTGGCCAAAAACAAGAAGATTGCCTTTTTCTTATATTGTTGATTAAGATCCGTTTCGCATTTAACTCTTTTAACACCTTATATGATTACTATAGTTTGTTAAAAATGTACAACCTAAGCTGTATACATATGGTTTCTATAACCACCGTTTGTTAAAGACGCAGAAGATCATCCACTATAGTCTATAGTCTTCTATAAAACTGTACGACGTCACGAATACAGATTTTTCAGTATTTGTTTATAATAACGGAACATGAATTATATCTTTTCTACCGAGCAACGAAAACAAAATAAGCAATATTACAAATGACTTCATTTCAATAATCACTTCATATAATCTATTATCTAGTCATTTATTTTTCAACTAAGTTTTTATTACAATCATGAACGTTGTTTATGGTGCCTCTTGGAAAGTCATTTCACCTGCACAGATTTGTAAATAGAAAGTTCAAAGACAGAAAGACAAATGAACAAACTGCATCAATACCTATTTGACTCAGTTGTTGCATGTTGGATCTTTATTATGTTTTTATTTTAAAATAAACTATCCACCCATGGAAGGTAGTTAGCTAGAGAGATATCGCATTTTGTAAAAATTTAGCCCCTATTTCCCTTTTTTTTCGGTGTTGGAGTATTTGTTGAAAATTGGAGTGTTGCTGAGAGTTGAAGTGTTGTTGATTTGTTGGAATGCTGCTGGGAATTGGAGTGTTGCTGAGATTTGGAGTTTTGTTGAGACTTGTAGTGTTCTGTGTATAAAATAACACTTCATCATTACACATGGGAATAAGAACTATATGGATTTAATTTGTAAGGATCAAATCAAACATGCAAATATATAAATACACAAATTTACACTGACATTTCTTATTCCGGTCTTCTAATATTATACATGTTGGAGATGATGAAAAAAAAAGAAACTTTTGGATAGAGAACATTAGGGAATGATCCGGGCATAATGTTTCCACACTCGTCTGTAACATGATAACGTACCTGTTTTACGACTTTTTGTGTGGATGTCTCCAGTGTGTCACCCATACCACTCTGATCAATACAGAAACGTATTATTATTATTACTATTATTACTATTATTATTATTATTATTATTATTATTGTACTGTAACAGTAATCGTTTAGAAGAATACAGCTTACAATAGGATAATATCCAGTATGAAACATACCGCCTAGTTGAGCCGTTATTCTATGAACGTGGAGAGTGCGGTTACTTACTCTGCGTCCGTTATGGTGTAGGCTTATACTTGACAAAGTTTGCAATTTTTTTCGAAATCGAAGATAGAAAATGTCGCTCATGTGCGTAATCATATGCAAGCAAGGATTATAATATGCTAGCAAGTATTATCATATGCTAGGAAGGATTAGTAAAACTTCATTACAATTTTCTACGTTTCGCCTGCTGGATGACACTTTTGCTGCAATTATTACCTATTATCGATTTAGTGTAATCTGAGATCTGATAGACTGCAAATCAAGTGCAAATGACATGTGGTCCAGTCCAAATTATGATTTTGAATTCTGAAAACATACTTCATTTCCTGTGTAAACGTCTCTTGGATTAAGAATATAGTAACAATAATAGCCATAACACGTCAGGGTCGCAGGGGGGTCACATAGAGATATTCGACGCAGAAAGATCTCCACGAATTTCTTTCCTCTACCAACGTGATGACTTTAGAATCTTCAAATCATGTGCAGTCCTTGTTTTCAGCCATGTCTTCTTCTGCCCATCTTGTCTTCTTCCGTTCCATTGTGTCATGAAGAACATCTGTGTTATCAAAGATTGTCTCATGACGTGATTGTAACAACTAGCATTTACGAAGTTTCACGATTGTTAACATTGGCTCTTGCTGTCCAGCTACTACATTATTATCACGCACACATTTTGGTGTTATATTCTCGGTAATTGATACCAAACGGGCGTTGTCATGTTTTGTCATGTGGTACCAGATTTATATAAGTTAATCTTAACACATGAATTAGAACACAAGTAAATTCGTTGTATTGTTTTTTTAATTGTGCGATTTCGCGAACTAGAAATTGTGTGCGGAAAGAGATGGGTATTAGATTAAGAAGGCTATGCTTTTGATAATAGATGATGATGATAATGATGATTATCAGGGCCGGTCTTAGGCCATTGCAACCTATGCGGCCGCAGTGGGCCCCGCACTTCATAGGCCCATAAATTCATATTAGAATTTATTTTATTATCCTCTTCCCTGCCCAGACTAGGCCCCGCGCATTCCGTTTCGCATTGGGCCCTCAATTGTTAGGTCCGGACCTGATGATTATCACGTAATCCCTTAAGCAGTGAGCAGGTAAATATTGACAACTCATACAACACGGATGACAATACGGATCGCTGTTTCAAGGTTGTATTAGTGAATTTATGAATAAACCTTGTGGTCCCCGAAGTGAGACATTCAAGTGCATTAGTATCCCATGATAATTACGTGCTCCCAGGAACACAGCAGAAAGACAAAGATGCAATATCCGCTACTATCAATGTCCTTTGCAGTTTTGGAGATCATTTATTCGTCATCAGGTGACATGCCGGCTGGCGTAGGCTGTCATGGCTCTCCACAGCTCTCTGTCCACAATATTATGTATCAAGGTCGTTGTTGTTTCCTTGCCGTGCCAGATTGTCAAACTAATATTTTCTCACGTTGTCGCCCACTGTCTCTGTTGCCTTCAATTTTGCCTGTTGTGACTATGTTCTCCAAACCTGCCTGTCTTATGAAGTAGCCAAAAAAAAAAGAATATTGCCTTTTTCGTATTTTGTTGATTAAGGTCCTTTTCGCATTTGACTTTTTCAACACCTCTACATTAGTTTTTCTGGCAGTCCGTGGTATTCTCAGCATTCTTCTGTAGAACCACATCTCTTTTGCATCTAATTTCCCACTTTCCAGTTTGTTTATTGTAAGAATCATTTATTAGAAGTAAGAAATTGAGATAAGACATGCATTTATCCATGGCGACAACAGGGGACATGCATCATGAAGAATTTATTGCTCTAAAGATGAAAGGATTTTCATTGACATAAACCCCTGGTTAGCCATGCTTTTTTTTGTCTGCTAAGCTACATTAAACCTATGGTTATACATCCATAAATGATATGTCTGCTAAGCTACATTAAACCTATGGTTATACATCCATAAATGATATGTCTGCTAAGCTACATTAAACCTATGGTTATACATCCATAAATGATATGTCTGCTAAGCTACATTAAACCTATGGTTATACAGCCATAATTTCTATGTCTGCTAAGCTACATTAAACCTATGGTTATACAGCCATAATTTCTATGTCTGCTAAGCTACATTAAACCTATGGTTATACAGCCATAATTTCTATGTCTGCTAAGCTACATTAAACCTATGGTTATACAGCCATAATTTCTATGTCTGCTAAGCTACTATGTTTGTTTGTGGGTCAATAACCCCAGGAATTGCGAGCGATTAGCTTTACTTCCCACGTGCACATGGGTGGGTTTTTTTTAGCTTTCCTTCATACTCAGGAGATGTCGGATTTCGGCTTAATGAAAATAGACGACAGACAATAGAAAATGCCTTAAGCCTTTATTTAGTAAGCTTCTATAAACCCTGGGTTATATAGTCATGATTTCTTTGTCTGGTAAGCTTCTACAAACCCTTGGTTATATAGTCATGATTTCTTTGTTTAATAAGCTTCTATAAACCCTGGGTTATATAACCATCATTTCTTTGTCTGGTACGTTTCTATAACCCTGGGTTATATAGTTATACATATATATATATATGGTAAGCTACTACAAACCCTTGGTTATATAGTCATCATGATGTCATTGTCTGATAAGTTACTGTTAACTAGAGCTATCACATGCGAAAATTAAGAGGAAGGTTGAAATAATCTACACTTATAAGAAACGTGCATTTTCGGGGTGCATATATCACAGCATCTACTGCAAGAGACTGATGATGAATTGTGAGTGACACGTTTTCGCTTAGTAGATCAGTAATGTTGGCTGCTAGATTTCAGTATGTTTACATTTTCTCTGCTTCTTCGCTTCGTTTCTGATAACCAGCAGGAATTTCGTGCGGTTTCTTCTGGGAAGCATTATATATATATATTGTGATACTGTGTCGTCTGCGACATAAAGGCCGATGACATGTTTTTTCGACATCAGAAGAGTTTCTCTAACCAGGATTAGTCTTAAAATCTGACTCTAGCTACATGTGTGTGTGTCGGCGTTTTTTCAATGGCGGTTTTTTATCCACTGTGCCCTTGGACATTGCAGGTCAAAAAATGTCTCTGGATGGAGACGGTAGGCAGAGATTTTGAATTATATTTGTACCTATCGACCAAATCAAGTTCTTCTCGAGAATAGTGTCGCTAGTAAATCCCAACAACGCGAGGTATCTTAGCTGGTCCGACAGACAAATTGTCAATATGCGTAAACTGTGTGTCTCAAAACAATGACTTCTCATTTCTGGAGGGACAAGTCGGATTAGCCATGATAAGTGACGATGTGTGGGATATGTGGACAGGACTATTCTGGAAAAAGGAATCGTTCAGTATTTTTTATCCCTTATCTCCCTTCCCCACTAGTAGAGAAATAAATATAAACAAATGTACGTCGAGGACACCGCGTGAAACGTTAAATTTTCCAGAAAGTGCATGCAGCACAGAGCAATTGTATTGCTACTGTCATATTTGATTATATATATAAATGTTGTTGAAAAACTGAACGACAACTTGTTTAGATGGTACACTTCCTCTTTCATATTATACTTCTTCTACCTAACATACCCATTGGTCAAGATAAATTCGATTAAAAAAACAGCTGCCAGCCAGGCACTGCAAAATTATGCACATTACGTGAAAAAGGTATCAGTGTTCTCATTTTCTCAGACCTTGTTTGTTTTCATTCAAGTAATTCGGAGACATAAATTACGCTCTTTGGCCCCCTACATTGCTTACACATTTTTGTGTGTATAGGCCACGGACAAGAGTTTACTTTTTTCTCTATTAGTAGATAGGTTCTCAGGCTCATTTGGTTTTTTTCTCATCTCTGTCAAGTACTCAATATATTCTTTTTCTAAATGTATTTCTAAGTCTTCCCTTATTTTTTTCACCAGGATTCATGTCAGTGATCATCTAGCTATGTATGCTAATGGTTTGATGAGCCTGCACCGAATTCTCCTGCATTTTATCTGATTATTATGGGTATCCACCAGAGCTTGGTCTATTCGTCTACACATTTCCTCACTATGGCGTGCATTATGTATATCTATAACCATATATATGGAAGCCATGTTTGTCATTTAAGAATATTTCTTTAGGCGTGCGTTTAAGTGTCATAATACTTTGTACACATTAGATTCTTAAATATAAATAACCATATGGTCGGAGAGTGTCCGACAAAGTGGAGGGTGCCACAGTAACCGAGCGAACAAAGGTAAAGCACAATGAATTAAACTGGTTACTAAAAACACGTACCGTACCTATGAGTAAAAATATATTTTAAAAGTATATAAAAAAACATACAATAAAACTACACAGGACAAAACCAATCAATTCTCTATTGCCTCTAATTTCCCACTTTCCATTTTGTTTATAATGAAAGCACGCATTTTCTCTTTTACTAGATGCGTTTCCATTTCTGCGTCATAGAAACATGGCTTGATAACATTTCAGTCATCTATTTTGTGTATTATTGTTTAGTTTATAAGTTATTTGTCTCTTGAAAAAGGTCCCATTTGAACCGACACGTTGAGAATTGTCCTGTGTAGTTTTATTGTATGTATTTATATACTTGTATATATATATATTTACTCATAGATACGGTAAGTGTTCTTAGTAACTAGTTTAATTCATTTTGCTTTACCTTAGATTCTTCAGTAAACATGTGCTTTGATCAGAGACTTTCTAAAGAACTATCTCTCTCAAACTGAGTGATAGTACCACAAACGCTACAATCTGACCTTATATGCCCGTATCATCAACCTTCTTTCCAGCTGACTTTATGGTTGCTTTGTTGCTGTTCCCAGGAATTGCGAGAGACTTGCGGTTACTTGTTATGTGAAGTGGGGTAGTTTCTTAGAACTTTCTTTCATAACCAGGAGACTTCCGCTTTCGGCTTAGTGCAATGACTGTTGCATTACGATATACTTGGCCAAGTGATGAGGCACGATTATCTTTCCAAAAATATCTTGCAGGAACAGTTGATGTGGAAGAAGAAAAGGATATGGAAGGAAAGTATGGATTGATAGTATCAAAGACTGGACAGCATTAAGATTATCCACACTCAAAGAACTGATAACAGAGAGGCATGGCGAAATTGTTGTATTGATGTTTCAAGAGTGACACCCCTACAAACCTGAAGGATTATAGGTTTGATGCTTATGATGAATGACTATTTAATGAGCCTTCCACTCAGAGGGGGTATATGTTACGAGACAAGCTGATAGTTTGCCTGTGTCATCCATGTGTGGCGTTCCTCTGAGAAGGCGTTTTCACCGTCAGTGAGCTGTAGGAAGATAATTCTATTACCATCCTTCGTGTCCCTTGGTCGCAGACCTAATTTCTTCCTGTATGAGCCGTTATACTTACATACTTTAGTACTCTTCTACAACTGTTATTCATAAATTCATGTAGTTTATGCTGTAATTATTTGCTATTTTCCAGGATTCGGAGACTTAATTGTTTTCTATTGTTTTCTAGCGAGAGAGCTCTAGTTTCTTATGTACAATGTTATATTTATTCAGATCGTTCTCTAGTACACAGAAAACTTCAACACATCAGTATGCACTGATTTGAATAGAAGACTCCTACTCAGAGGTCTATGTGCGCATATATCCGAGGTTATGGTTCCGGCATTGTGTGTGCACACATTCATTCATAGGAAAGCTTGAACTCATTTGCTTTTTGTTTCTAAATGTGTTTTTTTTGTTTCATTTAGCGACACAGTCTGCATAACTTGAATACGGCCAACATATCTTGTACACAAGGTTCTCAGCAGTCAATCTACGATACAACAACACTCAATAGCAGTTCATATCATCAGCTTGTATAATTTAGCGCTACGGCTTGGTTTCTATCTGTCCGCATGTCTGTCTATTTGTCTGACTTTCTTGTGCGTTAGTTTTCAAAGTCCCACATGATATACCGTAAAACAGGACAATGATCCTCTTAGATTTCCAACAGGATGTAGTCCAGAGAACGGAAATCGTTCTGTCGATATTTTATTTGCATCAATCGTCCGACCAATCCGACGTCGACGTTTGTAACTGATATGTTCAGTACTTGTACACTTTCCACTGCACCGTGTACGTATGTAAACCACATCACTTGTATAGTTGCCAACCTTACACTCTCCACTATATCGTCTCCGTCTGTAAACTACATCACGTGTATATTTGGCCAACCGTGCACTTTACACTGCACCGTCTCCGTCTGTAAACTACATCACGTGTATATTTGGCCAACCGTGCACTTTACACTGCACCGTCTCCGTCTGTAAACTACATCACGTGTATATTTGGCCAACCGTGCACTTTACACTGCACCGTCTCCGTCTGTAAACTACATCACGTGTATATTTGGCCAACCGTGCACTTTACACTGCACCGTCTCCGTCTGTAAACTATATCACTTGTATATTTGGTCAACCTTGCAGGTGAACTGGTTTTTAATTAGTGTCCATGTCCGACATTAATGACACAATGTTGGTATGAAGATTTAATGTATTATTTGTCTGCAGGTTCCTATCGGGATAGATGTCCGTTTAACGATTTTGCAAGTTCATATTTCCTATAGTCGACTTTTTTCTTTAAATTCACGCCTGGATCTCTCTCTCTCTCTCTCTCTCTTTGTCTCTATCTCCATTTTTTCGTCGTCTGTAAAATGCTCCTAGACATTTAAATGCCTGCACTTGTTTCACTGGTTGGTTAGTTATCTTTGTGTTGCTTGTGTTGTGTTCACTGCATATCAACATTGCTTCTAGCTTGTCTGTATTGATCTCCATCTTGTGGATTGGGGCAGCATTTATTGAGTAGTCTTGTGTGATCATGCATCTTTTCGCTTGAGTTGTGGAGTAGACGGTGTTCGTCATCAATAGTTCTTTTAAGTCATTCGATATGTCAGCATATGGGTGGTATTTCAAATGTTTTGCTTATACTGTCCATATTCATTCATTCATTTTCCTTTTTCACTTAAGTTAGCGCATAGGGCAACGGTCTGATCTCTCCAATTCAGTTCAAAGCTATTATGTACAGTTCTTGAATAGTATGAATATTGATTGTTTTACTTTCTCTAAGTATTGTTCTTCTGAGTGTTTTCTTTAGGTCTACCACTGGCTCTTTTTCCTGTAGGTATCCATTCAATAGATTGGTGGTGTATTCTGTTGATGTCTGCCCGATGTAGGACCAACGGCGTTTTCTACTGTCCATATAAGTAATGAATTATAATGGTAGCAGGACACATGCCTATCTACCATACTGTGTTTCCGAAGACCATTAACAACCTTTTCTAATCTTTAATAACGCTCTTGGCCTTTCCTTTTCTTATTTTTATCCACATTCTTTTGTATGATCGAACAATTTGCCACTTATGAATATTTCTGTAGGCGTGCATTATGTATATCTGCAACCTTATATATAGAAGCCATTTTTGCCACTTAAGAATATTTCTTTAGGCGTGCATTGAAGTGTCGTAATACGTTGTACACATTAGACTCTTAAGTAAACATGTGCTTGTACAAGACTTTCTAAAGAACTATCTTTCTCAAACTGAATGATAGTACCACAAACGCTACATTCTGACCTTATATGCCCGTACCATCGACCTTCTTTCCAGCTGATGTAACGTAAACATCTAGAAGTTTGGGAGGCATCCAATGACATTAAGTTTCCTGATTTCGTTAAAGGTCACCGTTGACTTGTGATCGTTCTTTTATCGCCGAGAAGGCGCTGCTCTTGCTAGGATGGAATTCTGTTCTGTGTTCCATCTGTACAGTGCAGTATGGGCAGAGTCTTGCTGGTTGACATTTAGTTACGGCAATAAGGTCAAAGATATAGAGTGTTGTTGCTTTATTCCGAGTTTTTCCTCTTTTCTTCGGTATAAAATTGGAAGGTAACTGTAGGTGTACTACAGGCATAGCTAGAAATTTTTGAGCCTTCATAGAATACAGACATGTATACGAAAAGATAGATAGATAGATAGATGGATGGATGGATAGATAGATAGATGGATATATATATATAGGGCAATAGTATGAATATGGCAATAGTATATATATATATAGGGCAATAGTATATATATATATATATATATATATATATATATATATATATATATATATATATATATATATATATATATATATATATATATATAGAGAGAGAGAGAGAGAGAGAGAGAGAGAGAGAAAAGTGCGAGAGCTAAAATATGATAAGAAATTGGAGTTACAAAAATGATGGACGAGGTCTTCATGATAGTACATCTATGTCAAGAAATAAAAGTAGATGCTACTGAATATTTTAGTGCTATCATAATCACTCCTGAAATTATTGTCAGAATACGAAGAAAAGATAATATACATACATACAAGCACATAAATGCAGGAGTTATTGAGGGTTTCAGATCTCTTCCCTTTGGAAAATAAAATACTATAATAAATATATATATATATATAAATATATCATAACTACCGGCCAATTGTAAATATCTCACGTTCGTAAAGCATATTCTATGGCACTATATGGGCCCATACATTGATAAATATTGTATGAGGAAGCTAGGTGCATCGGTGAACTGGCAAGGTGAAAAGGGTACTTTAATCGTGACCAAACTAGGTATAAGACCTTTTTGCTAAATAAAGTTGCAGCCATTCGTTCCGTGTTATGATTAGTGTGTGACTTTCTGTTTGTTATTATTTATATACTTGTTATCACATGACAAAATTAACCAAGGCGATTCCAAATATATAAATAGTAATCAACTGAAAGTCAAGCAATAATCAAAACACGTAACGAATTGGGTCCAACTTAATTTAGCGAACAGGTCTTCTATAATCGACGACGGTCTCGCTTCAATGTGAACGCACTCTGGTATGCCAGATTGCATGATGTAAGATGGTAATACTTATTCACTAGCGAGTTGGATGTTTGAAGCGTAGCATAGAGGCACTAGATAGACACATTTCAAAGAAACGTGCGCTATCAAATTCAGATGTAAACGTTGGATGGGTATATCTACCATATGGACACGGATATACATAGACAAAGGGGTTTCCATTATAATATAAGGATCGGTTGTGGAGTCCCATTTGATTGTGCTGGCACGTGCAACACATATAGGGAATGTGTTATTTATTCCCTTCTTCGCATAACACGTTTCATCCGGGTATAAACCATAACTAGCTTGATCAATTTGGCAACTTCCAAAGTTCTTGGCGTATATCTGTTTGCTACTCAAGGGTTGCTTGTACAACTTGAAAATTAGCGTACACAAAACAGAAGTTACGAAAATTAGCATGTCTGCAACATCAATGGATTAAACAATAGATAACACGAAAGTGAAATAAGCCAAATAATTAATATCTGCACTGCATTTTTTTCTTAAAATGGAAGACTTGACATGTTTTTTACAATATTGTTTTGATAATGTTTTAATTGTTCTTTTTATTTTAAATAATATTGTTTTTATATGTCATCAAATGTTTAAAAACCACCTGTTGTCGCGGAATAATGTATTTTATATAAATATATAAAATAGATAAAGAGGATGACCTAATAGTAATGGGATATTTTTGAAGACCAGGGAAAAGAACGAGTGAAGACAAGTAGATACCTAGTACCTTTTGGGGATACACTAACAACAAGATATGAAAATGGAGACAGATTACTAGAGATATTCAGTCAAAATGAACTATACATCACAAATACTTTCTTTAAACACAGAGAGTAACAGATCTATACTTGGCACAAATGGAACAAGCATGAATGTAGAAGCCAGATTGATTTCATATTAAAAAAAACCAAGAACAGAAGACAAATCATGGACAGTAGAGCCATACCTAATTTATCAGATGATACAGACCACCATATGGTGATGGCTACCATCAGAAAGCCAAATGCAAGCGAACATGTTGATAAATACACAAGAAAGACAATGATGAGATCATTAGAATTAACAAGCTTCAAGATGAAAACATATTAAAACTCTTTGAAAGGCGAATAGCAGAAGAATACAAGAAATTAAACCAGAAACAAGATCAGTAGAAGAAGAGTGGACACAATTTAAAACCTCAGTAATGGACACAGCTTAAGCAATATGTGGTGCTAAACAACGTGGTAAAGAGTGTAAAAAGAGCACCACGTGGTGTAGTGAAACAATAAGACAAGGCGTGAAAGAGAAAAAGAAACTATACAAAGACTGGAAACATAAAAAAGAACAAGAAACATATGAAAAATATGCATTAGCCCGAAAAAATATGTAAAACAACTGATTAAAGAAGCTAAGAGTAAATCATGGTCTGATTTTGGCAAGAACTTGAATCAGGATTACAAAACTGCTACAAAACGCTTCTACAAAACAATCAAAGTTCTGAGAACTAGAACAGAAAATCACGATCCTACAGAACTAATAGATGACAGAGAAGGTAAGCCAATTTCAAATAAGCAGAGAACATTAAAAAGATGGAAAGAATACTTTTCTGAGTTACTAAATACAACACCAAGCAATAATACAGCAAAAGAAACCATAAAGAGTTGTAATGAACAAGAGCCAAATATTCTCATAGAGGAAATTGTCGAGGTCATAAAAAAGGCGAAAAATAACAAAGCTCCAGGGATAGATAACATACACTAGAAATTATAAGAGCAGCAGGAGAAACAGGATTATATTGGCTACACAGAATTTTTAACACAGCGTGGAGGCAACAGAAGACACCAACAGACTGGAGAAAAGCTATCATAGTGCCAATATGGAAAAGGAAAGGCAGCAAAAGAGACTGTAACCAGTACACGGGAATTTCCTTGTTAAGCCATGCAGGAAAACTATATGCAAAAATAGTAGAGAAAAGACTGAGACCTGTAATAGAACAACAACTTAGCAATACACAAATGGGTTTTAGAAGAAACAGAGGATGTACTGATGCAATATTTATTCTGAAACAGCTGGCAGAGAAGTCAATAGAATACAACCAAAATTTATACATATCCTTCATAGATCAAGAGAAAGCATTTAACCGAGTAAACAGAGAAAAACTATGGGAAACATTACAAATTTATGGAGTATGCCAACATTTAATTAACATTTGTAGAAGTCTCTATAACAACAGCAGTTGCACTATAAGAACAGCTACATGCTACACAGAGGACTTTGTGATTAGCAAAGGAGTAAAACAAGGATGTATATTATCCCCACTACTTTTTATTACATACATGGACCATATAAACAAAACAGCAAATTCTAATGAAGCAAATGAACTGGTTTTTTTTTCAGATGACCAGGTTTTATTCCACAACAGCATTAAAACCTGCAAGACCACCTAAACACAATAGACACAGCAGGCAAGCAATTTGGAATGAAAATCAACATAGACAAAACGGAAGTAATGAAAGAGAAAATTGCAAGAGAAAAGGAGAACATCAACATACAGATAAATAATAAACAACTAAAACAAGTAGATGAATTCAAATATCTGCGCAGCACATTGAGATATGACAATAAACAAGAAGAAGCAATAAATGCAAGATGTAATAAGGCCTGTCAGGTCGTTGGTCAATTAACACCTTTACTAAGAAACAAAGTATTACACTAGAAACAAAGAAATCGCTTTTCAACACCATTTTCTTACCAACATTGTGTTATCAGTGTCAAACTTGGACATTAAATTCTAGAACAATACATAAGATTAACACCACTGAAATGAAATGTGTGAGACGTATGATTGTAGTTAGCTTGAGAGACAAAATCAGGAATGAAGCACTAAGGAAACAATTATTGATCAAGTCAACAATAGAATACATCCAGAAACAACAAGTTAAATGGTACGGCCACATAACCAGACAGAAAGAGCAAAGTATTATCCAAAAAATACAAACGATACAAAAACAGTCGACCTATTTGACGCCCTCGTAAAAGGTGGATAGATAGTGTATTAGAGACACTCGGAAATATAACAGCAGAAGAGACAAATAGAAGGGCAAAAGACTGTACACTCACTCTCCCCTCAACACCGAAAGGTACATAAGTACAGAAAGAAGAAGAAGAAGATATAAATAGTGTGTTTTGACAAACTTCATTCTTAGAGTGAACAGAGTATAGATACGAGTATATTGTATGTCTAAAGACTGAATAGTGTAATCCTGTTTAATCAGTTTACTAACAAGCCCTTGGTAACTTAGAGTATTAAACAAAACGGCGAGGTTCACAGTGACAAAAATTGACGAAACTATGATTAAGGTTACGTTTTAATATATTACGAGAAACTATGATTAAAGTTACATTTTTAATATATTACGAGAAAATAAATATAATAAAAAGATATAATCTTCTTATCGCATGCAATTTAACATGTTTACACAACAAGTATAAAATATAATATAAACATGAACAGCTTCCACGTTACGATCATCGAGACTTGTACTGACAACGTAGAAGTTGACCATGTTTATGTTACATTTTATACGTTTTTATTATTACTGTTGTTAGAATTATGCTCTCGTAACATATTGTTATGAATCCTTAATCATATTATTCATTGTATATTGTTGTTCATGTACTGTGTGCTTGCCATTGGTTTACTGACATACAGAAATTCTAAATCCAGTGATACATTAATTTCGGCCTACACTAGTAATGTGTTACAGGTGTCATTTGTTGTATAATATCTTTCAATTTATGCTACATATTTTCCAATAAATTTTTGTCTTGCACATGTCATCTTCCTAAAGTGTTATTCTTTAGTTCAGCCAATGCTAATAACTTCCCCAATAACACTCGTGTTACACTTCTGTTATTTTTAAAAGGTTATTCTATTATTATTACATTTTTAACAATCCCTTTTTTTGTCTTCAATGTTTGTTTGTCACTACCCCCAGGAATTCCAGGAATTACGAACGAATTGCTCTGAGTTCATTTGTGCACTGGGGTGATTTCTCAGAGCTTTATATCGTAATCAGGAGACTTTAGCTTTTGGCTTAAAATGCAATACCCATTGCTCTTCTACTCGGAGGGTGTATTTTTATTCAACTATAAATTTCTTGCTATTGTCGATATCAATTTTCTAATTAGTAGTTGCACTCTTGGCAGCTCCATTTCACTTAAAAATGTGTAATTTGAAAAGAGATTGATCTGCTGGGCAACCTTTGCGGCTTTCTATTCAGCCAGGGGCAAAGCCAGAAAATAACTGTCACAAAACCTGGAATATAAGTTTAATGCTTTGCATTGCTCCGTGCTATTTCAATCAATAAAGTATTCACTGTGCACAATATACGCTGTTTCCTACAGGTTATACTTAGCGTATCTATGGCACTAGACATAAAACCAAATGTTCAAATCGGGAATCGTGTCACGTCATTAGTCACTGTGCCAATATGATAGACCTCAGCCATTGTAAACACGTATACCTTGTCTTCTTCTTAGCACGGTGCAGTACATATCTGAATACCTCGCATGTGCATGTATAAACATTATTGGTAAAGTCAAACATCCATACATAAAAAGCGTGAGAAAAAACATAACTATTTAGCTGGAGTGATATCATGGATTGAGAAGATTAAATACTGGACAGGGTTAAGATTCTCCACACTCAAACAAAGAAATGATCACAGAGAGGCATGGAGACATTTTTGTATTGATGTTTCCAAAGTGACACCCCTAAGATACTGACGGATTATGGATCAGTTGTTGTTGTATTAAGCTTCCGACAAGAGAGTGAGGGCGACGCTTTGCACAACTCCTCCTCACTTTAATAAAAAAAATCCCCAGTGCACGTCATTTTCACATCCACGAAAATTCACCCGAAGGGAAAAGCTTTTCCCACTGACTCTAGGAGCATGGATTCCAGATACTACGGTCCGTGACAGAGCTGGTATCCCCAGCATTGACACGATCCTGATGCAGACACACATTTGATGGGCAGGTCATTTGGTGCGTATGCCAGACCATCGTCTGCCCAAAGATACTTCTCTATGGTGAGCTAGAGAAGGTATACGATCTCAAGGTGGCCTAAGGAAGCGCTACAAGGACTCGTCAAAGACTCACTGAAAGCAATTGAAATATACCACGATACATGGGAAGAACTTGCATAAACAGATCTACATGGCGTTCTAAAATAAAACAGAGCGCATCATCATGTGAAAAAGGAGAAATGCAGCAGCTCAACAGAGAAGAGCAGCTAGAAAGTCACGGATAGACCAAGATCCGTATACTTTCGTCATTCCATGTCCGAACTGTCCAAGGATATTTACATATTCGTGATATCATGATTAGCCACTGGGGAGTCACGATGATTCGTGATATCAAAATGATTAGCCACTGGGGAGTCACGATGATTCGTGATATCAAAATGATTAGCCACTGAGGAGTCACGATGATTCGTGATATGAATCATCGTGACTCCCCAGTGGCTAATCATTTTAACAGCCCGTCACATCATGGTAGCTCTGATGTCTCTGTAACCGGTTTGTTACGTTGTTATACCGGTGACCGCAACGTCAGTCCTTGGAATATTGTCTCATTTGTCATATGGGAGTTTTGAAACCACACGGAATGAACATTAATCACCGTTTTGTTTGAGTTACCCATCTTTTCTTTATACCCTCTACTCCCGTATTGCACTGATTCTTGTAATTATTTGTCTTTGTACACTTTCGTGAGTAATTATTTTTGTGTTTGCCGTACTTCTATATAATTCCTTTATGTCTTCTTTCGTTTGTGCATGTCAATATGTGATTATTTTGTACTCTGCCATTTTGTTATTGTTAAATCATTTACATATTTAGATTTTGATTTCCTCGTTATTGCAGTTCTTCGATGGGTGCCCACACATGTATAGTTATTTGTATATGCATTTTTTTTACATGGTTCTATGTATCCACACAATTACTTTGGGCCACACATTTGTATGTATACATATGCAGTTGTTATAGCATTATCTTTATGTGAACGAACGTTTATATTTACATTAATATATGTATATGTTTCTATGTGTACGAATGTTCATGTTATTGTTTTTATTTATGTGAGAAAGTGTTTATGTGGATGCATTTTCATATTTATATATATATATATATATATATATATATATATATATATATATATATATATATATATATATATATATATATATATTATATATATTTATGTGAGCGCTTGTTTATGTTAATGCACGTATCTCCATTCTGTGTCAATATGTATGCCTATTCTGGTGTGAGCCCTTTCCTATGTGTGGATACATTTACATGCCTGTGAATTTTGTGTGGGTATCCTTCACACATCTGTGTCCAATTTGTTATATATTTATTTCTTAACTCTTGGTGTGTGTATACATTTCTATGTATGTTTAGGTTTGGTTGTATATATATTTTATGTCTATATTTAGTTTCACATTCATTCCATGCGTTTTTCAAATGATGATTAATCTTGGTATCCTTCCTTCCCAAACCCACTCACCCCACCACCACACAACCTCATCATTATTCATCTATCATTATCATATGCCATTCTGGTAGGCGTAGGTGACCATAGTTCTCTGTCACAGTATTGTTATCAGGATCGTTGTTCCAAGCCTTGCTAGGTTGTCACATGATATTTTCTCACGTCCCCATCTGTCTCTGTTCCCTTCAGTCTTGCCTGTTCTGACTATGTTCTTAAACCTGCCTGTCTGATAAAGTGACAAAAGGGGTATTTTTCTTATCTTTTTCTTTTATTATTCTTGCACTCATTATAAACATCCCAACTACATCTATAGTGCCTCTAATTTCCCACTTTCGGTTTGTTTATAATGAATGCACGCATTTTCTCTTTTACTAGATGCGTTGTCATCCCTGCGCTATGGAGACGGGGCTTGATGAAATCTAGTCATCTATTTTGTTTTTTATTTTGTTGTTTTCTGTTGTTTGTCTCTTGAAAAAGGTTCAATTTGAGCCGATACGTGGAGAATTGTCCTGTTTAGTTTTATTGTATGTTTTTTATATATACTTTTTAAAATATATTTTTTATAAATAGGCAAGGTAAGTGTTTTAGTAACCGTTTAATTCATTTTGCTTCACCACATAGAATCGTCCTGTTCACATCTTGGGCACTCTTTAACACTATGGTACTAATATAGCTCATTCATTTGTCTAGCACTTCTTATAGAAGTATTTTCTGCAGAGGCAATATTGCCTGTGGGTGATTGCCCTGTTATAAAAACGATCTGCCTGCTATAAAATAAAAACTACCATGGTTCGGACATGTATGCTGGCACGATTCCTTGTCAAAATAATACTGCAGGGAACTGTCGAGGGTGGAAGAAGCAGAGAAGGTGAATAAAGGCATGGACAGACAACATCAAAGAATGGACAGGGCAAGATATTTCCACACTCATCGGTATAGCTGGAGGACTCTGTGTGCTGAGGCATCAATGCGGTACCCTACGATCTTAAAGGGTTACGGGTTTATTGATGATAGCCCTGTTGCATCATCATATTTTAGAACCAGTGAAGTTTCACTATTTTTAGCGAATCTCTTCTTTAATACCACAAATATACCAGGAAGTCTATACTGTGATTTTATTATAATTCTTATGTGAACTTTTTTATAATACCTATTTCTACATCAATCATGTCTATGATATTTATGTTAATCTACCTACAAATGCAACTTATGATATTTATGTAATCTATCTCAACATACAACTTATGATATTTATGTAATCTACCTCAACATACAACTTATGATATTTATGTAATCTACCTCAACATACAACTTATGATATTTATGTAATCTACCTCAACATACAACTTATGATATTTATGTTCTATTATACTTCATATCCAATTGGATCTCCATATTAACATGGATGCCTATGAAGTTTACATTAATGTTGTTCTGTTCAAACCTATTTCCAATTATTGTGTTTGTCTTTCTTTAGCAAAGGATGTTTAGTTGAAACATTGAGTATGTGTGTTTGTATTATTTTTGAAATTAAAGTTTTAAAAAAATATTTTAAAAAAAGAATATTTTTCCATTGACAACATTAAGCAGAACATCTGGCAAGCTGTATGGACATTGTTAAACGGCAAACTTTAGTGATCACAAACATGTAATTTCAATCAATGACAGGGAAAGGTCTAACAAAGAGATATTTTTTTCGAAATTAACTTTTCTTGCGCACGAGTGTGCCTCGATTCCGAAAAGGGTGAAAAGAGTAGTAACACTGCTACTTATCATGTATGTGGTAAGAGTTGACTGAGTAAATTTGGAGATGGAGTTGACTGCCCTATCCCATAAATCTTCAATGTGACCGAGATGCCACGCTGAAGTCCATGTGTAATGGTGAAAGGAGCTGACATTACAGAAAATTGTTAATCATTCCGTATTCGAGTCTACATGTTTCTCCGTTGTTAAGAAATTGAAACTCTGTATAGGTCTGATCTTTCATTACTTTCTGGTTATTACCGCTGCGTAAGTGTTAAAGAAATATGATGAGATGGCATCCTTGTCTTGCTCCTTTCTGCACAATGATCCAGGTTTCTGATGCTTCCATATTTACCGTAACTGTGTTTCGTGTTCGTGGTACATCATTGCTATTTGGTGTATGATGAATAGACAATCTGCCTGTCATAATTTAAGTAATATTCGAGGGTTGAGCGCTAAGTGAGGCGCTACATGACATAGTCAGCTGCTTAATCCATTTATCAACTGCGTCACAGATACATCTGTTCATGCTAGGAATATTATGTGTATTTAACGGTTCAACAAGTTAATCAACACGAGCTATCATTATTTTCTGCATATAAGTGTATTTAGTACTCCACCCAGTCTTCTGTTTAAAACAGTCACCTACGTTGTGTTTCCCTGAAAGACAGAATCAACTAATTTATTTCTTAGGTACTTGTTTTAAGTTCGGTAGCTAGATTATTTGAGAGTTTTTGCAAATATCTTTCCTACGCATCCATCCTTAGTGTTTCTGTATGGACGTGATTGCAAAAGAAAAAAAAAACTGGTATTTTGATATCTGATAAAGAGGCAGATTGCAGATATCGCAGAATCTTAATAATGTCACGCCCTCTCACGCTCATGCTTTGGTCTGCTCGCTTCTGTATGATATCTGCTTATGGTTGCCAAAGTTACGACTTTTGACATATTCTGTTTCGTATAGGTAAGATAACATTGACGGAATCTTCTGGAGAAGGTGAGACTCATTTCCCTGCTGTTATACTTGGTTCATCTATGTCTTGTAGATCTGGATATGTAGGCTGTATACTTCCGAACTTCTTTACATTCTTCCCTACTATTCTGCTCCTATTATTCTTCCCTACTATTCTGCTCCTACTATTCTGCTCCTATTATTCTTCCCTACTATTCTGCTCGTACTATTTTTTAACACTACCTTTTAGTACAACATATTTACCATTGTGGTTACTTATGCTGGATGTGGTTATAGTGACTATCGTGGTTATAGTACATTGGTTGGTATGTTTGTGGTGGCTCTTGTATCTGGTTATGGAAATTATGGTTTTAGTTCTGGTGGTCATGATTTTCTAGTTTAGTTCAGATGGTTGTGGCTATAATGACTACAGTGGTGATTATGATGGTTATGGTGAATGTAGTTATGGTGGTTATGGTTATCATGGTTTTAGTTAGAGTGGCTATGCCGGTTTTTAATTATGATAGCAATGGTTGTACAGGCAAAAGAGCTAGGGTAGACCTAAAGAAACACACAGAAGAACAATACTTGGAGAAAGTAAAACAATCAATATCCATACTATTCAAGAACTGCAAAGAATAGCTTTGAACATATATAATTGGAGAGATCTGCCCTATGCGCTAACATCAGCGCAAAAGGAAACTGAATAAATAAATGAATGAAATGGTTGTTATTGTTTTAGTTATGGTTGTTGTGGTTACAGTTACAATAGTTTAGTTATGGTGGTTATATTTAGTGGTTATCATTTTGGCAGCTGTATTAGATGACAGTTATGGTTCTGGTATTTCATTAATAGTAGATATATTTGGGTGTTGAGGAAATGCACAGACCAAAAATAGCTAGGAATCAAATGGGTAAATAACAAGACCCTGGAAGATCTAACTGTAACAGATGATATTGCTCTCCTGAGTTCAAAACACCAAGATCTCCAAGAAAAAAAAGAAAGACTAAAATTTTTTGCACACCAGATAGGCCTTCAAATAAACACACATAAAACGAAAATCATGAACTTTACTGGCCTGACAGAATCAGTTAAACTAGATGATAATAACTAGATGACAACGTTTCAAATTTCGTATATTTGGGACGCAAGATAACAGCAGACGGAGATACCAACTCAGAAATCAAGACTCGAATCGCTCTCACCTCCAACGCCTTTAACAAACTCTCAAACATCTGGAGATCGAAGATCGCAAGTAAACACATCAAACTGCGACTACTCAATGCAAGTGTGATTCCATTATTAACATATTGATGTGAAAGTTGGAAATATATCGCAATAATGTATAAGAAGTTTATTGACTTCAAGAATAGATGCCTCAGAAAATAACAAATACTAATTGAAGACTTCAAATAAAACGACATACTAAGAGAGGAGACAAACAAGAATCATCAGAAAACGCGCTGGACATACATCGGCCACGTACTTAGAATGAAGAAATACATATTCTACGACGAGTCTTCATGTGGACACCAGACGGCAAAAGGAAACAGGGAAGACCAAAAACAACGCTCAGAAGAACATTATGAATGAATTAAAATAAAAACTAAAAAATGCACAAGACCTGCAATCTCTAGCAGCTGAGAACTGGCATGGAGAACTATGACATCCGCCCTATGTGTCACACTTGGTAAAAGAGGAACTGACTGACTGAGATATATTTTCCTAAATAGAATAGTATAGCTGCATTAGATAATTGGTATGATTATTGTTGTATTTGTAATGATTATTGTTGTAATTGTTATGGTTATTGTTGTAGTGGTTATGGTTATTTTTGTAGTTGTTATAGTTATTGTGGTATCGGTTATTGTTGTAATGATTATGGTAGCTATTAACCAAAAACCTTTCACTTCGGGTAAACGTATAGGTGCTCACTGACCATAGCATTTCATCTGGTAGAATTATATTTTCTTGTATACAACATTTAGAGAACTCAGCATTACACATACCGCTGGAGAAGCTAGATGAGCTTCAGCTTTGACCATAGTTCTAGCTGTCAGCGTGTACGTGAAGCTTGCAGTTATGCTGAAATGTAACTCTCTAAAGGCTATTGCCTCGACTGGAATAATTCTACATCAGGCAAACATATTAAAATACCTAATTTGAGAGCCAATCTCCCCCAATCACTTTGATTGAAGAGAATACTTAGTTAGCCCCCCCCCCCCCCCCACGGGGATCGTGCTGTATTATGATGCAAATAAGCGGCCGCATCAGGTGACATCATAAAAATACATTTAAGCTGCAGAAGTTCGAAGAAAAACCTTTTAATTTAATGGGGCTGCGTTTCGACGACTTGCATTATACTGAGAAAGGAAAGGATTCTTGGCTGGAGATCTGAAGCTCGTATCTGTAACTATGTATGTTTCGCAAGGGTAGACGAATCACAGAATCCATATAATTTTCATAAAATATCGCTAATCACTCCATTCACACGTAACAACATAATCGACGTTTTGACTATAGGGTCGTCAAAAACGGCATTGCCATTGTTCACAACAAAAGCTAATGGGATGAACATAGAAGCTATCAAACGCTGACAACAAACCGTACACATGAATATATTCAAGAAACTCCTTCTACTATGAACTCCTTGCAGGATTCATTATCCAAATACCCATTTTTCGCCTACAGATTTTACCAGTGGTTCTTTTAAAACGCACTAAAAATTGAACAGCTAATTTCTTCTGACAGGCAAGCTATTTACCAAGCCACTCATAACTGTAGGAAGCTATCATGTCAATCTTTGCTTTCTTTAGTCAGTTATATCTGATCTTAGGATCCCCCACGAGGGAGGTAAAGTACCATATAAATCACTGCTCACACCTGACTGACGAGAACATCTCTGACGTCCAGGGATAAATAGAAGGCAATGATATGAAATATCACTGTCGGTACAGGTAAGATATGACGTGTGTAAGAGTGGTGTAAATAGAAGGTGCAGTTAAATGTTTATATTAAACGGTGAGGCGTAAAAACCTATACATATATTCCGTAAAATATACACATGGAAAAATGTTCCGAAATATACTAGTTAAAATATGTGGAAAAATAAATGTGCGTCAGAGGTGGGCAAATTTTCGGCTCTAGAAACAAAACAGGAGTATAAATGACGTCAAGTCATAGTTATAGATCCACCACGTTCATTCGAAAGTTCTGTGTACAGCGGCTCCTGTGCTCAGAAAATACCAAATCACAAGCTATCTAAGCTAAACTGTAAATTCCGCTGCTGAACAGTGATAGGAAGTAAGTTTTAGATATTTTAAACTCTTTCTTACTCACGGTATGAAATGATTTGTGTAGAAGACTGCTACAGAAGTCCGAGAAACAGAATATTAACGTAAAAACACATAACAATTTACATCGATAATACAATTTATAATAATCTATAATATGGGACACAAGCAAATAATAATCGATACTAGCGGACACAAGAAATTATCGAGACAAAGCTCATGTTTATATATAATTCACTTCATAATGTTTTAACAGTAACTGGCCATTGGACTACCACATCGCATTTCGCTAAGTGAGCGTATAGTAAGATATGAACACACACATAGCTGTAGTATGTGGTGACCGTGATTATACTTTGTGTCAATTGCCAAAGACATTCCAGGGAATAGTCAAATGAGCCATATTAGAGGACGTGTTTTTCTCATTAGCCAATAGGAATCCTATATAGCCGATGGTCAGTATTTTTTCAGGATTATTAGTAGAAGTGTATGAAACTCTCACATACCAAGTCTTTCTGTGAGAATGGTCTGCGTGTTGATCTAACGCACGGTATTTATCTTGATTACTGAATTTTTCCAGTGTTTTTACTTAGCTAGCAACTCAAAGTATATGTACAACTTGGCTAGAGACACACAGTACATGCACAACTTGGTTAGCGACACAAAGTACATGCACAACTTGGCTAGCGACACACAGTACATGTACAACTTGGCTAGCGACACAAAGTACATGCACAACTTGGCTAGCGACACACAGTACATGTACAACTTGGCTAGCGACACGACAGTACATGTACAACTTGGCTAGCGACACAACGTACATGCACAACTTGGCTAGCGACGCACAGTACATGTACAACTTGGCTAGCGACACACAGTACATGTACAACTTGGCTAGCGACACAAAGTACATGTACAACTTGGCTAGCGACACACAGTACATGTACAACTTGGCTAGCGACACACAGTACATGTACAACTTGGCTAGCGACACATAATACATGTACAACTTGGCTACCCACACAACGTACATGCACAACTTGGCTAGCGACACACAGTACATGTACAACTTGGCTAGCGACACACGGTACATGCACAACTTGGCTAGCGACACACAGTACATGCACAACTTGGCTACCCACACAACGTACATGCACAACTTGGATAACAACACACAGTACATGCACAACTTGGCTAGCGACACAACGTACATGCACAACTTGGCTAGCGACACACAGTACATGCACAACTTGGCTAGCGACACAAAGTACATGCACAACTTGGCTACCCACACAACGTACATGCACAACTTGGCTAGCAACACACAGTACATGCACAACTTGGCTAGCAACACACAGTACATGCACAACTTGGCTAGCAACACACAGTACATGTACAACTTGGCTATCGACACACAGTACATGCACAACTTGGCTAGCGAAACAAAGTACAAGCACAAAAACTAAGAATCAGTCGTATTACCAACATGAGTTACGCTACATTATATATGTACGCTGGACAGAATTATGCAACAGGACTTGCTATTTACTGTAAAGGAAACTACGGCTATTTTTGGTAACCAACCCTTTATGTGACATGCGGCATTACCTTATATATATATATATAATTTAATACAATACAATATAATTTAAATTATATATATATATATTTCCGAGGTCAGCATTGAGTATAAACATAGTGACCATCACAAAGCACACGAGAGTTGAAAACATGACCCAAAAGGCTATTTATAATCTTAACTATTAATCAAAACAGACTGAAGGATTGAATGAAGCTGAGATCTGAGTACATATGAAATCGGCTGTTGTGCGAAACGATAATCAACATAGCTACACCTAACCTAGACTAAAACATAATCCTAACCTAGACTAAAACATAAACCCTAACCCTAGACTAAAACATGAACCTAATCCTAGACTAAAACATAATCCTAACTAGACTACAACATACAACAACGTAGACTAAAACATAAACCTAATCCTAGACTAAACATAAACATAATCAAGACTAAAACATAACAATAACCTAGACTACAAAAACCTAACGTAGACTAAAATATAAATCTAACCTAGTACTAAACATAAACCTAACCTAGACTACAACATACAACAACGTAGGCTAAAAACATAAACCTAACTTAAACCTAAAAGTAATTTACACAGACATAATCAAACTACTGCGCGTGTATCGTCCATTTGGCGTCTCGATACCATTCGTTCATGTCGTAGAGTATCGACTGCTGTTTGACCTTCTCTCGCCTTACCACTTCATTTCCGGTATTCGAAAATTATCTTTCTGCTGTCTGATGCCGCCCATTAACTTATATACATAGGTCAATATTGACATGACTGTGATTCAGTCACCTCAGTCCTCCTGCCATAGAAAAGTTTGTGATTATATTTTCGAATTGTGTCCTTCAAGTAACCTCATGCAAGATACTCATTTCATAACGGCCAACTTCCTTAAACACAGATACTTTCATAAATCTGGTATTTAGACATCAAGCATTTTCAATATATCCATGCGTCTTAAACACAGATACTTTCATAAATCTGGTATTTAGACATCAAGCATTTTCAAATATATCCATGCGCCTTAGAGAGAACCACGACTTATTGTGATCACAATATCTACACACATTAACTGGCGAAAAACCAGGTAATACGTTGTTATTACTGTACTTTTTCACACGGCACTGACGTACATGTAGATTTGTAGACAATCTAGACGTTATTTTGAAATCTAAAACAGAATTTGTAAAACAAAGAATGAAATCACATTATTTCTATGCCAAGAATAACTATAGTTAATTTGGAAAAACAGTGGTTGTATTTGAGTGGATATCATCATCTTCTGGTTGTATTTGAGCGGATATCATCATCTTCTGGTTGTATTTGAGTCGATATCATCATCTTATGGTTGTATTTGAGTTAATACCATCATCTTGTGGTTGTATTTGAGTAGATATCATCATCTTCTGGTTGTATTTGAGCGGATATCATCATCTTCTGGTTGTATTTGAGTCGATATCATCATCTTATGGTTGTATTTGAGTTAATACCATCTTCTTGTGGTTGTATTTGAGTAGATATCATCATCTTCTGGTTGTATTTGAGTAGATATCATCATCTTCTGGTTGTATTTGAGCGGATATCATCATCTTCTGGTTGTATCTGAGTAGATATCATCATCTTCTGGTTGTATGTGAGTAGATATCATCATCTTCTGGTTGTATCTGAGTAGATATCATCATCTTATGGTTGTATTTGAGTTATACCATCATCTTGTGGTTGTATCTGAGTGAATATACAAAGTTATGTTTGTATTTATGAGATGTTGTATACAAGCTTAGTCTTAAAACATCAATATTCGGCTTGTGCGAGATATGTGGCAATGTGTGAGATGTGTGGCAATGTGCGAGATGTGTGGCAATGTAATAGTGCAGCGATTGTTTGCTCGCTTTTCGGGTTCATGTTCGCAAAACGAGAATTGAACACGATCTTTCCTCTAACATCAACTAGGCTCGTAGTTTTCTGAATTCGACCACTCAGTATTCAGATTATTTTTTGATTTACAGAATACGCAGTATTCTAATTCGGAAAATGTCGGACTCAAGATACGAGAAGTGATAGTGTCAGCTTGAAAGGACCAGGTTCAAATTTGTGTCTGCTACGTGACTATTTTTCAATAATTCCGTGATATTTTCCAACACTCTATAAAGATAAGTAGAAGTGGATGCACATAAATATAGTTATAGGGATATGAGTATAAAGAGGGTAATTATAAAGGAAATGAGTAAGTAGAAAGCACCTGAGTAAGTGATAAAACAGCATGAAGGAGATACGTGTAGAGAACGTAAGTAGAAAGAGTAAGTAAATTGAGAGGATATTAATGTATAGAGGTTTGCTTTAAGAAAGAGTAAGAAAATATGCCAGGTATTAATGTATTGAAGTTTGCGTGAAGAAAGGCTCAACAAGCGTAAAGGTCTGATTCATTGAACCAGGATTTCGTTTTTCCAGAGTTGTAGATAATTATGCAGCGCAGCGTGGTTGGTATTACTAAAAAAATAAGGTCATTCGCCATTTTCATTATACCCTTTTTTATGAGAAATCTGATATCCTATTGACAAGGCGGGCGTGTGGAATTTACTAGCGTTTTTGTTCAATGTATGTGCTAAAATTCATGTTCTGATTTCTTAATGATAAAGGGTTTGAACAACCCAAACTCTACTCTCTAAGGGCTTACCCTATATGCACTTCATTTCTCTCAAGGTGCGGTATTTCCGCTAATAGCATCTACATGCGTATATTCAAGCTATAATCCCCAAAGTTCTCCGAAAATATCCACTATATAAAGAAAATTTTCTCCAGATGGATTCGAACTCGTGACCTCTCGTGCATATAGCATACGTTTGAATCTCCATCCCATGCAGATCACGTGAAGAAGGATATGATATTGTATACGTGTGTGCACTTGTCAACAGTAATAGCGATTGCTATGAAGAAGTCACAAGGAGGTTGGCTATCGCGTCAAAAAAGCTGATACAAATAAAATACATATGACTGGGCTGCTGCAAAACAACAAAACTAATATTCCTAAGAGCTTACATATTCCCAGTGGCAATATACGGTGTGAAACCTGGACAATCACCAACAAAGTGAGAAATAATAGACAAACATGTTTGCGGACATGTATTCAAAAAAGAACACAGTCATCGCTAGTTATAAGTTTAAATATTCGCATTTTTTCCATGTTTTTAAAAAAAAAATATACGCAGAAACTGACACATATCAATGCGGTGCTAAATTTTAAGACAAATATTTGCTTATATTCAACTTTTCTTTATTGTTTTATCCGTGCCAGGGTAACGCCAGACAGTGCTTCCAGTAATAGTATAGCAGCACTTTTTTTTACCCACGTACTTCCATAACTAGACATTATTTTACCAACGTACCTTTCATAACTAGACATTATTTTTACCCATGTACCTCCATAACTAGACATTATTTTACCCATGTACCTCCATAACTAGACATTATTTTACCCATGTACCTCCATATCTAGACATTATTTTACCCATTAACCTACATAACTAGACATTATTTTACCCATGTACCTCCATAACTAGACATTATTTGGGAGGTAGACATGTGGGAAAAGAGCAGAGAAAGTTTGATAATGAAAGAATGTAAATTAACTGTCTAACAGAATGAAAGATTTGAGACGCTTTTACAAACATTCCGCTAAAGAAAATGTGTATGAAAAAGAATAATGTTTCCAGAACAGAGAGGAGCAAGAAAATATAGAGGAGCGTGGGGTTCTTTTTTCAATCAATTTAACCCATCTCGTAGAAGATTAAGTGGAGGTCCCAAGGACCAGGGAAGGGATATGAGCAAGTAAAAATTCATTTCACTAATTTGATTTCAGTATAAGCCTTGTACGAAGAGGGTTGTGACTGCGCATGCGCTTCGTGATCGAGGTTTAAGTGACGTCATTTCCTCCCAGCTTCCCTCAATACCGGAAAGAATGTTACAAGATTTTCATTTTATCAGCAGAAACCAGTTCTCCGATCAACTGGTTTTATTTTTTTAATTTTGGTTTTTATTTCCCTGTCTTTTTTTTCCAAGGTGTATTCTTCAACTTTGGATTGCGATCATTTTCAATATGTACGCTGCACGAACGGTGTACAAAGTAAAAGCTTGTTCACGTGTGAAACTGTCTTGATGTGAGTTTTTCTGTGTCATGCAGCAATATATGAAGGCATTCGTTGCAGGCGTGGACATTGAGGATTTATTTGATTATTTCTCTAGACAAATAAAACATGGGACTTCCGATGGGAAATTCTTGGATGTCTGTTCCCCTGGATTGTTTTAAAGAGGAGATAAACCAGAAAATATCACAGGGAGGTTTTTGCACGAGCATTTTGATATGTCCATAAAGTATGGATTATTTTGTGTCTCTCTACTGTTTCCTTCAGGTAACTTCTTTCGATACAGAAGGTTCCAACTTACGTATCCAATTTATTTTAATTTGCTTCATATTAATTTTTCAAATTAATGTTACACTGTCAATTTTTCGTCGATAACAAAAAAGAAACATGTTTAGTTCAAAATATTTTAAGCATTTTATTAAATTGCTCGTATGTTCTATGTCTGAACGCAGGCGTCGAAATTCGATATGAAGGGTGGTGGTACACACCGCAATATTAAAGGACGTCAGAACCGAACGGAAGCTAGTATATGTAAAAAAAATTTAAAAAAATATAGGGGAAGGGGGAGGTGATAGATTTTGTTCACTAAAAGTTCCAAGTATATATGAGGAAATGTAGAGATTAAATCTACGGTTATTCTTAGTTTCTGTTGTGAAGTGTAGAGATTACATCTACATTTATTTCAAGTTTCCTTGTGAAAAGTAGAGATAAATCTACCGTTATTCGTAGTGTATATGGTGAGATGCAGAGATGAATCTACCGTTATTCTTAGTTTCTTTGGTGAGATTTAGAGATGAATCTACCGTTATTCCTAGTTACTATGTAGGTGAGATTTAGACATCAATCTAGTTTTATACAAAGATAGCGGTAGATTTCATCCAATGACGTGTCTAACGGTATGTACATGAAGAGAAAAGAAAAGAAAGAACGCTTTCGTTATTGAAATTGTAGTAGGCCTTTGAATTGTTTCATGTTTTCTCCCATCTTAGCACGAGAGCCTGCACCTAGTTAATTTGATCCTGATTTGCTGTATTTGATCCCGTGTTACTGTATTTGATCCTGTTTTATAGTATTTGATCCTGTTTTACTGTATTTTAATCCTGCAGTCATGTGCACAGTAATATCTTAAGTGATCACATCTGATACTATAAAATGGATTCAGGCTACATGTGATAGAATGTCTACATACAACATTGTTAAACATATCCTCAGCATGTACTTATAATCTAAAGGCGCGTTGACGCTACAACTGGTTTCTAGCAATATATATACATATATATATATATATATATATATATATATATATATATATAAAGGGTGCAGGAGGGATGAGGGATACGAATTGTTGAATTCGTTAATCCACTCATTCTACAGACCTGTAAATAGACACAAGCTCCTTTCTGAGTAGGAGTCTTCTTTTTAAATCATTGTTTGATGCTGAATGTTTCTAGCTTTGGATAAAACTCCATTGCACATTGACAAAACGAGCTCCATTGCTAACAAATCTTTGGGATTAAAAACATATGAACTGTGATGTTAAAAACGTGCACGAAGATGTCGATTGTCATTGCAATAATGGTGGCATATATAAACACCTGTGGGTTCAACTATTTTGCTCACTTCCATTTTATTTTTTTAGTATGGGGTTACCTGAACTGCAATGACGTACGTCGCTAAAGGGCCAACTGTTTGTTGTTGTATCTCTTGAAGCATACCTTGTGTTCAGATAGCACGTGTAGAGTGTAAGCAGTGACTGAACAAAATCAATGAGGGATGTTGACATGGGATAAAACAGAAATAATCTGGTGCCGTTTGTGCGTTTGTTTTTGCATGTAAGTGTGTGGGTATGTATGTTAGATCATTCCTGGTTACGTGTCTCGGGGTAGGAAGAAGGGCATCTGATTGTGCAATCTCTAAGCAAAATTTAATCAGTCAAGTTAGAAAAATTGTGCTCCGGGCCAATACAAATAAATGCTGATTCATTATACACTCATCTAAGTTTAGGAAGGATTTGGAGGAATATAGGATTAGTAAATAGGAGGAAGATTATCTAACGCCGGATATTTCCCATTTCGGTACATTTCTCAATGGTGATTTTGGCTCAAAATCTATTTTTCTATAGTCTGTGACCCGTTTGTGCCTCACAGCGTAATGGATAGAATAATTATCTGCAGATAGCTACCATGTATGATGCTTGTAGACGTGTTTCCGTAGCCACTTTGGTTTCTATAGTCCATCTTTTACGTGGTCTTTCTCTGGCTTTATAACCGTGATATCTCTTGACTCAGAATGGCAATTGTTAATTGTGAGCCATGGGAAACACGTACCTGATAGGCCTGCCATATACATTAATGTGGAGTGAGAGTACCTATATAAAGAACGTATTAATGTGTCATGTGTAACAGTTCTAACAATAAGCATTCTATCTGAATCTTAATCTCTCCAAATGTGGAGTCACTTTTTACCAGTGATCCATTAGACAAAATATCATGCAACAGTAAACACTTAGTTTATGGCATGCTTACATAGAGAGACTGTCATCCAGTGGAAGCCTGGTTACATTGCATATGTACAATTACGTTTTTATCTCCGCTGATTAGTAAACTTCTCAACACCTCTGACAGTAGGAGAGTATCTCTTTGGTCTGATAACTCGCCAACCCTCCCAAAGATATCACAATCAAAATACAAGAACTATGGTGTTCGTAATTCCTCAAATCCAAACAAAAACAGCAAACTTGGTAATCTTACCATAACAACACATCTTTTAAGGCTTATCTTTTTTTGTTTCTTTTATCTTTATGTGATACAGTTTTGTAAATGTTTCTTGTACAGAAAATGTACTAGCTCAGAGTTCTTAACACGGGTTTATACCACTAAGCTGGGGGTGTGAAAAGGGGAACTATGAGAACGAAAAGAAGAAGGAAATAGAGGGATCACTGACCCGTTTCCAGGGGGTACAGAAAAGTAACTGTTTGGATTATATATAAATATATATATATATATATATATATATATATATATATATATATATATATATATATATATATATATATATATATATATATATATATATATATATATATATATATATAGATATATATATATATATATATATATATATATATAGATATATATATAGATATATATCATAAATAGACATATTTGGACATATTAAAAGACAACACATTGTTGAAGACCTTACTCGAGGGTAAAGTTGAGGGGAGGTGAGCAAGAGATAGGCATAGATACAAGTGGGAGAGTAGCATCACACGATGGACAGGTTACAGTCTAGCAGAGTAAACCACCAAGACAAGAGAAAGGGAATGTTGGAGGTCTTTTGCGGTCAACCTTCTTTGCGGGGACGGCACTTAATGATAATTAAAAAAACAGAGACGAAAAGATTTGCAGATACAAACGATATGAGAAACTTCATTCTTGATTAGAAACTTGCTTCACTGCACGTGGGGCATTCCCATAAGTGCTGCGCTCTCTGTTCCAGAGCCATTCGACTCGATGATGTTTCGAGTCTAATGCCGCCGAAATAGACGTCGGCATCAGGGCACAACGCTAGCCCTTGCGACAGGCTTCTTTGTTATTCCGGCCTCGCACGCCGTGCCCGTAACTAGTTCAAGCACAACGTCGGCCTATCGGAATAACTTGGTGACTGTTATCGAAGATTACGACTACGGAAACTATCTGAGAAAGTGGTGCACTTAAAATTCTATATGGCCCTACCTCGTCAGGATCAGTTCACATTATTACTGAAATGAAACATGCAATGACGATGATCCAACGACTAACTAACTAACTATTTGATACAGTGTTCAGAGAGGATCTGTGAAAGATTATGGCAAAATATTATTGCAGACATAAATTTATCACAAGGGTGGGACAATTGCACGATGTAATGCAAGGTAGAGTTCAGGATGATGGAGAGTTATGTGAAACATTTCCTATCCTAAATAGGGTTAAACATATGTATTAACACCTACCCTGTTTAGCGCAATGTTTTCTGCTATGTTTGATGACGCTTTCAGAGATCTGGACATCCGAGTAGACATCATATATCGGATTTATAGAAAACTGTTCAAAATTCGGCGGCTTCGATCAAAAAACAAATTAAAATCACATACATTTTAGGGATCTCGTATTTGCTGATGATCGTACCTATTTACATACTATTATCGGCAGATTCTCCACAGCCTGTAAAAACTGTGTGTTTACTATTAATATTAAGCAAACTGAAGTAATGGTACAACCAGCACCTGACGAAATCTATCATTACGGAGCGCTGAAAGTTTTCAATAGATTTACATCACCAGGTAGCACCCTATCACAAAATTGCAATGTTGATTATGAAGTGTCCTACACACGGATCGTCAGTGCACGCAGAACTTTCTGCAGTTCGTACGAAAATTTTTGACGTAGAAATGGCATTAACCTACAGACTAAATTGAAAGTTTACAGATCAGTGTTATTTCCTCTGATGTTATACGCCGATGAAACATGGGCTGTGTAAAGACATGTGGTTTAACTCAATCACTTTCACACAACTTATCTCAGAAATGTTATGACCGTCAAATGGCACGACAAGATTCTGGATACCCTGCCTTTGGCACATCTAGCCTTGACACTATTCTTGACACAGATTCGTTTGGCGGATCATCTGGACAGTAAACCAGATCATCGCCTGCCAAAGATACTTCTCTATGGTGAGTTGCAGAAGGGAAAACTTTCTCAGGGTGGTCAAAAGAAACACAACAAAAACTCGTTAAAGACCTCACTGAAAGCCTTTGAAATAGACCAAAATACATGGGAACAACTTGCAATAAAAAAAAAGTTATACATAGAACACTACTGCCAAAAATGGTTCCGCAACCTGTGCAAAGATAAAACGTACAGCAGCTCAACAGCAGGAGAATAGTTAGAATGTCATGGATAGACACAAACACATCTGTAGTAGTTATCTCATAAAATTGCCTAAACTTTGCAAGGACATTTGCTGCTAGAATATTTGCTTATTTAGCCACATACGAACTGACGATCAAAGACATAACTGATTTTTCAAATGTAGATGTAACAAATGGTTACATACAAATGTTCATGATCACGTGATGGCCGAATAACATAACTTATACGTAAGTCTGTTTTTCTATATCTTGTGAAATACATTCCTTGTTTTCTTCATTGAAACAACAAAAAAAGTACAAAAAGAGATGAAATCAGAGGAAACAATCCACCAAGATAACCCGTGATTTATTTATAACAGAGATGCTAAGCATTTCTTTTTGCCCAGTAGCTCCCATCTATAATAAATGTTGTTTCGTTAACTTCCTGGTGTCTAAACATCGCCACTGGCTATCGTTGAAAGTCGTCGATGGTTTTTAATTTCTATTGCTATAAATAATATTGTTCACCGTTCAAATAGCAATATTTATTTGGCTTCTCTGCACGAATTTGTGGTTCCCTAATTTAAAATTGTGTCCCTGTTCCTTCAATTCTCAATGATCTCCAATGGAGTTATGTAGATAACGCTGAGGTCCACTGATTTAGAGAATCATAGAGTATACCAATATCTGATGTAACCGAATCGGCTGTATCCGCCACTTACTGGAGATTCGAAAACAAATGAAATCGAAGTAAGACTGTATTCCAATTCACAAAAAGTGAATACATTAGGTAATACAGTTTTAAGCGTCAACATAAATTCGACGTTTTTAACAAGACCTTTATTAATAAAAAAACACAAGATGATTATAATAATATGTACACATATATCACAGAACGTTTGATGGTAACCGATGGAATTTTTTTTAAGTCAGGAGAAAATCAACTGATATACAAAATAATAAACAAGTAGAAAAAATGTTTGGACGAATACAAGACAAAGAGAAATAGAGGATTCTGGCCTAACGCCTTCACCGCTCTTCAATCCCACATGCACATGTTCTATCTGCACTTGTCTTTATCGTATACTTTGTGTTAACCGCTAATGTTCTGATGACATCCAATATTGCTTCCATTAAAGTAACAGCTCTTTAATGTATTCGTAAATATTTTTCTATAAGCTGTTAAGTTGTTCCTTATGTTCGACGCTTGGTAATGGTATTTTGGTCAAAACTTCTAATTTTTTTTAAGTGAATCGTAATCATTTTAAGTTGTGTATTTATATTTCACCGATTACGATATGTGCTAAGAAGAACACATCTTGAACATTTAATAACCACTAGAAAGATGAAAGGGAGACGAGATAGGGGACGACAAAGAGAAACGTTCCTAGATGGGCTAGTATTGTGGAAAGGTAGAAGTTCAGCAACCGATCTTATTGACAACACAAGAGACAGAGATTCGTGGAGAAACAAGATCGCATACACCATTCGGCATGACACTTGATTTATTGATTGATTACGATATCCGAATGTTTTCTTGTCAGACGGCGTGCAGCTTTGCTGAGAGTTGCGGAGTACACATGAGAAAACCCGAGAACAGTGAAGTCAATCCTCTATGATTGTGCGTCTTGAAAGAACAGACTTGAGAACTATATACCTCCATTTTTAATTCACCGCTGAACGTAATTGAATGCAACAAAATTATATAAAGTACTTGTAATGTGGGTACTTGCAATAAACTGACTGGACACGTTTTCTGATGATCTTAGGAAACGTTCTATTATCAAATACCGAGTTCTTAAGTAAAGTATTAGAGTCATGTATATAGAGTGCGGGAAAATACTGTTTAGAAAATAAACCGGAATGTACTGGTATGATGTAATATGATGTGCCGTCATACTTGGCTTTTCTTAAAACCTGTGTTTATAATATAAGTGTATTTAAACTTTCTAACAATATTTAACAGTTTATTATAACTATGTGTATATGCATAATAATAAATGATTATAATAAAACTATCATTATAGTAAAACAGATTAATAATATATATTTTATACAAACAGCCTGCCCAGAAGATAGAAAGTAATATTTATTTTGCACCTGTGTATCACTTGGGCTTGATAGAGGATCGAAGATAATAAACAATATGGCATGAAACTCGTAAGAGGCAAATAAGGAGGATTGGGGTGCGATTGGCCGTCATACTCCATTGTTGGTCAAAGAGTTTCAAAACTTATGCTGAAATTGGCTCTGTCGGAATTTTCAAACCTAAATTTTCAGCCAAGCTTGTCCGTGTATTTACGTGACTCGAACGTGGAGCAAAGGATATCAACAATGTAACATAATATCAAGCTTGTCCGTGTATTTACGTGACTCGAACGTGGAGCAAAGGATAGCAACAATGTAACATAATATCAAGCTTGTCCGTGTATTTACGTGACTCGAACGTGGAGCAAAGGATAGCAACATTGTAAAATAATATCAAGCTTGTCCGTGTATTTACGTGACTCGAACGTGGAGCAAAGGATAGCAACATTGTAACATAATATCAAGCTTGTCCGTGTATTTACGTGACTCGAACGTGGAGCAAAGGATAGCAACATTGTAACATAATATGCAGGTCGTGTTGTAGGAGACGACCTATACCATTTTGATGGTGAAGTTTGCTGTCTCATCCCATTGATGGTGAAGTTTGCTGTCTCATCCCATTGATGGTGAAGTTTGCTGTCTCATCCCATTGATGGTGAAGTATGCTGTCTCATCCCATTGATGGTGAAGTATGCTGTCTCATCCCATTGATGGTGAGATTGACCCAGAAGCCATGAAGAATTCCAACGTATCAAGACGAAACGCGCAAATATCACAGCCAAGATTTAAACACTGACACAACACATTCCGTTCTTCAGACTACGTCTTGTTAATCTGCAGGAGTTTGAGAACAAATGTAGAAGAAGAAAATGAAGCAGCTAAGCCGAAAACTAGGACACAAAACATTATATTGTCCAGAGTACATGTTACTAACCAGCGGTAGTTTAAGGAGTTACGCAGAATATTACTTTTGTTTACTCAGCGAAGCGAGGGTTAACTAAAGAGCATATTGACATTAACATTATTGTGAAATGAATAAATAGCTGCAGAAATTAATGTATACATAGTAACTATTGCAAGGTCTTCTTGTACGCGAATGTTCAAACGTTTGCTGTCACAAGATGTAGTTCGAACAATGGGATGTCATGTCGTATTTCTTACAACTTGAAAGCCATATATATGATTTTCAATCGGGCATATCCGACTGTTATTGAGACATTTTACCTGTACGACTGGACAGTCAACTCTGATTCAATCATCCTCACTTGCATCTTAAGTCATGTGCATGCCTGATCATTATTGGTATTATTTTCGTCAAATATGGGTACTTGACTGGACGCGTTTTCCGATTATCTTAGGAAACGTGTGCAACCTTAAATGTACCTTTACATCATTTCAAATACACTGCGTGTTAAGAAATCTAACTTCCTGGCTTGCTAACTACCAACACCCATAATCTATGACGTATGAGACAGCTGAAGTGTCCGGCATGACATTGAACAACAAATGGAGGAAAACAAGGTGTACTGTATTTTAAATTACAGAATATATTTTATAACAAGGATTTTAAAGTTTGGCATGACTGCTGAAGAACTTTGGGTTCTATAATCGCAAAACACAATCCATATATTTCGATTATTATAGCGGGATGTGGACTAAACAAGGTTCAATGCACGTTTTCATTGGTAGTGTATGATGGTTTGCACATTGTTTGTTGTACGTCTAGGAAATTACGTCACTTGAAGAAATTTAGTACAGCTGCAGGGTACTGTTAGATTTTAGGATTCTGGGAGGGGGGGGGAGACAGGGTTAGGTATAGTGTTTACAATATATCTAATGCTAGTACGTGGCATCCCTTTGTGGTGAGGAAGACAAACGTGTTCTTGCTATGGTCACTATTGTACTTCTCCTGACAATAATTATCACATAGCCGGTGTTCCAAAACAATGAAAATATTTACGGGCGTAAAATTATTAAAAACTGCGAACAGAAAGTAGCAGGAAATATGCTCTGTGATTGCTGTTCCAAACTTTGACACTTTATTGGATGACCATCACAATACCCCACCCCATATACACACACACCAAATCTCCCTAATCTCCTCCTACGACATGCGTGGCAGGTAACGGTATTACTAGTCTGTATTTCCCTTTCAGGCCCTGGTTATCCAAGGACAAATGTAATTTTTAAACAGCATTATATATACAATATTTATTATTACTATTCACGTGACTTTTGATCAATATTTCAGTCTCTACGGTTTCACTATTTATTACAGAATAATGTCAATAACGGGGATATAGCAGAAACATATTTATATAACTATTTCTGTTTTGTCTTTAATTTGTAATTAATTACAAATATTACGGCATATCATATTCAATGATATATTTATTTAGAGTTCCATCTACTGATTCTATCCAACAAAAAAGCAATTCAATTAGTGACATTGTACATTTTGAGTAAAACTGTAATCTATTATGCACTAGTTATAAATATTCCAGATAGCACTGTCCTTGATAGAGCTAGTATCCCCAGTATTGACAATATCCTGATGCAGACACAGATTCGCTCTGCAGGTCATTCGGTGCGTATGCAAGACCATCGTCTGCCAAAGATACTTCTCTATGGTGAGCTGGAGAAAGGTACACGATCTCAAGGTGGCCAAAAGAAGCGCTTCAAGGACTCATTAAAGAACTTACTAAAAGCCTTTGAAATAGACCATGATAAATGGGAAAAACTTGCACAAAATAGATCTACATGGCGTTCTACAATAAAAAAGACAAGCATCATCTAGTGAAAAGAGGAGAAATTCCGCAGCTCAGCAGCGGAGAGCAACTAGAAAGTCATGATAGACCAAGATCCATCTACAATGGTCATTCCATGTCCGAACTATCCAAGGACATTTACAGTTCGGATAGGGCTCATCAGCCATCTACGAACTCATAATAAAGGACATAATGTTAATTAAATTTTCAAAAGTGGATGCAACAAATTGTCATTTTCACTTGTGATTGACGAACAATGCTGAGTTATAAATAAAGTATTTCCTGGTGTATTTGGGCTTTTCTCAGGAGGTATGTTCGATTGCTAACCTTAATTAAAATGAAAAGTATTTAGTAACTCTCTATTCGCGTATTGCCTTAGTAATGCGGAAGAAACCAAACATGGCCGTCCCATTTAAGATGTCGGTACTCCGCTACGTCCGGTATTTATATACATGACACTATTTAGAATCAAACGAGATTACGTCAAATGAGCAAGTCAATTAGCAAATCAAATTTGTTACAATATTACAGCAATCCATTATTATGAACGAGTGTACCTCACAAATGTATTCTAACACACAGTCTTCCATTGTACAAATCCAATAAAAAATGTGCACAGTATGAACACATGTAGAAATATAGGCAAATAAATATTCATCATACACAGCTGAAAAAAATGCAACAATAAAGTATAACAATGAGGAAACAGGTTTAGCTAAACAAAACATTAACAGAAACCGAAACAAATTGTTGCTGCAAGCGAAGGCGTCACTACAAAGCTGGGAAAAAAATTATGTGGCATCGACTTGCGATTACGACGCCCCCGTTGGGAATACAGCTTGTGTAATACGACGCCGATACCGAAGTTTCTCAAAGCGTCGTGCACAAAATGCGCCATTACATAAGGCGTGATCTCACTTGATGACAATAAACATGAACACTAACTTCTGACTGAACGATATCAGTTCCAAGAGCTAACAGTTATCGTAAACCCTACCGTTGACGGTAAGTTCTGGCTTCTTATCTGAGGATCTGAACTTCGTTTCATTTATAATGTGAATGAAGAAAAGGATGCGAACCCTGACCTCAGGTGATAAGATAAGTAAATGGGTAAATTATCATCATGTGCCGTGTAGGGTAGTGAAGGTATTTATATGATTTCCACAACGTTCTATCTGCATAACTGTGCATCATCTCGACTGCTGATTTCCTATCATGTCACATGACTATGTAGGTGCCTGGTAAGTTCTCTCTTTGACGCCCTCTTCCTATATTTTTTCAACTTGTTGTTACATCCCACTGAATCAAAGCTACCAGTTAACGTTACATTGTATTCTAAACATCTCTTCTCATAATCTGACCAATAAAGGTGGACTATTGTTATTTTTCTTTATGGTGGTAAGTAATTTTCAATCAATATCCATACTATTCAAGAACTGCACAGAATAGCTTTGAACAGACAGAATTGAAGAGATCTGATCTCTGCCCTATGCGCTAACTTCAGCACAAAAGGAAAATGAATGAATGATTGAAGTAATTTTAAGTTGGTGTCAATCTCCCTCAGTATCCCCACATTACTGTTTCTACTTGCCTGTGAGATTTGTAACATTCTTTTACATTAATGTGTTACCGATTATTAAAATGACACTATAAACACAAATAAGAGCAGATACGATATTTAGACTGAAACATAACATTCTTCTATGTATCCACATCTCGAAAACATCAATTATGTATCCGTTTTTCTGAGCCATACATATTAATGTAGAATATATATCGTCATCATCGTGTACTTTGCCGGCTGGCGTAGGCGATCATAGAACTCTATATTTCCAGTACATTTTTATCAAGATCGTTATTGAGTGATTGCTGTTTCACGGTGAACGATTAGTTGATATTTTCTCACGTTGTCGTTCACGATCTCTCTTGCCTTCTATCTTGCTTGTTGTAACAATATTCTCCAGACCTTCTTGTCTCATAACGTGTACAAAAATAAATATATCTCTTAGATAGTATAAAGCATGTCCAATCTCGCATTAGAATCTTTCAGCAGAAAGTTTTGTCTTTCTAGTTGGGTCTCTTTTGTCTTTCTAGTTGGCTATAACACTCTCATATTTTTCTATATAGAACTACATGTCTGTGCCTCTAATATCCCACTATCCTGTTTATTTATTATCCATGTATTTTCTTCATTATTATGAATACTGCCTTTTAACTTCTATTAAGTTTCTTATCCCTTTTGAACTTCTTCCATCTGATGCCATTGTTGCTCCTAAATATTAGAATTGGTGGATCTCTTTTCGTATTAAGTCATTGAACTTTTTCGTGCACGCTGTAGGATTTTGTATTTTGTAACCAATCATTACTTCTGAGTTCTTGTTATTTAAGAACATTTCTTTGTCTTTGCTTTCTGATACTACTATGTTGATTAGTTTTTGTAGATCTTTCTCATTTTTGGCAAACAGAACAGTGTCATCTGTATATCTGAAGTTATTTGTTGTGTCTACTTACTGAAATTCATATAATAGTATCCTAATATGTACGTAGAGAACAAATGTGGTGCAAGTATACATCCCTGTCTGACACCTTGTTTGATATGTTGAAATCAATTTTATTGTCCTTTCGTATAGCTGATATTTGTTAACAATATATGTTCTTGTTTATTCTCAGCTCTTTACTATCAATGTTCAGATTTTCTAGCATGTTGATTGCTTCTTTGTGTCTAACCTTGTCATGAGCTTCATGATCTTTTTTGATCCAATAAAAGAGAAATATAAATCTAATTGTACTTCTAAAGTCCTCTCTATTATATGTTCTTAAGATATAAACAGTGTTGTTGGTATCTTTGCCCTCTACAAAAACACATTTCTGGCTAATTTCCAGTTTTATTATTTTTTTCTGACTCTTCTTATCGTAATTTTTATCATTTAACTCATGAGGGTGATTGTTTGGTTTTCATCACATTCAGTGGCTCCTTGTTACTGTTTTATACATATACATATGCATGTCATCAATTCATCCGGTATATAACCGCTTCTATACATATTTTGAAAACTAGCATGGTTTGGTCATGTATGTAGACATGATTCCTTGTCAAAAACAATACTGCAGAGAACTGTCGAAAGTGGAAGAAGCAGATGAGGACAAATAAAGGCATGGACAGACAACATCAATGATTAGACAGGGCAAGACATTTCCACACTCATCCGCATCGTTGAGGATAGAATTCGCTAGAGGACTCTGTGTGCTGAAGCATCCAAAGTAGTACACCTACGACACTGAAGGGTTACGGGTTTACTGATTAATTAGTACATATTTCATTCAAGTGCTTCGTGATTTTATATAATCCAAAATTACCCAAAGCGTTATGTTAATTCTATATTTTAATTCTTCTAACATTATGTTATCAGGTCTTGGGGGCTATGTCGTTCTTCGTGAGTTTGAGTGTATACTGCACTTCAGCTGCGAGTATTAGTGTTCCCTCACCAAAATCTTGTGTGTTTAATCCGGTAGATTGTCATCATATAGTTCACGGATGTATTTTGTCTACTTGTGTATGATGGTTCGATGTCCCATTATCACTTGGTCTGTCTTTGATTATTAACACCATGTAACTGTGCCATTTATTTTCCTTGTAAGGGAGTTTATTTATTTATGCAGTAATGTAGTTTCCTTTTTGTTTGTATGATGTGTTTCAATTTCTGTGCATTTCTTATTTAGCCAGTTTACTTTTGCTACCTTGCATTTCTCTCATATTCTCTTGTATATTATATTGTATTCCTCTTTCATATGTGTACTTTTCCATCTTGCGTTCATTAATTCTAATATATTTGTTGTCATCCAATTTTGTTTAGCTAATTATGTTACTTCTGGCATTACATTTTGTGATGTTTATTGTATTAGTTTTAACATGTGACACTGTTCATTAATACTGTGATTGTTTACTGTTGTGTTGTATTTATTCTGTATAACTATGATGTATCTTACTTTCATGTCGGTATCTTATTTCAATAATGATATTCTATTTTAATCTTTTTTTGCGCTTTCTGGAATTTATTCTAGTTTTATACATAGTTTTTTTCATCAGTGGAATGTGTTCACTATTGCAACATTTGTTGTGAAATGCAGTCGTGGTGAGTGCAACATCTACATTCGGTAAATAGTTATATTAAAGTGCACTTCAACATATAATCTTAAAAATATGTTATCAATTGTAATATATATTTTGTCCCGTCAATAATAAAGTTGTTGAGGGTGTTAAGACCGTACTTCTATTTAGGTCAGCCGAACATTCAGTTCACTGAGATTACATGTGCTCCAGCTTTGAACAAGATCGGCCTGCTAGCAAGTCTAATGCATTTTTACACAAGACATTTACTGCAGGTGAGCGAAAATAAATTATCTGAACATTTGTATAGATCCCCCCCCCTAGCGTTATCATCACGTATCTAGAATTCAAGAAACATTCTACTCCAGAGTCTGAAAAAAAACTAGCTCACCAGACCTTGCCATGGCAACAGATGACATAGATTGACATATTACAAGAACAGTAGAAAGTCAACTGGGAGGAAGTGACCATGTACCAGTCATCCTGCAAATCGCCAAGTCAGGAAGTACAGGACATCATAGCATGTCCCTAAGCTGGAACTTCAAAAAAGCAAATTGGACCCTCTTCAGTGAACAAACAGACCAGCTTGCCAGAATATCACCCTCACTAACAACATAAACCATAACATCTCACAAATAAACAAAGTGATACTACAATCCGCACAGAAGGCAATTCCAAGGGGCAGACGAAGAGAATACAAGTCTTATTGGAGTGAGACTAGAAAAATCGCATAATGAGCTGAATGATGCAAGACATACAATGGAGCAAAACCCTACAGCAGAAAACACAAAGAAACACAATGAAATCAAACACACTTTCAATGAGCAGAAAAGAACAGAGATACAAAAGAGCTGGCACGAAAAGACCAGCAGTCTAAACATGACAAAAGACACAAGTAAACTATGGAACCTTACAAGAACTCTAAATGAAGAAACAAAGAATTCACACTACAAGAATGTCATCGAAGAAGAGGGAAAATTCCACACAGGGAAAATGGCAGCAAACATTTTAGCTGACTTCTGCAAGGAAGAAAGCACAACAACACTCTCTCATACACGTATCAAAGAAGTCAAAAAAGAAATTAAAAGAAAACTGAAGAATCAAAATCCAGAGCCCTGCATGAAGACACCCTTCACCATCGCAGAACTAAATGGTGCCATAGGAAAACTAAAAAGAAAAAAGGCCCCAGGAAAAGACGGCATAACCTATGATATGGTCAGGAACCTAGGGTAAATCAGCAGAAACAAGCTCATTACCATCTTCAACCAATCATGGAATACTGGTAAAATTCCAGACTTGTGGCGTGAAGCTGTCATCATCCCAATAGGGAAAAAACAAAAAGGAAAAACAAGCAAGTCAAGCTACCGACCAGTCAGCCTCTTAAGTTGCATAGGAAAAACAATGGAGAGAATGGTCAACTCTAGACTGATAAAATACCTAGAAGAAAACCAAAAGCTCACCACGACACAGTCGGCCTATAGCAAAAATCGAAGCACTGACGACCAGCTTACATACCTAGCACAGGAAATCGAAAATGCTTTCCAAAAGAATAAAAAAGTGCTGGCTACTTTTATGGACTTGAGCAAGGCCTTCGATAAGGTGTGGAAAGAGGGAGTCCTCTTCAAGCTTCTCCAAAACAAAATTGAAGGCAGAATGTTTAGCTGGATCAAAGATTTCCTCTGCTACCGCACTGCAAGAGTAAAAGTAGATGGTAAACTAAGCAAACGTGTTACTCTCCAACAAGGTGTACCTCAAGGAGGAGTGATGTCTCGTGCCCACTTCCTAGTATTCATCAATGATATGGGAGAGACACTGTCACATCATATTTCAAAGGCCCTTCATGCAGATGACTTTGCTGCCTGGAGTGCGGCAGGTAACCTATCCAATGCAAAAAACAGAATGCAGACCGCACTTGACACCTTACCTGAATGGGCATCACCTGGGGAGTCCAGATCAACCTCTCCAAAACTGTGACAACCATTTTCTCACTTTCAGACCACCAAGAAAAAGCAAATCTTAAAATAAATGGAAGTGAGCTAGCACATGTGGAGAACCCTACATATCTAGGGGTCACACTAGACAAGCGGCTCACCTGGAAACCACACCTAACAACCACTGAGCAAAAAGCAACGAGGAGGCTATCCTTGATGAAGAAAGTTGCAGGAACAAGCTGGGGAGCAAATGGAAATATTCTCCGAAAAGTCTACATGGGTACAGTCAGACCTGTAGTAAAATATGGAATGACAGCCTGGGCATCATCATCACAAACAAATACTGATCGCCTATCTAAAGTACAAAATGCAGGACTTTCCACTCCATTCTATTCAATGGAAAAACATGTAAACATCCGCCCACTGGATTACAGAAGAGAAGAAAGAGTGCTTGTTCAAAGGGAAAAAATTAAGCGCATGCCAAACCATCCGATGTATGCGCAAATTACTAGATCAACCACAAGCAGGTTGAAGAAAACCAGCTTCTGTCACATCTCCAAAGATATCCATGAACAACATAAAGAAATCCTCACAAACCTCTCAAATGAAATTGAAACACTAACAGACTTTGAGGAACCAGGCAATAGTCTCCATAATGCCTCCATAATAACACAGGTTCCTGGAATAATTAATAAGGAATACCAAACTCCACCTCAACTAAAAGCATTGACACTGGAGATGATAGAAATAAAATACATTTTCAAGGAATGGACACATGTCTACACAGATGGATCGGCAGAAGGAGCAGTAAGGAAAGGAGGAGGTGGAATTTTTATAAGACTCAAAGATGGGAAGACAATATCGAAAGCTTTTCCAACCGGGAAATACTCCTCAAATTTTAGAGCAGAAGCAGTTGCACTCCATCAAGCATTGAAAGCCTTCACCGAACCAGGACTGCCAAGACCAAAGAAGATAGCCATATTCACAGATTGCAGATCCCTACTGGAATCAATCAAGAGCAACAGAAACGAAAGCCTTCTGCACAACATCAGACATGAGCTAAGACAGATCCAAAAATCAACAGTTATTGCCCTTCAGTAGATACCATCACACTGTGGAATCATGGGAAATGAGAAAGCGGATGCTTTGTCAAAGGCAGGAAGCGAAATGCAGCAACACAGACACCCACTGTCTTACGGAGAAGTCAAAACAATAATCCGCAACACATACACAGCAAAGTGGAAGAAAGAAATGGAAGGGGAATACGAACATGATGCAATACATCTCCTCCAAAGATATCAACAGACCACAATATTTCGCCTTAGAACAGGCCACTGCAGACTGTTGACTCACCTTTATCGATTAAGGATCTCATACACAGATGAATGTCCATGTGGATCCGGAACTCAGACTCCGGAACACATACGTCAGGACTGCCCAACATACAAAGAGCAGAGACCTGGCCAGAGGATACAGACTTGAGGCAAAAGCTATGGGGTAGCCGCTCTGACCTGGAGAAGACAGTGGACTTCCTCTTGACAACAGGCCTGACGGTATAGCATGACGACAGATGCTGAATGCAGAAGAAGAAGAAAGAATTGCATGTCCAAATGATCAACATTTATTCATTTACAAGACCCATTCCTTTTTTGTGACACTGTCACATTCTCATGTTGAAAACAAAATTGTCTCTTTCTGATGTTCAAAGGGAAATATCACATACTGAGGTTCAAATGAAACTGTCAGATTCAGAATTCCAAATGAAATCTCGCATACTGAGGCTTATATAAAATGTTCACATTAGGATGATAAAGTGCCGGAAGAACAATGCAATCTCATATAAATCACTGTTTTTTTTAAATAGTGAAATTGTATAAGTAATCCTGCACTGAGTAGTATCTATGGCTATGACCTTTTACATAACACGACAAATAGTACGTAGATGTAAATACCATAGACTACTGGTATTTTCTCAATTAATGTTCTACATTTTCTCGAGATGATGATGGTGTTTCTCCTTCGCAAGCGAATATATCATGGCATGAAAAACAATGAAATTGTGGTGAACAAGTAGAAAAATAAAAGCATTTGTGACTGTCTAAATTTGGTATTGGTTTGTGAGTTCGTAGATTTCCGATGAGTCCGATTCGTGCCAAGAAAGTAATATTGTAATGTACGCAGGAGTACAGCGGTCCCGAGTAGGAGAGTTTTCGGATTTGTCTTTCTGTTGCTTGTAAATTTTCCTCTATAGTTATGCCAAAAGTGATCTGGGTGTGCCAAACTGAGCGCTCATGGGCTGTATACTCACAGGAGCTAGGATCGATGCTGCAGTTCTTGAAAAATTTAATAAGGTGATCCTTGACATGTATCTTCTACCTCCCCTTGACGTTTACCATCGCTCAGCTCTCCATAGAATCATCTGTTTGGAAGGCTCTTGTCTGGCGGAGTAGGGACCTAGTCAGCAGAGCATGGCTGCTTTGCGCAAGGGACATTTGAAGTATTTTCGTGTCTGGTACTCGATCCTGCCAACGTACTCCCATGAGGTACCAAAGATACCGACTGTGGAAAGAATTAAACTGTCGAGTGTGTCTCGCATAGACAATCCAGGATAACGCAGCATAAAGTAGTGTTTGTAGAGCCACTGAGCGGTACACGTCCAACTTAGTTGTCAAACTGAGACCAAACTTGATCCAGACGTGGCACGTAGGCTCCCGAACGCACACTGACGAGAGCAATACGCAGGCAACATCCTCGTCAATTGTCGCAGTTCACGATAGGGTAATGCCGAGATGTGATGACGGACATGGTATCAAAAACAATAAATTTGGTGAACAAGTAGAAAAACTACAAAACATTTGTTATTGTCTAATTTGTTTTGTGAGTTCATAGATGCCCGATGAGTCAGATTCGTGCCAGAAAAGTTATATTGCAATGCATGCAGGGGGTTCGGGGTAGGAGAGGTTTCGGATTTGTCCTTCTGTTTCTATCGCTTGTAAATTGTCCTCAGTTTTCTTTCTTGCTCAACTTTAAGAAGCGATCTAGGTGTGCCAGGCTGAACTATCAAGGGTTGTAGTCTCCCACGAGCTAGGATCAATAATGCATGTTGTATTATAATATAGTATATACATATAATGTATGACAAAATCTTGTAATCAGTAATAGATGTACACATTTCTTCGCAGTATATAGTTTTTGTCCATTTACTGTGATTACTGGTTCTGGGTAGCGGACACCTGTCGCTGGTTGATACATTACTAATGTCGTCGCGGTGCTGATGGTGAGACCGAACGCATCAGACGCCAAAGAAAAGTGGTCCATTCTGTCACGCATGTTTTCAGAATGGAAGCGTTGAGTGCACAATCGTCGTAAATACATTTAAAATATAACATTTTACCTCTTACGGTTTATAAATTCTAGAAATTTATGTTTCACCTAAACTAGGATCTGCTATATTGTGTATGTTCTCTTTCCCTAATTAGACTCAACTCCGAGATTGAAATATTAATGTGAAATATGATACCTGATATTCAAAAACATTTTGTTTTATTTTTCAATAATTAAATGGCAGTTGTTATTGTTTCTATCTTCGTACAACACATCACACATACACTTTCTTCATTTTAATCTTACCAAAGATATCTTTAAATTTCAAATAAATAATGTTAGAACGTGAAAGTCTGAAAGTTTCAAAACTAAAAACAGCAAAGAAGTCAAAGGGTACTACACAAAAATAGACATAAAAAGAAATTCAATAAGAATCAATATGAACTTATTGACTGTAAATATTAGCTGTCTCAGACGCTGCAATCGATGGAGGAAACCGTTTCTGGAAACTACAGAAATGAGATTGTTTGTAAGTAATTGATGTCAGTGAGAGTGAGAGGGCCATTCCCATGGACTGATAGAAGGGTAAATGAAGGGTGCTGATTTAATAAGGACAGGCCGGATTATGACAAGGAGCCAAGACTCCAAAGTGGGCCTTATCAGACATCGGTAATGGCAGCATTGAGAGTGCTCGTTTGTGCTGTTCAGAAAAGGGATGTTTAGTGATGTAGATGAAGTTAGCGATAGTTTATGTAAGGTGTGCTGTTTGAATGATTGGAAAGGAAAAATGTACAATTGTGGAACATTCATGTGTGGTGTCTGAATGATTGGACGAGAGGAATTTCTAATTGTGGAACAGTTATTTGTGGTGTGTGAATGATTGGAAGAGAGGAATGTCCAATTGTGCAACATTTATGTGTAGTGTGTGAATGATTGGAAGAGATGAATGTCCAATTGTGGAACAGATATGTGTGGTATGTAAATGATTGGAAGAGGGGAATTTCAAATTGTGGAACAGTTATGTGTGGTGCGCTGTTTAGATGATTGGAAGAAAGGAATAGCCTTGTCCTTTGACCAGTTTTGAGTTTACAAGACATCATCATACAAGACTTCAAGTTTACAGACATCATTGCATCCTCCAGATTCTTATCCTGTTTTTACTGGTGATATCACTGCCCCCGTAGACGGCATCTGGCATTTTAGCCACTGCGAAAACAAAATATATTTTGTTCTTCTTTAATTATTAAATTGGGATTTAAGTGTGGTTTGTTTGAATAACACACATAAATACCAACTTAATAGCACAAATACAAATATGAGAAACAGACAAATACGCATCAATGAACATGTCCAGATACAATTATTTGCAGCAAAAAGTAAAATATAAAGGTATAGGTTAAGAAGAAGGATGTGAATCGAAATAAAATACATGTCAACGTCAAGCAAATCTGTTATTAATGTTCATTGCATGCGGTTGATAACACCTAGACGGAAGATAAATTGATATACGAGAGAAAGGTGTTCCCGGACACCATAGTTGCAACGTAACATACCAATCACTGAAGTGTCAACACTATCCCGATGTGAGGGACTGATGAAATGAATAGCCACCGGGGACTTACAATAATCAGTTAATTTATTTAATGAGCGTTTGCTTCTACATAACCAACACAAAATTCATGCGATTTCCGCCGGGAGCGTGAAGTACAAAGTACCACTATCTTTCGCCAAGAGGGCCCAGCACATCCGATTTCTGTATGCCTTGACATTTCGGGTGGGCTTCCCTAGTCTGAGAGATTCTTCCTCCTGTCGCCTGGGAACGAATGTGTATTAGCTACGTCAAGACGGTTTATCATTCACGTCTATCTCGCACGAGGTGTTCAACAGTCAGGGAACTTCTCTCGTGTAATTAAACTTATTTTTGCCTATGCTGATCCTGTAATTATATTTTGTCTCATCCACGAGCATGGTTTAGATTTAAGAAGAACTCTACAGAACAGTTGGGCCCGGTTTCGGTCGCCTTCTTAGACGAGGTGTCTTTCACCGACGTCCTGGACTACACCTCCGAGTTTGAATTTCAATACATGTGTAGGAGCACCGTGCACTAGAAATTTATTCTTTAGCTGAACAGAAGTTGTTTCATTAGACGTATTCGGGTGCAAAGGGAACGCATTGCTCTAGGCGGACCCAGGGTTAGCAGATAACCAAGATCCCAAATGTACCTCCACGCGGTGCACCCCGGAAACAGAAATACAGCAGCTCGAGCTGATTCTGGCCAAATCATTTGGGGATCGTGTCCGAGAATGTGGAGGTAGCAGATGGAAAGAGATTTGACTGCACAAGAGACAGACAATATCTCCGACACCACCAGCATCACCACATATAGCGATACTGTCGACATACACTGAAGCTAGTCAGTCCAGTCCGAACATTGGAGGGGCGGCCAATGTAAAATGCACGTAAAGGTAGATGCATGGCGAGAGACAAATAGATTTCATACCGAGTACAATGAAACAATGAAAGGACAGAACAGCGCTAGAGGGCAGCGTGAACTGCAAATAGAAAGTGAAAAATCCCTAGGAAAGGGGAACTACAAGCTCCGTCAGCTCGAGTCGAGCTTCTAGTTACCTGTGTTCCTTACAGGCAGAGACCCAGACCCATTCATTGGCGTTTGGTAAAGCAAGAAGACCTAATCCAACACTAATGTCGAGCCTTCCTAAACCGGAAATATGCTCGCGAAGAGAAAGGGTTCTGTACCCAATGGGCTTAGGCAAGAAAGGGACAACGATGGTAGTCTTGGCCCAACTCTACTGTCAAGGTTTCCTATACCGGAAGTACACTTGCAGAGAGAAAGGGTTCCGTACCTGATGGGCTCATGCGCTATTGGGACAAGGACGCTCAGCTCGAGAACGCCTTGCTCTCAAAGGCGTGGTGTGAGACTCGAACTTGGACAAGGGGTACACGATGTCGGTGAATGACACCTCGGCTAAGAGGGCGAAAGAGCCAGGGTCCAACTCCTCTGTTGAGTTCTTCCTCTAAGGAACCAGGCTCACGGATGAGAAATGGTTCATTATCCAATGGGCACAGGCACAGCACGTCCAGTTACACGAGGCAAGTTCATAGACAGTGGAACACCACGTGCGAGTCAGACGAGAGCAAAAATCGTCTGAACGAAGAGTCGCCACTACGCGTGCCTGTAGACAGATATAGAGGCTGTCACAGGCTAAGGGTAGCCCACCCGAATTGTCAAGGCATGCCGAAATCGGATGTACTAGGCCTACAAGGCGCATAACGGTGGCACAACGTAATCACGCTCCCGGCGGAAATCGCACGGATATCCGTGATGGTTACAATGGAGCTAACTCAAAACAAACAAACAAACAAACAAACATTAGACGTATTGTTCCTGTGGATATCGGGTACTGAACCTTTTGAATCCGCGAGTACGTTTTCGGTATAGGAAAGGCTCGACAGTAGAGTTGGACCTGGGTTCGTTTTCCTTCTTAGTATTGGTTAACTAAATAATACATCTCTTATAGTGAGGAACAAGTATTTAAAAACTCCTCTTATAGTGAGATGCGTGTATTGTAATATCTCTCTTATAGTGAGGTGCGCTGATTTTAAAACCGCACTTACAGTGAGGTGCGCGTATTTTAAAGTGTCTCGTATTGTGAGGCCCTCGTAGTTTAAAACCTCTATTATATTGAGGTGGGCGTAATTAAAAACTTCTGTTATAGTGAGGTGCACGAAACTTAAAACCTCTCCTATAGTGAGGTGCGGGTATTTAAAAAACTTATAGTTATAGTGGTTGGGTGGGTGCTGATCCAGCGTTCTATGGGCTCATGCCCTATGACCCAATGTCACTGTGTCATATATGCATGTGTTTGTGAGCTGTTGTTTTGTTCCATATAATGTGATCCATTTATCTGGCCCTGGAGGGAGAAGCATTTTCCTGACGTCATCCAGCGCTGGACATTCAAAAAGATGATCGTCAACTGTTTCATAAGAGATGAATGCACAGCCGACATCCTGGAGTGTGTTGTGGTTGTTTTCTGTTCAGGTGATTGTTAAGCTGTATATGTTGTGTGCGCAGTCTGAAGATGATACTCTTGTCTTTTCTTTCCGGGAGGTTAACAGTGTCTTCAGGATTTGGGCTGGTCATATATTTATAGATCCCCCCCCCCCCCCAGTGTTTCCCATGGCCCATCTGTTCATTCAATTTGCTTTGTTCACATATTTCAGCATCATTTTAACTGTGTGCATAGTTGTTTGTGTATATGGCTGTTCTGGTTGAGCTCACATATTTGCTAGTCTGCCTGCCTTGTCATTACCAGGTGTGTTTGATCAAGTCTCTTCAGCGCCTTCTTCCCATGTCTTGCTATATCAGCCAGATAACATCTCACGGCGTGCTTCTTTGCGATAGCCCCTAGCATCCCCTTCTGTGCCTTCCCTGTGTCCTCTGGGTTCCCTCCCACTCCCACATTCCCTCCTTGCGTGACGTATCTCCGTCTCGGGCCTCTTGTCTTTAAATCACCTTATTCTTCTTCTATTTTTCTTTTTTTTCTCTTTTCTTCTCCATCTCTGCATTGTTCTTATCCTTTGCTATCTTTCTCTTTAACCATTTTCATATAGTCATGGTTAAACCCCCCCCCCCCCCTTTAGTTTTTCGCTTTTACGCCCCTGCTTCTACTTCGGTTCGTGTTCGCTGCGTTCTGCCTTTCCTCCCAGTGATTGTCTTATCCTATTGTTCTCACTTTCACGGATTTGTTTTCCTTGCACTCCGGCGCCTCGTGTATTGTGAGCAACTGTGGCATGTCTGTGTTTTCCTAACCTGGCTCGAATGCTACAATGGCCCTGGCCTTTTATCCGGCCTTCATTATCCATTTTTGACTTTTTTGCCATACGGTGTTTGACCATTCGTATGCAAGGAGCTTGGACCTGTCGCTGCCTCAGTTAAGTTATTGCACTAGTTTACTCTCATATATCTTCACCATCACCTGCTCATATTTTCCTCCTGCTATCTGCTCTTCCTCGTTCTGCTCCTGCCATTTTGACCTATTTCTCTCTCCCCTCTCTCTCTCCCATCTGGTTTCTCGTACCATCTCATTTCGCTCTTCCCTTACATTTTGATTGTATGTCTGTAATATTCATTCTCTGAGAACACTTTTGAAGTAAGTATTTTAAATTTACTTTTAATTTACTTACTATTATATCTTTTCCTTTTTCCATCCCACTTTTTTCTGTCCACTTACCTCTCCCCACTTACTACTATCTTCTTCCCATACATTCTTCTCTCCTTTAATGCTGCTACATCTTTGCTTCCTCCATTACCTATCTGCTGGTGTCCTCCTCTTTCTTAATATAACCATATTTGTCTCCATGTAAGATTTGTTTTATTGTGGTCCTTTGTTTGTCCTGATGAAGGCTTTTTAGTCGAAACGTCGTATGCCCTGCATCTCGTTGTTAGGTTGTTTGATGTTTAATTTTGGTAACAATTACCTATTTAGTTTATCTTGCCAGGTGTGTTTGTGTGGCCAGGAATACACTGCATAACAATGCTGACTTCATAAGATGTAAGCAGCTGTTTGACATGGTGATGTATTTCCACCAGACTAGGCTTACAATGTCCATCACAATCTAGTGTTTGAATAGTGGACATAGACTCCGTAAAAATAACAATGTTTCGGACTTTTGATGGGATGGCATCAAATATGGTCTTCAGGTGGTACAAGGCAATTTCTAGTGCTGATATTTCAACTTTATACTTAGAACATATCTCCCTACAGGCATCAAAACAACTCATCGGATGTTTCGTCTGGATATTCTATATAGATACCATAACCTGCTTTGATGGTGGCTTTGAAAGCAGACCCATCAGTATAGACATGAATCCATTTTTCTTGGAAGGTGTCTATTTTTTTCAATGCTGCGTTCATAAGACTTACTGGGTAAGAACGTTTTGTTGCATTATCTCTTAATTGTGTCTTGATATCTGGCAATTAAAAATATTATAAATAGTATAGTGAGGTGCACATATTGTGTAACCTCTCTTATAGTGTGGCGCATGTAGTTTAAAACCTCTCTTATAGTGAGGTTAGTTAGTTAGTTATTCCTCTAGGGCCAAGGACGCCACATAGGGCGGGTGTCATAGATTTTCATGTCTCTCGTTTCACTGCAATTTGCTTTAGATCTTCATTGTTTCTGATACCGATGGTGAAACGTTCTCTTGTAATAGTTCTACGTAAAGTTTCATGTGGTCTTCCTCGTTTTCTCTTGCCCTTTGGTGACCACATCAAATCTTGACAGGGGAGTCTTTCGGCATCCATTCGTAGCGCGTGTTCGATGTAATTCCAGCGACGCTTTCTAATATAGGTGAATACATAATATTGTTTTCATTCCTGTATGACAACTGTGTTAGATTTGAACGTGTGTTCATTAGCCTTCTAAAACATTTTTTTTCAAAGGTGTTTAAGTCTTTGTTCTACGTTTGTTGTTGCTTTCCAACTTTCGCATCCATATGTTAATGTTGGAATTATGCAGGAGTTGAAGATTTTGAGTTTTGTGTTATTTCTTAGTGTTTTTGAGAGCCAGATATTTGATAGTTTATTGAATGAGTTAGCAGCCAATGCCATACGGTGAGATATTTCTGTTGATGAATCTCCTGTTGTTGACAGCTTGCAGCCAAGATATGTGAAGTTGTCAACTTTTTCAAAGGTGTTGTCGCTTAGTTTGTTATCCTTTGGTTTGGTGGTAAGGTCAAATATTTTTGTTTTGGATGTGTTAATTTCAAGCCCACGTTGTGCAGAGATTAATTGAAGGCTGTTTGTTTTTTCATGGGCATCTGCGTGAGTTGAGCTATGCAATACTATGTCTTCTGCAAATGCGAGATCTTCTAGACTTTTATTTCCGAGCCACTCGATACCATGATCTTTATCAGATGAGCAATTTCGCATGACACAATCCATTGCAATACTAAATAACATCGGTGACATGATACATCCTTGCTTCACTCCTGTATTTACTGGGAATCAATTCAGAATTGCTATAGTTAGGTGCGCGTATTTTAAAACCTCTTTTATAGACTTACTCGTATGTACGCGTATTTTAATACTTCGTTTTAATGAAGTGCACATAGTGTATTACCTCTTTTAATGTGAGGTGCACGTATTGATGTACCTCTCTCATAGTGAGGTGCGCATTTTTGATTACATGTTTTGTAGTGAAGTGCGTGTATTTAATAACCTATCTTATAGTGAGGTATGCCTATTTTACTACATCTCTTATGGTGAGATACGCATATTTTAATATCTCTCTTATAGTGAGGTATGGGTATTTTATCTCTTGTCTTATAATAAAGTACGCATATTTTAATACCTCTCTTATAGTGAGGTATGGGTATTTTATCTCTAATCTTATAATAAAGTACGCATATTTTGATATCTCTCTTATAGTGAGGTATGGGTATTTTATCTCTTGTCTTATAATAAATTACGCATATTTTAATACCTCTCTTATAGTGAGGTATGGGTATTTTATCTCTTGTCTTATAATAAAGTACGCATATTTTAATACCTCCCTTATAGTGCGGTATGGGTATTTTAAACGCGGACGTTAATCTATTGTGTTTATATTCGAATTTTAACATTAAAAATAGTATAGGTCGAGAATTCTGATAATCCAGTTCCCAAAACCTCCGAATTATTGACATAATATTTGGACAGTTCAGTCAAGTTTATAAAAAAAAGCTAGTATTTATACTTTCACCAATACATTTATGGAAGGAAGTTGATATCTCGTTCGGTATCGATTGTGATTGTTTGGACAAAAGCACATGTCTTAGTCTTGTGATCTATGAATGCAGTGTGTAAGTGCAAACGTGATATAGTTTTCCCTAACCCGAAACCTAACGCTCACCCAAACATTGACTCTGAATCTAACCCTATTTCAAACCCTATTACACTCTTACACTAACCATAACACTAGCTTTAAAACTAACCATGTCATAAAGATTGTATACATTTTTGGATTTCTGTGATTGTAAGTAGATATACTATCATAATTCTTATATATGACTTCATGTTGGTATCATACCACATTCCAAAGTCCTGTTAATACGTTTAAACGCCCAAGATACCCCTGTTTATATGCAGAATACACCGATACACAAAAAGAGCAACAAATTATGGAATGACATGTTGTTTTCTATTGTGATGTCACAAGGGACACAATAAAAAGGTCAAGCAAGTGCTACCGAGGTGAACCTTCAGATTGTTGATCAACGTGTGGGGTTGTCAGTTTGTATAACAAATTACAGCTTATGGCTGGCCAACTACAACAAGTCCACATATGTCCACCGTTAAATTGAATTAGTAAATACATTGAACGCAAGAGTTAACATCGCTGATGTCTGATGTGTCTGGGCATTGTTGTAAGCAAGACAGCTGTAAAACGCATATCCTTTACTAGACTACATTCCACTGAAAACCCTCTAGTAGGACCATTGTCCTGCTACAAGAGAGATCTAGCAGAAGTTCCAGGAGGAACGAAAAAAACCACAATATTAACCAAAACAGTGTAATAATAAATAATTGTAAGCTCTGCTTGATTTGACAATTGTCTATCTTCTGAACAATGACTGTAATAGATGTAAACAGACACCGTTCGGTGAACACATGTTTGATACGGATATCACGAGAAGATTCCTCGCAATAGGAACTATCCTCTGGCGTATTAATTCTGTAACAATTTTAACGATATCATTCAGAAGACTGTGCCAGACTTCAACGTAATTATATTTCTACGTTTCTCCCACCGATAGAAAAATATAGGATGGGGGATTGCCATTAAAATTTAGATGAAACCTGGGAGTTATTAATTGCTACGCCAAGATTGGTCTTTCAAAACATTTTTATGTCGTTTGTGTCCCGGAGATGTGAAAATTGTTTTACACGTATTTCCCCACGTGAGTGCGGCTTAATACTTCATATGCAAACCCGTAATAAGCAACAAAGTATGCCACGCTGTAGTGGCACCTAGAGTACATATTGAATGCTGGAGAAGTTCAGACATGCTACAGGACAGCGGTGTGCAAGGGAATAGGCAACAGTGTCGCACAGTTTCAAAACTAAACCAATCGGCGATCTGTTCATGGTTGAAAACACTCAGTTCATTGTTTAAAAAACAAGTGTCAAAGCGAAATTTCAGATAGAAAATAGTACATACCAAAACAGACCGCACTAAAAGTAGGAACCGTGTTTCAGGTATCGAATGCGCAATCTAGAGTAGGTACACCTAGATATAAAAATTAAGCCTTGAATATAGCCCCCGCCCCCCCCCCCATTGAATAAAGTGTACACGCTGAACACATGCCGGGAGCATATTCTGTTCAAATACAATGACATAAACAATCTTGAGGGTGACTCTGGACATTGTGGACAACGTGTACTGGACGACGAAGCAACTTTAGAATAGCTCGGTTTTTGCTGCTGCCCACACGGTTCAAACAGATAATTGGACACAGTGCATAACGATACAGTACGCATTTATATCGCCTTTCAACTGGGAGATTTGTTTGCCGGGAATCTACTCGTCAGAGATATTCATAAGCGGTGCACTTCTTTGGGTGGAAAACGACATCGCTAAGAGTCAATGCGCAAATCGTGCTTGGTGATTAAGTGGAAAACCATCACATGCAGATGAGGTCAGTGCGTGAAAAACACACATATGAAATCCCAGGCCATGGTCGTGTTTGGTGAGACTGCAGGCTGGAGGGGTCTCGTCTATGCAGGCGAAGTAACCAAAGTTCTTTCGACTGTCACAGTTGCAAATATGACTCATAACACAGAAATAAGATCTGGGACTATGGGACAGAATGGGCAATGAAACCGTTTTCTACACACGGATGGTTCCCCAACTACGAAACACATTATTCGACGATAGATGCACATTGAGTGACCCAGGCAAAATACCAACTCCTCTCATAACATGACACACTCCGAACAGATGGCGTCTTCAATAGGAAATGCATTAAACCGAAATGTGAAGTCTACTGGATATGAAAGAAAACTCAGAGAAACTACCCTACTGCGACATAGAAAGTAGGAACAAGTTGTTAGTGATTCTTGGGTGTGGAAAACAAAAGAGACAAACAACATACTGATATCAGGGAGATGCTTCCACAAATTAGGAACTATTTTCTAGCGTATAAATACCGTAACACTCTTTAAAACATAATTCAGAAAGTTTGTGCCAGATTTCTATATCTTCTTCTTCTTCTTCAGCGTTCGCTCTCATGTAACCACAACGAATATTTCGTGTGATTTCCGCCAGGGAGCGTGAAGTACGTTGTGCTGCAAGTTCCACAGTAAAACTGTGATTATTTGCACCCCGGTTGGCCACTTGTGGTCAGGACGTCGAGGTCCAGCACATCCGTTTTCGTCATTCCTTTATTTCGGGTTTGGTCCCTAGTCAATGACAGCCTGTGTATCTGTCGCCAGGCACGCTGGTGTGAAGTGCCTCTTCGCCAAGACTCTTGTCGAGCGCGTCTATCTGGCACGAGGTGCCCCGCCGTCTATAAACCCATCTCGTGCAATTGGACGAACTCTGCCTGTGTACATCGGGTACTGAACCTATTCTCATCCGCAAGCCTATTTCCGAATGAGGGAGAACTCGCAAGAAGAGTTGGACACTGGCTCGTTCGCCCTCCTATCCGAGGCGTCGTTCACAGACATCGTGAACCCCTCCTACAAGTTTGAGTCTAACACCACGCGTTTGAGAGCAAGGCGTTCTCAAGCTGAGCGGCCTTGTCCCAATAGCGCCTGGGCCCATCAGGTACTGAACCCTTTCTATCTGCAAGCGTATTTCCGGTATAGAAAAGCTTGACAATAGAGTTGGGCGAGGGCTAAATCGATGTCCTTTTTGTGCCTGAGTCCATCAGGTACCGAACCCTTTCTATCTGCAAGTGTATTTCCGGTATATGAAATCTTGACATTAGAGTTGGGCCAGGACTGCTATCGTTGTCCCCTTCTTGCCTAAGCCCATAGGGTTCGGAACCCTTTCTCTTCGCGAGCATATGTCCGGTATAGGAAGGCTCGACATTAGAGTTGGTTTAGGTCTTTTTGCTTTTCCGAGCGCCTACAATTGGGTCTGGGTCTCTGCTTATAAGGTTCATAGGTAACTAGAAGCTCGTCTCAAGCTAACAGAGCTTATAGTTCCCCTTTCCTAAGAACTTTTCACTTTTCATTTGCAGTTCGCGCTGCCCTCTGGCGCTGTTCTGCTCTTTCATTGTGTCATTGTACTCGTTATGACATATATTTGTTTCTCTTCATGCAAACCCCTTTTCGTGTCTTTTACATTGGCCACCCCTCCAATGTTCTGACTGGACTAACATGCGTCACTGTATGTCGACAGTGTCGCTGTATGTGGTGATGCAAATGGTGTCGGAGATATTGTCAGTCTCTTTTGCAGTCAAATCTCTTTCCATCTGCTTCCTCCACGTTCTCGGACACGATCCCCAAATGATTTGGCCAGAATCAGCTCGAGCTGCTGTTTTCTGTTACCAGGGTGCACCGCGAGGAGGTATATTTGGGATCTTGGTTATCTGCTAACCCTGGGTCCGCCTAGAGCATAGCGTTCCCTTTGCACCCCAGATTTCTATATAATAATATTTCCTCGTTGTTTTTCTACTATACAGAAAAATAGAGGAAGTGAGATTGCCATCTAAATTTAGATGAACTCTGAAGAGTTACTAATTACTACTTCAAGATTGGCCTTATAGATCTGAAGAATTGATTCACATTTATTTCCTTACCGAAACGCAACTTTATACTTATATGAATAACCATTATTTGAATTATTATTTACGAGCTTCAGTGACTGAGAAACAACATTAACACATTGAACAGAATCAAACAGCGCAATATTCGGACTGATAATTTAACACTGCGTCAAATGCATGCTTATAGCGAAACTGCTTCAGAAACTCTGTGGATTGCATCTTTGTCTTACAAAAAAGACACTGGAATATATACTATAGCACTGTCCCAGTTCAGCAGCTCACTGAGCGACATTCTGGTCTACAGGAAGTAAATTGTAGTAAACTAATAGCGATCTGAAATTAACCGCAATATCAGAATGGGTAATTAATTAATGAGGTGCAAGAATCTCAGGTTTCTATGATGCCAGAACGATTCATACGCAATCAGAGTGGAGCACCTCCATACTAAGACAATACAGTAAGAAACCACATGCATCAACCAATTTTTAGATAAATGGATTAGAAGAATAGGCCCCATTTTAATGACCATCACGGTCATAAGATATGACTCCGATCATGATATTCAGAAGTAAATGACGACATTTGATATATAAACATAGGACTATTTATAAGAAAGGCATCTTATGCACGAGGATCGTACATTTTCCACTGTAATCCCGTGTAAATTGGTCCAGAGACGGTTTCAAGAACAGGACTAGTAATTTTTATTGAACTGATTTCACTTGAATATACGAAATATGAACTGGCCATTAAATAAGAATAGGTTAACAGAGTTATAAAGAAATCAATATAGTCCAGGCATGATTTAAACAGTATAGAGGTAGTAGGGGGTCATATCTTTAAAGATACATGCTTCTGAAAGACGGGATTTGGAAAAGGAATCTACACCATTTTACCTACGATAAGCTGTGGTAGACGTGAATACTCATAATATGTACATGTCATTGTAAATATGGGGTGCAAAGGGAACGAATTCCTCTAGGCGGACCCAGGGTTAGCACATAACCAAGTTCCCAAATGTACCTCCACGCGGTGCACCCTGGAAACAGAAATAGAGCAGATCGAGCTGATTCTGGCCAAATCATTTGGGGATCGTGTCCGAGAATGTGGAGGTAGCAGATGGAAAGAGATTTGACTGCACAAGAGACAGACAATTTCTCCGACACCACCAGCATCACCACATATAGCGACACTGTCGACATACAGTGAAGCTAGTCAGTCTAGTCCGAACATTGGAGGGACGGCCAATGTAAAATGCACGTAAAGGTAGATGCATGGCGAGAGACAAATATATTTTATACCGAGTACAATGAAACAATGAAAGGGCAGAACAGCGCTAGAGGGCAGCGCGAACTGCAAATAGAAAGTGAAAAGTCCCTAGGAAAGGGGAACTACAAGCTCCGTCAGCTCGAGACGAGCTTCTAGTTACCGGTGTTCCTTACAGGCAGAGACCCAGACCCATTCATTGGCGTTTGGTAAAGCAAGAAGACCTAATCCAACTCTAATGTCGAGCCTTCCTAAACCGGAAATATGCTCGCGAAGAGAAAGGGTTCTGTACCCGATGGGCTTACGCAAGAAAGGGACAACGATGGTAGTCCTGGCCCAACTCTACTGTCAAGGTTTCCTATAACGAAAGTACACTTGCAGAGAGAAAGGGTTCCGTACCTGATGGGCTTAGGCACAAAAGGGGCAACGATTTAGCCATGGCCCAACTCTAATTTCAGGTTTTCCTACACCGGAAATACATATGAAGAGAGAAAGGGTTCAGTACCTGATGGGCTCAGGCGCTATTGGGACAAGGACGCTCAGCTCGAGAACGCCTTGCTCTTAAACGTGTGGTGTGAGACTCGAACTTGGACAAGGTGTACACGATGTCGGTGAAAGAGGGCGAAAGATCCAGGGTCCAACTCCTCTGTTGAGTTCTTCCCCTTAAGGAACCAGGCTCACTGATGAGAGACAGTTCAGTACCTAATGGGCACAGGCACAGCACGCCAAATTACACTAGGCAAGTTCATAGACAGTGGAACACCTCGTGCGAGTCAGACGAGAGAAAAAAATCGTCTGGGCGAAGAGTCGCCACTACGCGTGCCTAGAGACAGATATAGAGGCTGTCACAGGCTAAGGGTAGCCCACCCAATTGTCAAGGCATGTCGAAATCGGATGTACTAGGCCTACAAGGCGCATTACGGTGGCACAACGTAATCACGCTCCCGGCGGAAACCGCACGGATATCCGTGACTGTTACAATGGAGCAAACGCAAAACAAACAAACAATTTTAAATATATCTGCTAATTCCAATCATAACCCATAACTATGAATTACGAGGAACTACTGCAAACTGTACACACGAAAAAGAAATTATTGTGTTATGTTGAATGTAATTTTTGTATGAAACGAATTCCTTACATTAATAAATCCTTCGATTCTGGAATAATTTGCATGCTACGTTTTGCGCTTTACACAAAAAACAAAACAACCACGGAAAAATATTACATCGTCTGGCCTTTGCCGTGACAATCGATATTATAAGACCTACTGAATAACGGAGAGAAAAACCTTCTTAGTGGCGAATATGTTTATATCCGTGATTTTCATTGGTCACTTTGATTATATTTTGTGTAACAATCAATAAAATTCAAGAGAATATTCAAATGATTTATTGTAAAATGATTTTTTTCCCATTGCCAATACGTCTTATATTGGCGAGGGTCACTACTTTGCCAACAACCTATACTAGGGAAACACAGGTACACACGTTTCGGTATTATTTTATTAACACAATTACACATACCAAGGAATGTAATAGAGAAGTGCAGACCATCAGTCTATCTATAACCCCGCCAGGATCATAGGGGTACCACATTCGATGCTTCAGCACACAGAGACCTCCAGCAATTTCTATATTCAACGATGTGGAGGAATGAGGAGAAACTTGTCCTGTTCGTTCCTTTCTGTTGTCGTCCATGTATTTATCTGCCATCACTGCTTCTACCCCCCCCCCCCTTTTGATGTTTCCTTGTAATAGTGTTTTTGACAAGGAATCATGTCTGTATACGTGTCCAAATGTCGTTTCACTATTGAAAGCAATAGTTCTTGTACACCTGCATACATCTCTATTTTAGTTCCAACGTACACATTTGTTTTATAGTCTCTATAGGAAATTCGCAGAACTCGTCTGTAGCATTTGTACTCGAAAGACTTTAATCATCTCTCTATGTCCACAATGAGAGTCAAACTCTCACAACAGCACAACAGAAATCACCAAAGACTTATACAGTTAAATATATAAATCGTAGTTAAATATAAGCATCCAGAGCCGACATACGTAACGCACGAGAAAACCCGCATTAGAATCAACTTTAACATTTTAATATCGGAGACTGAGCTTCCAGAAATTAGACACACAGACGACACATCCCCAAATCCAAACAGGATCCGCAACGTCTAGAACACGTGAGTATGTTAGTTAAACATCATAAATTGTGATAGCAATCTTGTCACGAATGACAAAAAGTCACAAATAATGCATATCAATAGAAATGACGACATATACATATGAAATAAGATCTCTAGGAAAAGTGTGATACCAATATAGAACAACTTTTGATATACGGAAGTGAATCTTGGACAATCAACAGAACAACGAAGCATTATATAGAGGCAGAAGAGATGTTACTTTATAAGTAGATTGGTTAAAAACATCATGGGCATATTAAAAACTTAATTATGCTATTGTGAAAAAATTAATTCAGGAAAAATAATTCTGCTTTTCTGCATCAGAAATAGATAGTCCACATTTTTGAATACACCATGGAAAGCGGAAAGATAGAACACATTATAACAACAGGCAAGTTGAAGTGCGAGAGGTGTAGGAGAGGATCAAGAGAGAAGACGCTTGGCAATATGGTACTGTAGCATTGGGGAACACACGTACTAGATATGATTAACATCACACGAAAAAGGACGCAATATAAAACCATTAATAACCAACCCCATACGGCAGAGACATTGGAAGACGAATAATAAAAGACACAGTAGGTTAGTAAGATCAGTCAAAAAGGGAAAGAATCTATCTATCTATCTATCTATTCGCTAAACCCTTTATTGCCTTTCAGCGTCAGGGGTAGAAGATATCTCTGAAGATGGCCTTCGTGTGTGCTGAACAGGGCCGGATTTAAACTTGATAGAGCCCTAAGCTATTTGAGATATGGGGCCCTAGCTATTTGAGATATGGGGTCCTTTAACGATTAAGAATATATAGATAGTGTAATAAAAAAATTGGGGGGCCCTAAGCTATTAAGCTATAGCTTGTTCAGCATATAGATAAATCTGGCACTGATGCTTAGTATATTGTGTAAATTGTCGCCTCTTTTATTTCGGTGGTCCATCGTTTTCGTGGTCGGCCTCTAGGTCTGCCTTCACTGTATCTGTGTATAGTAGCTTGCTGTGGTATGCTGTCTGATGGTAGTCTGCTGATGTGGGCAAACCATTTTATCTGTTGTCTCTTAATATATTCCAAGATTGGGGACGGTGCCGGTTCTTTGTCTAATGTCCTCATTCCTCACAGTCTCTTAGCGATATTCCTAAGATTCTGTCTGCGTAAGCATGCCATTTTAGCTGTCACAAGCTTGTTCATGTTTGACATTGGTAGCACAGCGCTGGCCTAACAATCGTTTTGAATAATATTTTCTTTCTTTTTATTCCACAGATGTTGATTATGCCGGATTTGGTGGTTTGTTTAAGTTTGGTATTTATAGGTGTTGGCGTCTTGAAAGAATCAAGGAAAGAAAACAAGATGCACACCAAGACTACTATGAACACAAGATACCAAGATATCATACTCTTTTGAATATGACTGGAATAGGTTGAACAACGTGCATGGAACCAGGAGGTTTGCATAATGGCAGTATGCATAATACAGTATTGTTAAAAATGGTGTAGATCACAGTAACCCCCAACCAATAAATGTATTATTCTATTCTATATTGCATTCAATCTCAAACTTTAGCAGGCTCCCAGGATGCAGTCCAGAGATATGATTGAGCTATGTCATGGCCTACAGCTTGACTGCAATTTCTGCGCCATTCGGCATGACATATCTAACTTCAGCATGGCTTCTTGGTCATTATGACCTCTATGAGACAGCCATCTCTACTAGAAAAAAACCTCCTTAATCTCCTCTTACGACGTGCATCAATTATCATTGTTGCTATGCTTTTCTCCCATTTGGATCACTGTAAAGCATCGGCTAGAAGTTCATTTAATATATCTACAGAAACATTTGTGAAATATATATTTATTTATTTGAGCAAACACAATATATATATGAAAATATGAAACAAATGAGTACATAAGAGTTGGACAAGGTTGACAGGGTTACGACATACTTATATAAACGAACATGTGACCCGACCTTGTGGCAACATTAGCAAGACGACGTAAAGCTTACGCAACGTGTACTAACGTGATCTATTGTCCAGATGGAAACCTTAGATATTGCTTGCATCACATCTGATTCTCTCATGTGAGATACCGCAACACAGTGAACACGTGACTTGGGCAGATGGACAACCAGATAATGATGGGCGGAAGAAGCTTTGACAATCAGCTGTATAAACGTAAAACAGTTATGTTTCCGGTATTCAGAGAGTGAAGAATTCATAGGTCCTAGCTCAGTGTTGGATTCTCGGTTCCGGATTCCAGTTGGATCTTGTTCAGTAGTAGCAGTTCAGGAATTAATAGAAAAAATCAGAAGATCTGCATCCTATGCATCTTACAGATTCATGAGTTGTATCTTAGACATCTGACAGATTCATGAGTGATATCTTAGAAATCTGACAGATTCATGAATGGTATCTTAGACATCTGACAGATTCATGAATGGTATCTTAGACATCTGACAGATTCATGAATGGTATCTTAGACATCTGACAGATTCATGAATGGTATCTTAAACATCTGACAGATTCATGAATGGTATCTTAGACATCTGACAGATTCATGAATGGTATCTTAGACATCTGACAGATTCATGAGTGATATCCTGGACATATGACAGATTCATGAATAGTATCCTTGACATCTGACAGATTCATGAGTGGTATCTTAGATAACCCAAATATCGGAGGATGACCGACAAAAAGGAAGTGCCGCAGTAACCATACAAATAGAGGTAAATGCAAATAAAGTAGATAGGTTACTATATCAATATAAAATAATAAAATATAGAAAATAACAATAAATAAAAGGAACAAACACAACAGTCAACGTGTCGGTTCAATTGGGACCTTTTAAAGATAACAAAAACAGTTAAGAACAAAAGACCATAACGAATATACACAAAATGGATCTCTCCCACCAGGAAGTCAACAAAAAGCCACACCAGATCCAGTGCAACACAACTAAAGTTTCATAGTTTAGACATGTTGAACGCATCGTTGTGCACTTGTTGGAATTGTGTTGCACTGGATCTTCTCGAAACTTCTTTTCTTTTTCTGCTCATTTGTGGTGCGGAGGTTGCTAATAATATTGGAATAATTAAGCATTAAGGGGCGGGGTCATTGAACTCAGTCCGAAAGTTGGCATTAAGAGGGCAAAACATTGTTAAAAAATTATTCATTTAAATTATGTCAAGCCTTTGTGCTAATAATAATGTTAGCTGATATATTCAACAAACGGTCATATTTGGCCACCATGAAATAATCATCTACATTAATTTATCCAAGTTTTTTGTTGACTAAGTTATAATGTTTCCACTGTAACATAACACCACTGTAGCTATCAATCTTTACTGACAGCTATTATATATAATGGTGCAACATTTTCTTGCTACATTTAGTTTCGCAATATGAAACAATATTTTCCTCTTACCTTGAGATACTAGCCAAAACATAATCAACGTGTACTCATATTGTGTGATCCTACACCTGCATACTCAAATTCCATAAAAAATGTTATTAAAGAACATTAAAAATATACACAAATACATAATCAAGTTTTATTTTATTTTAAATAATAGCTCTACATCGTTTACGACATCTACATTTGATACAACAACAAAACCTACACCATACAGAAAACCACTAATTCAGCAAGTAACACAATATATGCAAGTTTTTTTTTGGTGCAGTTCAAAGACAAAACAAATACAAGTTGATGAAAGATTATACACACAGATTACAATAAACACATCTGATTTAGACTGTATAATATGAAATAAATTTTTTTTAACGAAACATAAGAAAATAACTTAACAGATTCGAAGGAGCAGAACATTTGGAGTTAGAGATATATGCTATCAGCGCCTGCTGGTAACGTATTTGCTGTAATCATGTCATTAATGTCAAGGATGGTGTAATGCTAGCAGTAGATGGGAGGAAACTAAGAAAGTATAAATGAGTGAGAGAACATAGCAAATTTTAATTAACTGTTATGTTGATAGTGGATTGTTTTGGATTCCTTACGGTTGATGAATGAAGGGAGATATGTTTTCTTTTTTTTTTTATGTCTCTCATTTCTTGTTAAAATGTTTATGGTAAATGCCAGGAAAAAACAGGCGATATGATTCTTCTTACGATGGTGCAATTCCTTTATTGTTCATATTGTTGCCAAGAAGCAACTTTCTGTCCTACACGAACAACTTATGAAAAGCTTTAAGAAGAATTTTTACCAGCTATACACAGCGTCACTCACTTTGGCTGGCCGAATTTTCATTGAGGTAGGACAGCAAGTATACGCGAAGTGACCAATGAAAAGTGGGATCAGTAGTATCACCACAGATGAGTGACGCTGTGTCTGACTAATTGACAGGACCGACATTTAATATTTCTATATATTCTAGAAAGTCTTAACGTTGATGGGAAAGATCTACGAATAGTAAGAAATATGTATTGGAAACAAACAACTGCGATGAGAGTTAACAACACTATAAGGTAGATTTCAAAAGATAGAAATGGGTGTCAGGCAAGGTTGTGTAATGTCACCGGACCTTTTCTCCCTGTATACAGTATACAGTATGCGAAATATAGAAGATATGTCCGGAATAAAAGTGGGAGGATACAATATAAATAACTTGAGATATGCTGATGACACAGTACTAATCACAGGAAACGAATAAGAACTGCAAGCCCTATTAGATAAAGTAGTGAAAGAAAGTGAAAACAAAGGCCTCAGTTTAAACAAGAAGAAAACAGAAATAATGGTTGTATCAAAGAGACATACACCACCAAGATGCAACATAATAATTAATAACACAAAATTAGCACAAGTTGAAAAAGTGAAATATCTTGGCACCCTGCTAACATCAGAATGTAGATGCTCAAGTGAGATAAAGAGCCGAACAGCACAAGCCAAATCAGCATTCCAAAAAATGAGAACCATTTTTTTGCAATGGAAGTCTATCAATGCAGACCCGAATTCGGGTGCTGAGATGTTATATCGAATGGATTCTTTTTTATGGATGTGAAGCATGGACTATAAACAAGAAAATTCAAAGTGAATTTGAGGCTACAGAGATGTGGTTTCTGAGAAGAATGGTGTAAAAAGATCAATCATATCAAACATTAGAGGCAGACAGTCAAGGTTTCTAGGGCATGTGCTGAGAAGAACACAGCTTGAACACTTAACAACCACTGGAAAGATCAAAGGGAGAAAAGATAGGGGTCGACAAAGAGAAAAGTTACTAGATGGGCTTGTATAGTGGCATGGTAGAAGCTCACCAACCGAACTTATTGACAACACAAGAGAGAGAGAGAGAGTCGTGGAGAAGCATGATCGCCTACGCCAGTCGGCATGGCACTTGATTGATTGATTGATATTTGTGAACGTATAAACACCACTGTGTCTGTATATAACCAATAGCATTAATGCATGCAACCATTTAGTGGTATCACTGTTGACCACTTTAACCACACAGACAATATGACCTCTTAACTTGAAAACGATAAATATAATCTTTGAAAAATCTTAACGTAGTTCTTGCTTGTACTACTTATATTTAAATATTATCACGTATTCTGCTATTTATATTGGCACAATTGATAGTCAACAAGATTAACAAACTCGGAGTTATATCATCATTAGTAACACTGATAGGCAACAAGACTAAGAAACTTGTATGTCCTTGGAGTTATAACATTATTGGCAACACTAATGGTGGGCGAATGTGCCAAACTCTAACTTTTTGGTAGTGATAGAATCATTGGCAATATTCCTCTGCGTATATTTTGTTCATATTGCCATATTTCAATAGTTTGTTTGTTTGGTTTGGGTAAATATTGGTTGCTTGATTAGATCGTAGCGGATTTATAAGCTGGTCTTGTTGGTTCGTTGACTTGATGTTTAGTTACCTCAATCCTCTGTGGTCATGTTTAGGTGAAGTTGCCATTGGTCATGTTTAGGTGAAGTTGACAGTGGTCATGTTTAGGTGAAGTTGCCATTGGTCATGTTTAGGTGAAGTTGACAGTGGTCATGTTTAGGTGAAGTTGCCAATGGTCATGTTAAGGTGAAGTTGACAGTGATCATGTTTAGGTGAAGTTGCCATTGGTCATGTTTAGGTGAAGTTGACAGTGGTCATGTTTAGGTGAAGTTGCCAATGGTCATGTTAAGGTGAAGTTGACAGTGATCATGTTTAGGTGAAGTTGCCATTGGTCATGTTTAGGTGAAGTTGCCATTGGTCATGTTTAGGTGAAGTTGACAGTGGTCATGTTTAGGTGAAGTTGCCAGTGGTCATGTTTAGGTGAAGTTGCCATTGGCCATGTTTAGGTGAAGTTGACAGTGGTCATGTTTAGGTGAAGTTGCCAGTGGTCATGTTTAGGTGAAGTTGACAGTGGTCATGTTTAGGTGAAGTTGCCAGTGGTCATGTTTAGGTGAAGTTGCCAGTGGTCATGTTTAGGTGAAGTTGCCAATGGTCATGTTTAGGTGAAGTTGCCAGTGGTCATGTTTAGGTGAAGTTGCCAGTGATCATGTTTAGGTGAAGTTGCCAGTGGTCATGTTTAGGTGAAGTTGCCAGTGATATTCATCATTGTGTTTTCTTTCACCAGTTCTGTCAGTTGTATTGTTAGTTGTATTGTTAGTTGTATTGTCAGTTGTATTGTTAGTTGTATTGTTAGTTGTATTGTTAGTTGTATTGTTAGTTTTATTGTTAGTTGTATTGTTAGTTGTATTTTTAGTTGTATTGTTAGTTGTATTGTTAGTTGTATTGTCAAGTGGATCATTATTTCACTCTGGACACATTTTTAGATGATCAGATCTAGTGTTTTGTGTATCCACAAATTGTGCGATAACCAACAGTTCCAGTTATTTGACTGTTGACTAACAGCCCACAGTAAAGATGCATTTCTGTCAACGCCACATTTCAATCCCAGTCTCTTTATTCTGCAGATAGAAAGTGAATCATCATCTTCAGTAATTTCACTAACCCGTGTTGTTTCTCGAAAGGAGTTCAACACGTCAGCACATTCCAATTCTCTACCGCAGGACACAGTAGCGGTGCAAGCCAATCGATCAGTTTTCTCGTTGATGTGAATATTATCAGACAAAAAGAAGAATATACATGCAGAAAATGAATGTAATACATTCCAACTATGACATCTTGATTGCCTAAAATCACTGTTCCCGAATACAACTCATTTATACTATATTGATCATGCTGAACGAGTCAATAAGGATGTAGACATGAGTTGCTTTCTGTGTACTCATCTAGTTCAAAGCCTTGATCACTGCAGTAATCTCCATAATCATGCTACTTGTAGTCACAGCAAATGAGCCACTTTTCTCTTTGATGGGGTTCCCTACAGACTGGATAGTGAAGGCCACAGTATTACACGCGTTATTAATAATTGAACCATCCGTGTATATAATCATGTCTCATTGCCGAGAATATTTGTGCTTATCAATGACTGCGCCTCATGCTCTACATAATCGCGCACGACTGTTTGTATTGTCTATGAGAGTTGTTATCACTGTGAAGGAGGTATGGCAATCCACGGAAACACTTAACCATTCCGCACCAAGTTCCACATCTTCCAACATACAGACAGTGCGTTTTACCCTACGCACTCCATATCCATGGCTTTTTTATTTTTAGTCTACTAAATTTCACTTTCTGAATTTCAGAATACAATGGGTATTATTTATTAGCTGTGATTTGGAAGTAGGATCGTATACTGCGTAAGTGTAACTGTGTTCTGTAGTTGGATATTCGAGTAACAATCGCATGGTTCGTACTGGTATATCTCTAGTACACCCAGTCATGATACGCATAGCCTCATTCTAGATCTTATCCAATCGTTCAGTTTTGATATGGTGATCGCATCATAATTTATCAATGCATATTCTGTTACAGGAACTGCCAAGCCTTGATATAGAAGAAAAAGTAACCTCTGTTTATACTGAGCAGCCCATAGCTTTCATCCTACAAGACCCCCAGTTCACACTTAGCAGCAGCTATAACTTCATTTCTTCAGGGTTAGGGTTAGATATATGTACATGCTTCCAAAAACTCACACTTCTGTCCAAAACTACTCTAACATATTTCACTGTGCTGGTTCTTTCAATGGTGTCCCTTCACAAAGTAACACTAGGCATGTGTGCATTTACCATAAACAATAAGAAATGTAGTTATTGAGGGAAATCAGGTTATATACGCTTTAAATGGTGTTACTAAGGAACCTGAATCCCTACAATACTCCCATATGCGGACTAACTCAACTTGTAACTTATTGGCGCACATCTCACAATTTCTTCTCTGCATATACTCCAGAACTTCATACGTGCATACAACATAATTCAAAAAATGTTGTGCCAGTTTACACAGTTGGATCTCCTGGAGATATCTTGATTCGATTATCGAACCCATAAACTTTGTGCCATACTCCTGAGCACTTGCTATTGAACGAATCCCGCATTCATTTAAAAAAAAAACTTTCGTTACTTCATCTTTTCATGTGAAGGAGTACTAGGAGGCTTTCTATCGGCTGGGATAATAAGGGCCGCTTTGCCATCATAGCAGACGCCGTGACATGTACAGAAATAATTTTGATTGTACCTCCGAAAGAAAAACATTGAACTCGAGACTAAGAACGACAGGTTTGAGAACGGAGTTCAAACCACACGGCCATGCGCTCCCGTTACCATATAAGGATAAAATAATATAGATGGTAGCTGCAGACTTGACTGCCAGAAAACGTCGTGCTCTGTGCGCTCAGTGAGTAATAAATCAAGTATATGTCGAATGTATCGCGTAACTTCTGTAACAACTGACTTGAGGCTTCAGCTTGGAGTCCAAAGACGATTATGCCTATCTTCAAACTAATACCTTTATACATCATTAAGTCAGCTAATGTAGCGGTGATACTCAGATTCAGACCTTTTTGTTGTTTGCTCTTCTCCTGTAACTGACCGGGTATTCATTCTAGGATTATCATTTTTATTTATCTTTTCTACTTTATGTATTTATATTTAGTTCAATAGTTCTAAGTTCGTGTGAGAAGTAATTGTATACACGGTGATGTCAGAATGTGGAAGGTCTACAGGTCTTTCCAGTAGGCTACCAAAAACATTATCATATTACATTATACTTTAAGTAGATTATATGACTATATAATCAAGGATAAAACATATCAAGTATTTTTCTGTTCTTGATTCCTTTGGATACGTTAATCGACGATTTAACAAATTGTCATTGTAAAACTCCCAGTGTTTCTGTAACTGATGTTATAGTTCTAGCAGACGGGAAAAAGAAAACAGGGAAGACCAAAAAAATGCTCAGAAGAACATTTATGAATGAATTAAAATAAAAATGCATAAATGCACAAGACCTGCAATCCCCAGCAGCTGACTGACAGCCATGGAGAACTATGACATCCGCCCTATGTGCCAAACTTGGCAAAAGAGGAACTGACTGACTGACAAATCGAGGCTATCTAATCCAGTGAAATGCCTCAAACAGTCATCTTTACAGTTGTGTTTCATATTATATGTATGTATAATAACTATATATATATATATATATATGGTATGTCGCCCGTGTGTTGCGAGGGCCCGAAAGGGGAGCAAAGAATAGCAACACTGTTTACCTTCCCCGCATGTCGTAAAAGGCGACTAAGGAGGTTATGGGATGAAGTTGGCTGTCCCATCCCATATAGGGTCAGTGACCCAAAGCAATGCTGAATTGGATGTGTCAGGCCGAAAGGCGCAGATATCACAGCAATGCTGTAAACCATGGCACAATGCATTCCGATCTCCGGACTACATCCTGCTAATCTACAGGAGTTTGAGAACGAACGCAGAAGAAGAAGAAGTATGTTCTATATATTACATAGTTAGATATTATATGTTCTGCTATTAAGGACTCTATGGATAAATGCATAGCTCGTCTTAGTTTCTTACTGTTGGTCTTCTATAAAATAATCCTCATGGATGACGACGAGTTTCAGGCCAGACAACATTGTGCGTTTGTTCTTTTGTGGCAGATTCCTAGTTGCCAGTGTTTGTCACAAGCACATCACTGTAGATGGGTCTTAAATATTGACAGAGGAATAATGGAAAAATTGGCCAGGAATTATATGCTACACTTTTGGCAGAATTTCACGATCCTAGGATATTAGGCAATGAAATTACTGCATTTAGAACCTAACATGCACCCATATACCCATTAACACAATCATGCTTTTGAGACAGCCGACCTATTTGTCAAAAAGGCTACGAGCTGACAAGATCTACCATCTTACATTTAAATGGATTACTTCACATTCCCATGCTGTTGTACTGTCCATGAGACATGCATGATGTTAGACTCATTTCTATCAAGTGACGTAACAGATATGCAAATAAAATCCATCAGTTCGCCCATCACAAGTGATGATGATTATTTGTTATATCTAATTTTGAAAATTCAGTTACAATTATGTCCATGCATAATAGTTTGTAGATAGTTAATAAGCCCTAAAAGAACTGCAAATGTCATTGGACAGTTCGGGCATGGAATAATCACTGTAGATGAGCAGTGGTCTAACCGTGTCTTTCTAGCTACTCTCTGCTGTAGAGCTGCAGCGGTTCTCCTCTTGTCACAAGATGATGCGCCATTTTTTATTGTAGAGCCAATGTAAAACAAATAAAATACATAGCAGACAGCAAAATTTCAATATTCGGCTTTTGCAAACCAAAAATAATAAATAATATGCGGAACAAGATGATAAGGAGAGGTGAGTTTGCTGATTCTGCAGACAGCAAGCAGGTGTAACCACACCGACAAGAACAACTGTCAGGGAAAATAACAACGGAGTGTTGCTCAAAGAGACTGACGACATGATGAAAAGATGGGGTGGAATATTAAAGAGTTTCTATAAATGTGTAATTTCGGAGGAAATGTTAGCAGTACAATAACAAATGTTAGCAGTACAATAACAAATGTTAGCAGTACAATAACTGTTTCCGTAAAAAATATAAATATCACAGAACACATTTTTAATGTCAAAATTTTTGATAGAAAAGCACAACGTGATTTGTATGATAATTTCATTGATTTCACAAAGGCATTTGATCATGGACAACACGTGCCCAAGATAAACTGGAGGCAACGAGATGTGGTTTTTAAGAAGAATGGTGAAAATTTCATGGACAGCCAAGAAAACTAATGTAGAAGTTCTCAGAGATGCTGAAGGAATATGACATATTATTACGAAAATTAGAAACATGCAATCAAGATTTTTAGGACATGTGATGTGGAAAGTAAAACTGTAACATTTAATAACATCGGAAATATCAAGGGGAGAAGAGACAGAGGAAGACAAAGATAGAAATTTTCGGATGGGTTGTCCCTTTGACACAAAAAAATGTCACCAACTGGACTTATTAACAACACAAGAGATAGAAAGTTGTGGAGAAGCATGATCGCCTACAAAATTACAAGATCTCCAGAAATCTGTAACTATTGGCGATAGACCACTTTGTAGCGTGAGTGATACCGATGATATAGATATGTTGGCTGGCTCCAAACTTGAACTTCAGAAACTCACCTCAATAGCTGGAAGACTCAAATATGCATGTAAATTAGCATTAATTATAGCAAGATATTGCTAATTAGTGATACCACGCAATATCGCAATAATATCCGATTAAACTGAACGATCAGAAACTTGAAGAATTTATCATCATCACGCTCCGTCTCTGCAACGAAGGTTAGCTACAATAGACCCCCAACATCCCCTGTCTCTTGTTTTGGTGGTGCAATCTGCTAGACTGTAACCTGTCCATCTTGTGATGTTACTCTCTCACTTGTATCTCTATCTCTGCCTACCTCTTGCTCGCTTCCCTGCGACTTTACCCTCAAGCATGGTCTTCAAATAAGGTGTCATGTCTTTTATTGTGTGTAAAATATTTTATTATATCTGATCTTTAATTCCCTTAGTAATTCTTTCTTCATGTTGTTAGAATCTCTGTATTTGTTTTCTTCTCTTTCCGTGATGTTCTCCCTATTCTTCTATATATCTACATCTCAAATGCATCTATTATGTCTTATAATTGTTTGTTTAGTGTCCATGTTCCAGAGTTATACATTAATATAAAATAGGTGTAGTATTTTATAAAGTTACCACCCTCAAATAGCTCTGGTCCCAAATATGTCTCAATGATGGCAACTCGGAAAATGATATTAAGCTAAGACTTGATATGGGGAGGGATGCCACGTCAAGGGTAAATACGATTTGAATCAGATCACTAATACTTGTATATAGATATGAAATTTTGAAACTATATGCAGACACAGAAAACAGGATTCAGGCTTTAGAAAACAAGCGCTACAGACGTTTGTTAAGAATTAGCTGTATACAACACAAGACAAATATATTTATCCAGCAGCAAATAAACAAACTTGCAATTTATCAAGAATCAATTTTAGCAGTTATAGAAACGGCGTAAACATGTTTGGTTTAGACATATAACGAGACACGACTCGCTTTGTAAAATAATTTTTCACGTAATAGTCGAGGGTTAAAGGAGGAGAGAAGGGCAGAGAGATATCCTGGATTGATCATATCAATTAAAGGTATTTTTCTACACTTCTCCAAATGGATGGGGACAGTGTTTAGTTTTGATAGCTTTTTGTGCTGATTTATCCAGTTTGGAACCCCTACGAATCTGATGAGTCATGAGTCTTATTATTATTACTATTATTATTACTACTACTACTACTACTACTGCTACTACTACTACTACTACTACTACTACTACTACTGCTACTACTGCTACTACTGCTACTACTACTGCTACTACTGCTGCTGCTGCTGCTGCTGCTGCTGCTGCTGCTGCTGCTGCTGCTGCTGCTGCTGCTGCTGCTGCTGCTGCTGCTGCTGCTGCTGCTGCTGCTGCTGCTGCTGCTGCTGCTGCTGCTGCTGCTGCTGCTGCTGCTGCTGCTGCTGCTGCTGCTGCTGCTGCTGCTGCTGCTGCTGCTGCTGCTGCTGCTGCTGCTGCTGCTGCTGCTGCTGCTGCTGCTGCTGCTGCTGCTGCTGCTGCTGCTGCTACTACTACTACTACTACTACTACTATTATTATTATTATAAGCAGGTCATATTTAATAAGTTTTCTGAAGACTGCGATAATTGTGGCTCCACCATCAACCCAAAGAAAATGGAGGTCATTTTTCAATCCGCATCAAAGAATCCACATTTAAATCATCATATAAAATCAAAGACGAAGAGCTTAAAACAATCAATAGTTTCGCCAACCAGGGCAGCGTTCTCTCAAGAGATGTAATGGTCGACACTGATGTTCAAAACAGAATAGCGAAAGTTGGGCCACAATTAGAAGACCATATAGAAATGTTTAGGATAGAATGGTGACAACGGCTACCACCACAGGGACTCTTCCAACGCATGTTCAAGATGCGTTAAAAAATTGTAGACATGCATGAGACTCATTAGTCATATCCGGGCACACCGCAGATATCATCAACTTCACCATCAGCCAAGTGGAACTGAATGGTCATCAACGACTCCGATGAACTACACATGGTTTGCGTCTGTTGGTCTCACCAATGGCCCATTAGACAAACCACCCATGCAACAGAAAAACCTAAGTAGATGACATGCCGTTATATTGAGGTGATCTATTATAGAAGCTTCATGGCATGTCATCTATACAATTATGCCTCTCATACTTTTAATTTTTTGTTACAATGTATTTTATGCCATTTTGTATTCTTTTTATTTATTTGTTTATGTATGCACCCTCTGTGGTTGGGAGAGAGCTAGAGATTTGCTGCGCAGCAGTGGGGAGGAGGAAACTGACAGCACTGTTTTTCCTATGGCTGAGGTCCATCATAGAGGCACACTGACTCAGGACGTGACGATCCTTTTGACTTGTACATTTGGTTGCATGCCTGGAGCAATAGAGAAGTTCGGCATAACCAGTAGTCAATTGGTGCCGGGAATGAGCACAGTGAACCCTATCTTGGCTGCAGAGGCTCGGAGCAGTTCATACCGGTTGAAACCTTCCTTCCTAGTAGTGTGATAGTTTTTCTCTGGCTCTGGCCCGGGGTGGGATGAAAATCAAAAGACTCCCCAGCAATATAATGCCAGTACAAAACATACTAATTACAAACGAGATCGGACGTCGCCTCGGTTATCAAGGTCCGAGGCAAGCAGTGGGTAACCAGGCTGCTCTGTCTGAGAAATTAACTACTGGAACGCATCCAAAACATCAGCACAAACACAGACATGCACAATACACAACACAGCAACAACACCTGCACGAGCACCAAAACATTAAACCCAGAAAACCTCGGAGGGAGAACCAGCAGAGCCAAGATTTTCATAAAACAAAGTCTTCACTTAATATTCTACAACTGAACATCTGTGGAATAAGAAACAAAACACTAGAACTCGCTAATTTACTACATGCTCATAAGATACATGTGGCCCTCTTACAGAAGACTATACACACAGACACTGACCCATATCTGTCAGGATATACCAGCTATGCCTGTAAGTGTACCAACTGCCGTGGCATAATTACTTATATCAGGAATGACATTCAGGGACAAGTCACCCAACTAACAGCCAATCCCACAGAAATGCAGAAGGTGACCATCTGGCACACTGGAGGAAAATACACAATCTACAACATATACAGCCCACCTCAGACAACATGCAATTTTCTTGAAATCCATACAACACAATTTATCAAAACAATACTTGCTGGCGACTTTAATGGTCACTCACCCCATTGGGGTTACCAGAACCACAATAAGACTGGAAGATATATAGAAGAACTCTGTGAAACAACAAACCTGTCTGTCCTTCAAGATGCAAAGTCTGTACCAACACTTTTGCACAGGAGCCATCTATCTCTCAGTCGACCTGACTTGACTATCTGTTCATCTGATATAATAGACGCTTGCTCCCTAGAAATACTTGATGACATTGGAAGTGACCACAGACCAATCCTCACCACCATAACTACACCCAACAAAGCATATTTCAAACAGAAAACACGCTGGAATTTTGGCAAGGCAGATTGGAAACTATTCCAAGAAACATCTGATTTCCTGCTAGGTAAAATCAAAAGCAATGACATAGAAACATTTACTGCAGAGGTGACAAAAGCTATCCTCAATTCAGCATCACAAACCATCCCAAGGGGCAGTAGGAAATCATACAAACCATTCTACAACAAAGAAATGCAAGCTGGAATCCTCGATAGAAAAAAAGCAAGAGAAGCCCTTGAGATCTCACCTTCACAAGAAGCAAAAATCCTGTACAATAAAACATGTGCCAAAGTAAAACTAATAGTGAAGAAGGCCAAACATGATAAATGGGCAAAAAACATGCGCAAATTTAGATCTAAGGAAAAATGGCAGAAAGGCTTGGGGGCTGATCAATAATTTGTCTGGGAAAAGAAGAAGAACAAACGATAAACCTGTCATAGATGGAAACAGAACAATCACCACAGATCAGAAAAAGGCAGAACACTTTAACCACTTTTTTGCCAGTGTGAACAGAGTAGGGAAGCTGTCCGAGGCTGACAAGAAGCGTCTGTACCTAATGAAGCAACAAGAAAAAGTCCAAACCTCTGGCTCAACCATATTTGATGATGACTTCAGTATGCAGGAACCCCTACAATGGCTGAAGAAACTAAAGCCAAGAAAGTCTCCTGGACCAGATAAAATATATAATGAAATGTTAACACACATGAGCACATCAGGGAAAGAAGTACTCCTTACACTAATAAATATGACCTGGAGAAATGGAAAACTGCCTAAACATTGGAGAAATGCTCACATCTTTCCCATCCTGAAAAGTAACAAACCTCCAGATGAACCCAAAAGCTACCGCCCCATATCCCTAACATCATGTCTTGGGAAATTAGCAGAAAGAATGGTTAACGCACGACTTTACTGGTTCCTCGAGAGCTCAAACATCCTCTGCCATGAACAGGATGGCTTCAGAAAAGGCAGTTGCACAGAAGACCAACTATTTAGGTTGACACAGAAAATCCATGATGGATTCCAGGAAAACAAACACACTGTAGCCATCTTCTTTGACTTACAACAGGCTTATGATCGAGTATGGAGAAAGGGTCTTTTGATGAAGGTGATTGTAGTGGGAATTAGTGTAAAGCTATACAACTGGATACAATACTTCCTCATTGACAAAACAATCCAGACAAAGATAAATGATGCAATTTCATCTAAAGAAGTTCTAGAGGAAGGCTTACCACAGGGTTCTGCTTTAAGCTGCACCCTCTTTCTCATTTACATCAATGACCTTACCAAACATATCAAAGCTGAAAAAAGCCCTCTATGCTGATGACTTAACAATATGGCAGAACCATGAGAATGTTGAAAGTGCTGCCAAAAGACTAAATGGAGATTTAAAAAGACTACATAAATACTGTCAAACATGGAAGCTAAAAATAAACTGTGAGAAAACTGTCTATACCATCTTTACCAAGAGTCATACAGTAACCAAAGAAAATATCAGTCTCTGGTTGGATACACAGAAATTGCCAAGAGAAGAACACCCCACATATCTTGGAATCACGCTTGATCGGCAGCTCACCCTCACGAAGCATGTACACATTATCAAAAATAAAGCACTTAAACGGTTACAACTATTGAAAAGATTCACTGGCAACTCTTGGGGATCAGACAAGGATACCCTTAGAGGACTATACCTTGGTTACATACGTTCTGCTTTAGAATACAACAGTGTACTCCTCACAACATGTTCCACAACAAATGTAGAATCCCTAGACAGAGTGCAGAACAATGCCATACGTCTTATTAGTGGAGCAATGAGATCTACACCGACGGCTGCATGTGAAATATATACGAATGTAGAACCCCTTGAGATGCGGAGAGATATGGCTGCAATGGAAGCTTATGAAAGAAGCAAAAGAATGAACAAAGACCACCCAAATAAACAACTTGTAGAAAACTGGGAACCAAACCACAGAATAAAACAAAAGTCAGTCCTGAGCCATGTCAATGAAATAAAAGACAGCTATCACCTTCCAGACAAGAGACAAAAACTGCAAAGAGTAGAACAATGTTTACCACCACACGCAGGTTTTAAATTGCCGGAAATCAAAACACAGTTAAGAGATAATGCAACGAAAAGTTCAGACCCAGTAAGTCTTATGAAAGCAACACAGAAAACAATAGACACCTACCCAGAACAATGGATTCACGTCTATACTGATGGGTCTGCCTTCAAAGCCATCATCAAAGCAGGTTATCGTGTCTATATAGAATATCCAGACAAAACATCTGATGAGTTGTTTGATGCCTGTGGGGAGATATGTTCTAACTATGAAACTGAAATAACAGCACTAGAAATTGCCTTGTACCACCTGAAGACCATATTTGATGCCTTCCCATCAAAAGTCCAAAACATTGTTATTTTTACAGACTCTATGTCTGCTCTCCAAGCATTGGAATGTGATGGACATTCTAAACCCGAGCTAGCTGAAATATACCACCATGCAAACCAGCTGCTCACATCTTATGATGTCAACATTGTTATGCAGCGGATTCCTGGCCACTCAAACACACCTGGTAATGATAAGGCAGACAGACTAGCAAAGAGGGGAGCACAACAAGAACAGCCTTATACAGAAACAACAATGCGCACACTTAAAATCATTCTGAAATCTGTGAACAAAGAAAATTGGATGAACAGATGGGCCATGGGAAACACTGGGAGGGAAATCTATAAATATATGACCAGCCCAAATCCTAAAGACAATATCAACCTCCTGGAAAGAAAAGACCAGAGTATCATATTCCGACTGCGCACACAACATGTGCAGCTTAACAATCACCTGAACAGAATACAACCACAACACACTCCAGGGTGCCGGCTGTGCACTCGTCCATATGAAACTGTTGACCACCACCTTTTTGAATGTCCAGCGCTGGATGACATCAGGAAAATGCTCCTCCTTCCAGGGCCAGATAAATGGATCACATTATATGGAACAAAACAACAACTCACAAACACATGCATATATCACACAATGGCATTGGGTCAAAGGGCATGAGCCCATGGACCGCTGGATCAGCAACCAACCAACCAACTCCGATGAACTAACAGCAACAAAATCGTATAGCATATATCATTGTGTGATATTGGCAGACAATATCAGTTATACATTGATTATTGCCAACACTGAGAGTAGAGTTTAAAATGAAAACTGGTAATTTCTGTAATTTAAATGAAATTACAGGTCGGTGAAATAAAAAAAGCATCCCGATTATTTAAAAAAATAACAATAATACAACAGGTCATTTGTTTGGGTCACATGGGTGTAACTGATGAGATTGTTCTTTCTTTTCGCTTTATTCCCCTTTTTGCCTTGCAGTGTCAGGGATAGAAGAGTTCTCTGGAGATGGCTTTTTTTGTGTGCATCATGGCTTTTTTTGTGTGCATCATGGCTTTTTTTGTGTGCATCATATATATATATGTTTACGTTGACTCTTGTATTTCTGTCATCCATCGTTTGCCTGGTTTTGTATCCATCGTGTCTGTATAGTAATACTTTTTTAGGGGCACTGCCTGCTGGTATTCTGGAAGCATATGAAAACCACTTAATATATTGTCTTCTGATGTAATTCAGGATTGACATTGTGTCTATTAGTCTTCTGATATTTTCGTTTTGATTCTGTCTCTTATTGTTACTCTGAGGATTCTACGTAGACAAGTCATTTTTGTTGTAACACATTTTTGTGTGATTCTGTTGTTAGTGCCAGTGCAAAGCTATAATCACAAAATGTCAGCCAAATATCATCATCCTCAGCAATACGAAAAATCACGCCTTAACCATTCCTTGATCTTCTGCAACTTGAGTGACATCGTCAAGTGCTCCCTTCAGGATGATCATGAAAGTGAAGACCTTCTAATTACTTATCGAAACCACGCACATTTATATTATGTTCTCTGCACTATCACCATTGCTTATTGCTCCTCATAGAGCAATGGGGTTGTTGTACTGTTCGCAGCAGGGCCGGTCTTAGGCCATTGCAACCTATGCGGCCGCATTGAGCCCCGCACTTCATAGGCCCATAAATGAATATTATAATTTATTTTATTATCCTCTTCCCTACCCAGACTGGGCCCCGCGCAATCCGTTTCGCATTGGGCCCCCAATTGTTAGGGCCGGCCCTAGTTGGCAGGGATATTTAAATCTTTATGAATTTTAGAAATAACACTCAGAAAATTGGTATCATGACTAACATTTCTAGAACGATAAAGTCCGTTATAACGCGCGTGTGATACGGGTCTGAAAGGGTAGCAAAAAATATCCACACTGTGACTTTCATAAGCCGTGTCTAAGAACATTTGGGATGGAGTTGCCTTTATCCTAAAGGTTTAAGTTAATAAAAGGCTCTACTGAATTCGAATGTATCAGACCGAAATGATTAGATATCGTACGCAAGTTGTAAACCATGACACATTGCATACTATACATCGGACTATATTTTCATTTTCTTTCATGTTCCCTCTCTTGTAATCAGCACCACATTTCGTGCGATTTCCACCGTTGAGTGTGATGTACCCGGTGATGCTGCATTTGTGCACCTTCCAGTCCACCAGGTCCACCTGTTTCTATTTCAGGTACACTTCCCTAGCCTGTGACAGTTTTTTGCACCTTCCAGCCCACCAGATCCGCCTGTTTCTATTTCAGGTACGCTTCCCTAGCCTGTTTCTATTTCAGGTACGCTTCCCTAGCCTGATACAGCTTTTCTATTTGTCTCAATGCAAAGGATTGAGTATCTGCTCTATGCCGTGACCGTTTATCACCACTGTGACCTTGGACTTTGCAGGCTAAAACATGCCCATGAGTGAGTTTCCGGAGAGACGTTGAGCAGAGATTTAGATTTGGGTCGACTATCAAGTAATTAGACGTTATTGTCCCATGTGTCCTCGTGTGCTGACTCTTATCTTGACCATGAGCCTGTTTCCGGTATAGGAAATTGCTCAATCAGTAAAGATGGACTAAAGTGCCATCTGTTCCGATGTTTCATTCAGCTACATAGTTTACCCCTGTTACAAGTGTGAGCTTCTACCCACACTGTTCTTCGTCCCAGGGCGGTATGGTATCCTGTCTTTCCTTTCCACACAACCTTCTTTCCACACGAGACAGCTGAAAGATCGTTCTCGAGAATGAACTTCTCTTTCGTTATGGCTTTTATTTTCTCACGTTCTTTTACATGTTGCTGCCCCAGGCGCTATACTACTTTCGCATGTATCCAACAGACGTGCTGTACTTCTCCGTAGACTTGCTCAATGTTAAGGTTCCGTGAGCTTTCAGACATGACAGACACCGTCAGTCCAGATAAGCCGTTATCTTATACTATGCTGCCGCAGTATTTTGACTGTCGGGCCGAGACGTGTTAAATTTGAGATACTGTTTATCTCTTTCCGTCTCGGTCAACCTTTCGCCCACTAGATCCATAAAGCCATAGCCAGTCTACTTCGCACGAGCTTCGAAGCAATCTGTTTCCAGATATCACAACGAGGGGGTACTTTTAATTATCTATGTTATCTGCTAACATTGTGATTTCATGAGAGAAATGAATATATATTTGCACCCCGGACTATATCTTGATAACCACTAAACGTTTGAGAAGGAGCACAGAGAGAAATGAAAAGAATATGGTCACGTTGCTGCCCACATCAGTTTTAGTTTAGGGATGGTCACACAAAAAAATTGAGGTTTGTATATGTAAGATTATATTTCTAAAGCACCAGCACAATTGTGTAGCAGGAGATAACTCATTAACTAAAAGGTTGTATGGGTTACATATAATGTGACCATTACATGAGGCTTCAATCAACTTATTAAATTCGCTTATTTTGTTTAAATCAATATGTATATTTAATATAAAATTATATTTTAAACAACACTCAAAAAGGTTGTACACATAGAGCTTATGTGTGTACTACCTGAACTTATATGTGTACAACCTGAGCTTATACTCAGGAGGCAGTACTTACAACTCAACTTACTAAATTGTGGCTTCCAAAAGATATGGAAACAGCACTATTTCTGTAAAAAATAAACAGACCAGGAGGATACTGTAAAAGTGGTCATATTCTGCTAATTGGGAAAACTGCGTGTAAAAATTAATAAGAAAATTAAGAAATCACAAAGAAATATTAAATTATTCTTAGCATGCAACCTGACAAAAAAAAACCGGCACCATCCCAATTTTATAAAACATCAAGAGACAACAGATCACATGGTTTGCACACATCAGACGAGCTGTGTTAGCGCAGTGGTTAGCGCACTGGCTTCGCATATGAGTGGTCATTCCCCAGTTGAGACCGAAATGTTTTTCACATCGCAACGGCTCCCGGGTCGACCCAGCCTTAAATGGGTACCCAATTAATCCGAGAATCGACTGAGGGAGAGGAGATGGCTACCCCCCTCATTTGCATAGCCTCTGAAATGTCAGATCGTTAACATCTCACACCCCTACTGCATTAATAAATGCTAAGGGTTACTTCACTTTTTTACACATAAAATAGCATACCACAGAAAGATATGCTACACATATACAGTGAAGGAAGGCACAGAGGCCGACCACAAAACCATGGACCACCGAAATAAAAGATGCGAGAAATTCCACAATATACTCAGCACACAAGATTGTCCTCTCCAGAAAACTCTTCTACCCTTGACGCCGACATGCAACGACGGATTTCAGCGAATAGATAGATATAATAGTCTTAGCATTAGTGAAATCCGATTCTGGCATAAAAGAATCATGCAATGTTATTGTGTAGAATAGATGCAAAGCAAAATAGCAAAACATATTAATATGTTTATTATTATTATATTATATGTATTAATATTAATACATATTATTAAAACATATAATTATATATATATATGTATTAACAAACAGTGGAATATGTTAAAACAAACAATACAACAAGCATTGCAAGACGTAATACTTGATGTAAAACTAACAACAAAACAGAAGTGGATGACAGTCTATATTACAGAAAAAAAAATAACTGGCAGTTACATGATGTTAAAATCAAAACAGGTCAAGTGATAATGGGACAGGGAAATATACACAGGTGGACGAACAAAACAGGTCAAGTGATAATGGGACAGGGAAATATACACAGGTGGACGAACAAAACAGGTCAAGTGATAATGGGACAGGGAAATGTACACAGGTGGACGAACAAAACAGGTCAAGTGATAATGGGACAGGGAAATCTACACAGGTGGACGAAATTCATTAACGAACTCTATAATGACAATCTATCGGATATGTACATGCGAGATATGGGTGAGGGGCTGCACATGCACCCGGCTGAAATGGGAGATGCCTTAAGACATATAAAGAACGGGAAGCCTGATCTCCAGATACTATAAATGTTAGAAGAGTTAGAAGCTGTCGGTGATTTTGGAATAAATCTAATCACAAAATTGTTGAATGATATATGTTGCTGTTGTTGATAGTCCATCACATGTGGTGATGGTAATTTGTTACATTCACTTTTGAAATTCAGTTAGAGTTGTGTCCTTGACTCTGAGTTCGTAAATGATTGATAGGCCCTATATTGAATGCACACACCTTTAGAAAATTCGGGCATGGAGTGGCCATTGCAGATGATTTTCAATCTGTGTCTTTCAAACTACTCTCCTCTGTTGGATTTGAAAATGAATTGCACTGGGGATTTCGATGGGGGTTATGAAGAGTTGTACAGAGCGTAAACTTAGGTTCCACAAGAGAATTACTTTTGAAACCATTGGCAAGACGAATCGAGACTACAGGGAATGGAGTCGGTATGCAGTGGATGACAACAGTTTTTGTAACAGGCTTTACTTGTAGTGGTTGACATGACCAGTCATGCTTTTGGAGACAATCTCAACATACATCAGAACTTTATGATCTCCTGAAAGGTTGTCAGTCCAGTGTGGAGCCTGAACGTTCATGACGTTCGATGGTGTGAGTGTTGACACGATATGTTAATGGAGTCACTACACTATTGAGACACAAAATTATGGGAGAATCTTGTGCAAAACAGATCCGACTGGCGTCGCAGAATAAAGAGTTGTGAAGCAGCTGTAGAGAACCTCATACATCAAGCTGTCAAACACAAACAAACGGCAAGAGCTGCTCAGCGTCCTACGCATGCACAGTGTGGTAGGCAATTACAGGCACAGATAGGACACATTAGTAATAATCGGTCACATCGCAGACATATTATCTTCATCATCATCCCAGGTGAGCTGAATGACTATCGTCAACATAGATCTACGAACAACACCACATACTGTTCAGTGTTCATGATAGTTTACGCAAATACGGTGACATTTTAATGTAAAATTAGGTCATTACAAAAGCTTTAAATTATTTTTTTTTCAATCTTTCTTTTAAATTAAAAAAAAATTAGGTTTTAGGTATTAGGTATGTTGATTATCATCTTCGCACACCGGACACGTTCATAGGTGTTCCGATCTCCGCTTTAGTAAATCTCTCAGGGTATAACGGCAGATGGTCCCGGTTCTTTGTTGGTTGACTACTCTTTTTTAAATCTTTGTCAGGATTTCTCTTTGGGCCATGCAGTAGGCATCCAATTCTTCCATTTTTGATATTAACCCATGCTTATTCATCTCAAAATTCTCTGATCGTGAGGAATCACGAAGAGCAGTGAGTATGTCTGTTTGGTTTAAAAAGAATACACGCAGTTGTATTATCCTGTGCAAGGCTTTAACTTGTCTGCTCTTGAAAACACTCTTGGTATAATCAAAGACTTTGATAATAACAAATACAATTTTAAAACTCAGTAGCCTACACGGTATATACAAAATATATGGCAACATGTTGGCGTGACGTAGAACACACTTTTTCAATGATACATATAATATAATAGCCGTCAGATATCTCCGGAACGCTCTATAAATAGCGCAATTACATCACGGAATTCCGTACAGCATCTAATCAAAACGATTGGTGTCGTGACGTTATTCAACCTTTTTTGTATACACATGTTGATGCTCTAATAGGTTAACTTCTGTATCGGCTTGTGGTTAAAGTTATCTAAAATACATAATGTTTTGTTTTAAATGATGGATGACAATGATTCAATCACAACAAAGCGTCAAAAAACAGAAGAGCGAAAAGATTGATGGTTGAGTAGTCAAAGTGAAGAGTCAATCACTCTGATTCTTGCCGCAAATGCTGCAGAGCACAGACATAGATGTGAAGGAGAGATGCCAAGAATTGATCAAGAAACCCTTCAACAAAGACAAACACAATGTTGTTTTTGGGATACATTTTCAATCCTTACAATAATTTATAAATGTATAAAATTAATAAATGTTACAGACAGATTTCCCATTATTTTGCTTGCCGTTCCGTCAGACTTCTAAACGTGTATAAGCTCATTGTCCAGTCAGTTCCTAATTACCAGTTCTTCTGATCTTTCCGGAGAGAGAACACTTTATCACATCGCCTCTAGTCCCTTCCATTTCTACCATTCTGTGAATATGTACATCCTCTCGTTTGACCTCCACCTGGTCTTTTCGCTGGGTATGCATGACTGCTCTAATCAATTCAATTCTGTCTCTTCTTATCTCGGTGTCGTTCACCAAGTCTTTACCAGCCACCACATCAGCTCTTTCGTTCCCCTGACTCCACTATGACCTTGACCGTAGATCCATGTAATATTCGTAGCGTTAACGCGTAAATTATTGTATCGTGTGGCTTCGAGTACTGCAGAATGACTGATTGTATCATTCCCATTGTTCTGTTGGCAGCCCAGTCGTCGCACTCTCTTCCCATCTATATCACATCTTTTGTCAATAACTTTCTATCTTTGTCAAATGTCACCAATTCAAACCAATTCCTATTTCCTCCAGCTCACAATCTTCTGCTTCTGCCATCCAAAACCTTTGCTCTCTTGATTCGCCTTCCTTTTGTGTTGTCTAGAGGTTGGTGTAAGACGTGATGATCATTATTGGTGAGCTTAAAGTATTTTTTAACCAGAGTTATTTTATGTCTTGCATCGATGCTCGGTAGGTCAGGAGGTATCTCTCGTGAATCATAGGGCATCTCTCATGGCCTCATTTTGAACTCTCTCTAGTATATCCACCTGTGTTTGCAATTGTGTAAGTAAACCTAAACCATAATCCATCACAAATAATACCAATGTCTGCATCACCTGAAAAAGGGTTCGTTTTCAGGTTTTTCAGGTTAGTTTTCATCTCTGCAGGTGCCATGACTTTGACTGCATTGACTTCTATCAAAAAAGATGCCTAGATATTTCAGTCTGCTCTCTGTAAATGCTGATGCCCATGGAGGTGATTGCTGGTACTGTGTTTGTGACTATGTTTTTGTTCAGCGAGAACCAGAAGAACTTTGCCTTGGTGGGACTGATGACTGCCATGTAGTCAGTGCACCGGAGCGACAAATGTTCTAGATTACTTGACGCCATCAATCATGTCTCTTCTGTTTCTGTGGTACTTGTATAGCAAAAGGTCGTCATAACATATTAGTATCCTGCTGAGTCCAGCCTCCTGAAGCTGCACTATTTTATATGTGCTGAAGTTGAAGGGTACATGTTATAGTGGCGATCCCTGTGGCACTCCTGGTGCTATAGTTCCAGAATCACAATTAAAGAGCAACAGGTTTGGACATTAACACCATTGGTATCCATAAAATTATCCACGAGTCGATGCTGTGTACACTTAGCAAATGTATCAGCTGACCGAAGCTGATTCTGTTGTAGGCATCTTCTAAGTAGATCGTGGCGACCACTGTTTCCTATTTTGCCCGAAAACCCTCGCAGATGTCGTAGGCGATGATTGCCGCCTTTGTGTTCGTGTCTCTCCCCGGTATGTATACACGTAGAGTGTCAGGAAGTCAGCCTCTATTTTCCAAATCGAATGCCAGTCTTCTAGCGATTTACCTTGTACCTTGTACCTTGTACCTCCAGTACCTTGCCGTAAACATTTTGTTAGATGATGATACGATAACTCTTAATATCGTTGGTGTCTTTGCTGTGCTTTGCCAGGGGGAGAAGGTAGCTGTGTAGCCATTCCTCTGATACACATTTTGTTTTCAGACTTGTGTTGAAATCATCAACAATTGTTGTAAGCCGGTCGTCTGCAATAACTTTCAGGAGGCTGTAGCATATTCCTTCAGTTTCTGGTGCACCTTCTGATGTTTTCTTTGTGGTCTTTTTTACATCCTTCAACAAGACCAGTTCTTCATCAGTGACATTGCTTGTTACCGGCGAGGCTGTTAGATTGACCACACTAGTCTTACGTTCATCAATATTGTTCTGATCTGATTGTTGTAGGTACCTGCTGAAGAAAGCGATGCCCTTCTGCTCATCTGTGGGCAGTATAAGCCTCGAACCGTCATTCAAGTAGAAATTTAATTTTGTGTCAGTTTTTTTATTGATTGCCTTGCGTAAATTACAAAATTTGTATAGGGCTCTGTCAGCTACAAAGTCTTCTGCAAAATTATCCCAGCCTTCCTTCTTGGCAAACTTTACGGTTTGTTTAAAGGCTTTAGTGGTCTTTATAGTAATCTCTGACTCTTTCTTGATTTCCATGGTTATTTGTGTTTATCGTCTCTTATATTGCCACTCCCTGACGTTCTACTTCTTCTTTACCCATGCAGACTCTATCTCTTCAGTCCACCACATGGGTATGTTTGGTTAGAGAGAAAGGTAAAAACACTAATGGAGATAATTTTAGAAGTCCAGAGAAGACTTATATCTCTGTTTAGAATACACAAAAACATTCGAGAGAAGGTGAGACACAGTGAGGTTATCCACAAGATAGAAAATCTGAACATTGATAGTAAATATCAAAAAATAATTTATCTATTCTCTTTTCTCTGCTTTAGTTATCGTCGCAGGATTTAATGACGATAGGTGCTACAGGAGCGTCTTTGATCGCTTGAATGCATCAATATTCTGGCGTCTCAGAATGTTAGTAACTTCTTGAATCCAGTTTATTCTTTGTCTTCATCTGCTTCTTGCTGTTCCATTTTCATGCTGTGTGATCTTGTCACATCATCTCTTCTTGTTCTGTTTTATGCTTTCCTTTGACATCTTATTTTACACGCAGCAAACTTTCTCTCTTGCTATTTAATTAGATTCCATGTCTGACACAATGTTGCTATGAAAACTGAAAAAATGATTTGCCTTTTGTTTTCCGTCGGAATAGATTTGCTAAGAATAATTCAGAACGTATATTGGAAGAAAGCAACTGGTATACGAGAGGATAATAAAAATGGACCCATTCTGCAGATAAAACAAGGTGTCAGATAGTGATGTGTATGTGGAGGTCCTTGCGACCATTGACCTGCCTGCCAATGTTTTTGCTATTGTGCATCTCAAAATAGTTACCCTCAAATTCCTTTTAATATCTCCTTAACGAATTAGCAAAATTTAATGAGATTGTGCATATCAGTTTAAATATTGAATGACATCAGGAAATTATAAATTTCACCAGGTGTTGCCATGTGCTCGTGGTGGCATATTCCTTTGATATTTGTGATTGTGTGACTATTAAAGTGACAGAAGAAATTAATGTTACAGTCATCACCATCAGGTAGCATATCCAGAACAGGATGTAGCAGTCATCACAGCCTTTCGTAACTTATATCGATCTTGAGCATGTATTCCTGTTTCTGTTATGTTCAGGTGGTCTGTTGTCTGGCGGCTCCGTCTTCTTCTTGGTCTGCCTCTTGTTCGTCTCCCTGGCATCATTCCCTGCATTATGGCCTTATCTAGGCTGTCACGGCTATGCTATGGCCAAAATATTGTATTATTCTGGACAGAACCATGCTGTTTAGCCAGTTTTATTTTACATTCATTTCTCTCAGGATGGCTACATTGATTATCTCTTTTGTCCATGGTATTCTGTGTATTTTTCTGTAATGTTTTGTTTCAAATGCTGCTATTTTATTTTTCATTTTGACATCTTTCTCTTTAGTGTTTGTGTGCATACACTATATAGACAAGTTGCACATTTTTGGTTCAATTGTGATGCAAATAGTTCTACATTATTTCCTTACGTTTATAAAACATTTCTGAAAATTGCAAACATCTCTGTAAAATAACAAACTTTTTAATGCAGGCATGTATATTGAAACGCTCAATTTTTTATACCAAATTTGCTTATGGCTGTTATTCTTTTATATGAACGAAGTATTTTTGGGGTAATCCGAGTCCAGTGACGTCAATGCTCTAGGCATATAGGTCTGATATGATAAACAAAAATTGTACTTACGTAAAACAACGGTTTTTATAATAGATTCACCAATACACGAGTGATATAAATAAAACTAGTGGGTAATGATGTCCAGACAAGAAAATATAGAAATTACAAAACACAAAACATATTAAACGTTTCAACCAAAATGTCTTTATCAAAATACACAATCAAACAAAACATCAAAAGACGACGAATGGAAATTATCACAACCCACAAACGTATCCAACGGAAATATGAAAATGAGATGCCCATAAGGATAAGTATAAACAAAAGATAATAACCATGTGTGATATAAAACAAGGACAAGAGTACATACTCACATACAAATATAAAAGCTTCATCTGATACCCTTCCATTTCCAGCTATAATCTACATTCTATCTACAATCTAGCTACAATCTAGCTACTATCTATGTACATTCTGTCTACAATCTAGCTATCATCTATCTACAGTCTATCTACACATGATTCCTTTGACTTCTAATATCCCTTTCTCATACAATTTTTAAAAAATTTGAAATAAATTTCAACAAGTCAATACAAGCTAATGAATGTAATTAACTTGAATACTATGATTAGATCAAGAGGGATGAACGTGACGTGAGTAAGTTGCAGTCCAACAAATTGTCCGTGGAGAGTTCACTTGAGGAGAAAACACTCCATTAGCATAATAAGGCAATGTTTGCCTTGGGGGCATGAAAAATATAATGAATTTACAGGGAAAAGTTAGATAGGAAGAAGAGACGAGGCTTCCGTCAAATCTACTGTCCTGTAATCATCAGGAAACATCCTCCATAAATGTGGTAGTGTATAAACATATATATATATATATATATATATATATATATATATATATATATATATATATATATATATAAGACGTATTGGCGAGTTTGAAAACTACATTCAAAAATCGGTAACCTGACTTTTCCTGTAATTTTTATTGGCAGTCGACAAAAATTATAAATACATCGACAAAGCCTGTAGATATACCCCCCCCCCCCTTTTCCCTAAGCCAATCGGAGGATACTCAAAGGATATACTAGGAACGTCGTATAAATGCACGTTTCAAGCCAAGATAACCTTGAGTTTAGAGGTGTTTCACTATTAAGTCATCACATTTTTCGTCAAATAGAACTGACCCAGGAGTGAAATTTTTAATAGGCAATCCCCCCCCCCTTATTTTCTTAAAGAACATATCTACGGCCTTGGTTTTAAAAAAATATCAATGTTACAAGGTTGAAAGTGAAGAGTGTACAGACATGAAAACCAAGGACGTCTCAATACAGGACTGTGCACTTGACAAAACCCTCCAGTGAGACACATTTTAAAATAATTTGAAGGAGCAGGGTAGACCAGCGTTAAACCAAACGTAAGGGGGGGGGGAGTGGTACGAAGAGACAGCTTAGCTGAACGTTGGTAGTCCACGGGGAACTATTGAGTAAATAATTAATAATGAATGGTACTGGACAAATCTTAGTGTGTGCACAATGCACAATGTTTTGGAGAAGGGAAAAGAATCAATAATAATTTCGAACTTTAAAAGAACAGTCTGTAGAAAACGAAGAAAGTGTCAGATGTAATTATTTAAACATCAGAGACATCTAGGTGCAAGCGAGATTAAACTAACGGATTTGCCTCGTCACAGTAGCAGGCGGTAAATAAATAATCATTACCGAGATTTTCCTTACAGTACCACTAGCTCGCTATATGTTTTCAATGAATATAGTTTCTCAAAACTAGGTGCCACATATCTGAACCAATGTTCACCAACATCAGTTAGGATAAGTATAATTTTGTAATGTCATGTCATGTGACGTATTCTTTCCAGAACGTTGTTTTCCCAATGAACTCTCTGAACCTCTCTCTGTCTTGGGCGATGTGGCTTGCATTTTCAAGCGATGTATTCATGTGATCTTTAATGTCGTCAGTCCATGGTCTTCTTGGTCTGCCCTTTCTCCTCTACCCAGGTACTCTTCCCTCAATTATTTGTCTTTCTAAACAGTTGTGTCTCTTTATACGACTAAACAGGCGTAGTTTTCTTTTTGTTATTGTGTTTAGGAACCAACACTGGAATCTTCAATGTGTTTGTAATATCTGAGTTTCTGAATTTTGTAATACAACCCCGTAAAAAATTCTGTAAAATCGTCTGCAACTGTAATTTAGCACATCTTGAAGTTAGTCTCTGTTCTTGTGTTTAGGTCTCCGTGGTTATGCGTATGTGTTGTCGGGGCCCGAAAAATGCTCAAAATGTTTAGACAGTGTGACCTACCATGGTTGCTATAAATAAAGTGCTACATAGGATTGAAATATGGTTATATATTCCTATTCACAGAAGGTTTAATTTACTCTGTAATCCAATAGTGGATGAAATACCATCAGCACTCCAAAAACGACCCGCTATTTATGGTCCGCCAGATTGATCTAAAAGTACAATAATCACGGGCAAAGCTCAAACAATACTCCTTTGAGTTCCAAGAGATCAAAAATAATTTCTGGCACAGCACCATACCAAACGACACTATACCCCACCACACCATGCGATACCATAAGTCTATCAATCAAGATCCTTGCCAAGTGGCGTTGGCGCTCATAGTAGTAGGGAATTATCATTTAGATACCTGACGGCAGAAGTCCCGCTGTGCGGATATATAAAATATAAAGCGTAGAAGCATAACAGATGCTCACCGTCTCAACTCAACGGCTCAAATCAGCGGAACGGCGATACAGATATTGGCCGAACATGCTATCGTAGCGGATATCGAGGCCGCCAACGGTGCCGTATATCGAAGCCGAATAAAGAGGCCAGCTATCAGAATCAAATATCGTAGTCAGATATCCAGTCCGGCACAAGGAGACGTCTATCGGAGCCAGACATGAGAACCAGAAATTGGGGCCGACATTGCGGACCAAAATCGTAGCCACCACGACGTCGACCTACTCGGAGATAGTATGTAAATAGCATGTAATAATATTTATTAATATACTTTCTCTATAGGAGGATCTCATAACATGTGATAGCATGTGTGAGGAGGGTAACAAAGGGAGTGTTAGAAATATGCGCTTATTGAAATTCATAGTCATCCAATATACCACAATCGCCACAAATTATTGCATCTATCTAATTTTAGCTTTCCCAATATGACAATTCATAAACCTATTCTATTAGGTAAATATTATTCAAAGTTACTACTACACCGTTTACGATGCGGAAGATAAGCATAATGCAGTCTATTTCCTGGTTACGAGTTTTAGTTACACTCTAAGTGGTCGCCTGTGATACACGCTGTTAGAATACAAAATCTCCATGCACAGATGTCTACAATAAACCTTGGACATGATGAAGTCACGATATCTCCATTGAATTTGTGTTATATAGATTTAATGTTCACAGCAGATGCTGAAACTCTGGACCGTGAGGTGACCTATTTTACAGTAACGTTGAAATATATATCCAACAACAATGTGCAAAGTTTTCATGAAGACAAAGATTCTAGAGAATCACTACTATGTAGAGATCTAGGTGTTCTAAAAACAATATATACATAATAAATGTATGCCAACGCTCATTAATCGAAATGTGTGCGTATCCAATTTCACACAATGTCCACAAATGCTTGCATATAGCTATTTGTGATTTTTCTAAACATAACTAAAGTTCTCAGTTAAAGGTTAACCAAAGTTCAGACCTCACTGTTACCGCGCACGCAGAACTAGCCCTGACTAGACCAGTATACTCGACGCACTAGCCCGATTACATTAATTAGATGGAGGGCATTTCTCTGTTCGTGACATATAATAGACAAAACAGTAGATGCAGCCATGCGTGGTCGCATCTTCTGACCAGGAGGGGATGAAGGTAGGATATATGTGTTGCTAAAGTTTAGTACATTAGCTAAGATGTATATTGTCCTGGTCTTTCTTTCATACAAGCAAACACTAGATAACGCAGGAATGTACATGGAGGCAAAGTGACCTCGGAGGTCTGGATATAAAGCTTATACAAGGAAAAACTTTGTGCCACATAGAGGTACAGAGAGGTGAAGAATTCTCGCTTCTTGTTATATGGTTTATATTTGAAAATACATGATGGTACAAGGAGGTACAGAAAGTGAAAAGACCTCGCTGGTCTTCATATATAGCTTATATAAGGATTATATATATATATATATATATATATATATATATATATATATATATATATATATATATATTATATATAATGTGTTGGTGTGCTTATTATTGACAAAGTATATTTTCTTTTCGACAGACCATGTCAAACAATCTCCAGTAAGCAGAGAATGTAGCAATGTTTTTACGCGGGTACGTGATATTCAGACCCCTGTTTTTAATTTTCACTAGAGAAAAAAACATATTTGTGCTCTATTTGAAAATGTCTATAGAAATACAGCCAACTTTAAGCATGACCTACGAAAGTGTCACATAGAAACTAAGACCTATGGTGGTAGTGTCTATACTAATACATTTATGGAATCAACAACATTACAAGCTTGTAACTGCACCTTGAGGTATCATGCCGTTTCAGAAACCTCTAAAGTCCCGAAGTTAAGTAAAGTACGTCTGTAAAATATGCTGCCTCATAAAACTACGTACTCATCACCATATGATTTACCTGATTGTATGCGTGATTTGGGCCCAGTTTTAGATTGTGATGAATTACTTAATTGAAATAAAGCCAGACTATGTCAACACACATTACAATAGTATTTGAATAGACTTGAGCAATACAAAACGAAATCTGGGCTTATCAGATATCAAACCACCTCTAAAATAACTTGTTGGCCGATATATATAGACAAAGAACCAACTGAGAAGATAGAGGTGAGTCATCAGAACAACCAGACAAACCCACGTCAAAAATAACAAGAAGTAAAGCAGAAGTTTAATTCCTACTCCTATTCCCAATTGGGAATCCTGTTAGAAACGTTCAAAGACCCTTGAAGCGAGACCTGATGAGAGAAATGCGAAATATAATCTCATGACTAAAAGACTCACAAGTAATAAAATACAACTTACGCTCATTTAGGAACTATGGCAGAGAAAGTGAATATGACTCGAAAATACTACAATCCTTATCAGACTGATGAATCTGTAGCATTGCAACGTACTAGTAAACTTAACCCACACGACAGTAAAATATTGGTTACTTAGATATAATTCTTATATGAAACATTAATAAGACAAATGAGTTATACGCCCTGATCATATTACATTTATATGTTTCTGTATATGTGTAGCTATAATAACATGTCAAAGATCTACGGGGGTCATCTAACGGGACAATGATACACGTGCGTCATCTAACGGGACAATGATACACGTGCGTCATCTAACGGGACAATGATACACGTGCGTCATCTAACGGGCAATATCCTACGGTGTTTAATATCCATCATGAGTAACAGTTACCCATGTGATTTACTCAGATGTACTTATACTTTTCTATATCGTGTTTATTAAAGCAACTTTTCTGATGTATATGACTCAGTTTGTAATTAAATTTGACATCGTATAGGGGGAGGGGGAAGGGGGTGGTGTATGTTATACAAGATAGTGAAATAAAGCTAAGAAAATAACCTACAGACGACCAAATAAATGTCGCTATAACCGAACCCAATAGACAATAATACTGAAAATATATTTATTTTTTAATGTAAAAACAAGACATATGTAGAACTATCGCGTATGCTTATTTAAAATAATTAAATATAAGCAATGAAATATTGTGGTACTGGAGTTAACGTCTGATGAGTTAACGTCTTGGAAGATGCACCTCAAAGGTACTTATGCAAATGCAAAAAACATGACAATATTACAAATGGAGGGAGAGGAGTTGAGCAGCATGGGCATATATAAATAGAGGAAGGGACTTTTCTTAAGTAGACTTTTCATAATAAAAAAAGTGACAATATAGGAAATGATGGACTAGAAATGGTTGACAAACTGCGCTTGAAAGCGTATAAATTTTACATCATGAGATATGGAGACCGACAAAATTGAAAATTTAAACATTTCGTCATCGATAAGGTAATATCGGGCCTCTTACTCGTCGTTGCTCGTGATAATTCTATTATATAATCTAAATAACTATGATATCTCTTCAACTCTTACACCCTATAAAACTTAGTTTTCCTTTAATGAACTATATTTCAAGACCTGCGTGGTCTCTTCAATGTCCTGTACCTTTCAGTGCCCTCAGTATTTCGTTATATTAACCATATAACAAGTCATGTGACGTCACAGCGCCTCCTTCTGCCACCTATTGTTTCCTAATATAGACCATACAACAATAACTGTGAGGCTTGCTCACCTGCTTGTATATCTATTTGCCACCTGGTACTTCCTCATATAAGCCATATATCAAGAACTGTGATGTATTTGGATCTCCATGCACCTTCCGGTAACCCCTGGAATTTCCTAATATATGCTACATATCAATACATGCGAGGTTGTTTTACCACCCTGTGGTCCTAGGATTTTCTTATGTGAAGGACAGATCAGGAACACATATGCCCCAGCTAATATACTAAGCTTTACAACACATAATTTTCACCTTCACCCCCTCCCAGCCTGATCAGAGGATGCGACCATGCATGGCCGATGTACTGCTGTGACCATTATTTTTCACTAACGGAGAAATCCCCTCGGTCTAATTAACGTAATCGGGCTATTGCATCGTCTATACTGGTCTAAACTATATTCCAACTGTATGCACGTTAACATTGTTGTATAACTTTCATTAACGTTTACGTGATATTGAAAAATCTAAACATTGGTTAAGTTTAGAAACCCCAAAAATAGCTCTATGCGATCATTTGTGGCCATTTTGCGAAATAGGGCATAACTATTAATGAGTGTTTTTGTAAATGTATTATGTAAATATTGCTTTTCTAAACACACCTAGATCTCTAAATATTAGTGATGGTCTAGAAACGGTCTCTTCATTAAACTGTACCAGTTGTTTTAAGATATATTTCCTCGTTTCTGTAACTTAGGTCACTATACATACCATAGTATTAACGTCTGTTTTGAAAATCAAGTACCCAGCACAGATTCGGATGGAGTGGGCTCGGATCCCTTCTATACGAGACAGAGCATGGAGATCCAAGCCTGGATAGTTAATGTTCTTTCACCGCGTATCACCTGGAGTGTAATTGAAACTCGTGACCAGGTAATCCGCAACCGTGACTTTATCTACCGGTACGTTCACAGTGTACTCATAACTCTGGTTAACTTTGTCCTGAGTGAATATATTTCAGAATTACTATGTTTAGAAACAGTAAAAAAAAGCTATATGCATTCATTCGTGGACATTTTGTGATATTGGATAGACACGCATTTCTATTAGTGCGTATTTTAATACCCACTTTTCTCCTTCCTCACTCCTTCCACCATATGTTATAAGAACCTCCTACACTGGTAGCATATTACTGAGTAGTGTTACATATTATTTACGTTCGATCTTTATGTAGGTCGACGACGTGGTGACTCCCATATCCGACTCCGTTAGCCGGTCACGATTACCGGCTCTAATATCCGGCACATAGCCGATTCGGCCTATAGCTATTCCACTGAACTGAGTCTCTGACCTGAGATGGTTAGCCGCTGTTCTGCCATATAGTTTATATAGCCGCACAGTGGCATCTGTGCTGTCGGGTATCCAAATGCTGATTCCCTACTACTGATATCTGACTCGTGTGTTGTTACTATGTTCAGTTGGTGAATTATTTTTGTGCCACAGTGACAACCCATCCAGAAATTTATCTCTGGGTCTTCCTCACTATATGTTTAAGTTTTATTTGCCTCATTACATGCCCCCTAACAAATATTGATTTTCTGCTTGTAATTTTTGCCATAATTTATCGTTTTAATTCAGCATCTCTGAGAATTTATATATTAGCTTTCTTAGCTGTCCATAGAATTTACATCATTCTTCTTTTTAAAAAAAACTATCTCACTTGCCTCCATCTTATATTGGGCACTTTTGTTTACTGCGAATGCTTCGCTTCCATAAAGAAGGATTGGCTCGATATAACAACCTAGTCCTCGATCTCGCGTAAACACTAACATTACTCGTACATTGGATAGAATATTTTTCATCTTTTGAAGTTGATTTTGTCGGTGCTATTCTGCTCTAGATCTCATTGGAGCACTGATTATCTAGTGTTAGAATGATGCTAAGATACTTGATTTTATCAGTGTAATTTAATTTTGCATCATTGATAATACTACTGCATTTCGACGGTGTGACTTCATCTGAAACAACCATTGCTTCTATTCCCTTCTTGTTTAGACTGTTGCCTTTGTTTTCACTTCCTTATACTACCATACCATACGATAAAAGCTAAATCTCTGAACTAAAGTGTTTTCTTACTTCTGCTACAGTCACAATTGTCTGGAAGATAAACATGGATATCGCAGTAATTTCTGTGGACGCACTCCGATCTGGATTACATCTTAGATAACAAAGTATGAGTTTGAAAAAACAAACGAAGAAGCAAAGAAGGAATTAGTATTAGTATGCAATGGAATACATATTTACTCAAACACACACTACTTCACTCTTCATCCTCAAAGACTTTGCGTTAGAAGGATGAAATCCAGAGAATGAAATGTGCATGTCATTTGTTATATTTGCGCCTATTCCACATAGTCAATATATTTTTTTAATTGAACAGCTTATAGGAAAAATATTCTCAGCAACAGCGCTTTAAAAAAAAAATAGGTAGGCCACGCATCATATGTCGAGGCATGCAGGAGTCAGGCACAGATGTAGTTAATAGAGTGGCGAGAAACAATATTGTAGATGACACCTCGATGGCAAGGGATGGTTGAATTAATTAGAGCAGCTTTGAATTCATTCATTCATTGGCACCATGCATTCCGGCGTATGCGATCATGTCTCTCTCTCTTCACAGTCCTCTGTTTGTTATACATTTAAATATAGTTTCTGATGATTTTCAAGCCATCCAACATTTTCTCACGTTCTCTTCCTCTGTCTCTCTTACCCTCGATCTTTCCAGTTGTTGCGATGTTCTCCAGCCCACCTCTTCTCATGACATTGCCAAGAAACTGTGATTGACGTCTTCTAATACAGTTAATAAGTTCTCTATTTGAGTTGACTAATTATATCATTACTCGTTTTAGCTGTTCGTGATATATTCAACAATTTTCTATAAAACCACATCCCTGTGGCCTCCATATGTTTTCTTGCAATATTGTTAATTTCCCATGCTTCACTACTATATAACAGTATGGGCTCTATGTAACAATTTAGAAGAATTTCTTTCTTCTATTGATAATGAATTATTACACAAGATGTTCCTCATCTTCTGGAAAGCTGCTTTTGCCTGTGCTGTTCCACTATTTTTATTTTATCTCAGTGACGAATCTACCATCTGTAGTAATAATTGTGCATTTATATAAATACTTAAATGTATCTACTTGTTTAAGAACTGTTCCGTTTACCTTGATGTTACATTTAGAAGGACTATATGTTTTAGATGTAACTATTACTTCTGTTTTCTTGGTGTTCAAGCTGAGACCTTTGTTTACGCATGCAGTAGCTTTGGATAGCGAAGATAACCTTCTTCTGCGTTCGTTTTAAAGTTCCTGCAATTTAGAAGAGTGTAGTCAGGAGAACGGAATGTCTTATGTTATGATTTACATGTTACTCGATATCTACACTTTCCGGCTTGACATATCCGACTTCAGCATGGCATTATGGTAAATGTGATTCTATGGGATAGGACAGCAAACTCGATTTACAAAACCTCTTCAGTCTAGACATTAGTTTTACGATGTGCATGGCAGGAGCAGGCAATGTCACTATTTTTTGTTGCTCTTTCGGGCCCCGACAGCAGACGACCAATGAGCGAAGAGATGACTCAAATAAGCAGTTCGCTTATTCAGATAATGTTATAATTAGGGCAGTCATGGGAGAAAGTAATATTTCTTTGAAGTATCAGTATTATTCATAAGCAGAAACAGACTGATGCATACAAACTGACTGATGCACAAATACTGACTGATGCACAAATACAGACTAATGCACAAATACTGACTAATGCACAAATACTGACTGATGCACAAATACTGACTGATGCACAAATACTGACTGATGCACAAATACAGACTAATGCACAAATACTGACTAATGCACAAATACTGACTGATGCACAAATACTGACTGATGCACAAATACAGACTAATGCACAAATACAGACTAATGCACAAATACTGACTGATGCACAAATACTGACTGATGCACAAATACAGACTAATGCACAGATACTGACTATTGAACAAAAACTGATTGGTACGCAAAAATTGACTAGGTATAAGAGCTGACTGATGCATAAAAACCGATTGATGCTCACAAAAACTATATAATTTGTATCAGATGTGAGTTTATATCAGATGTATCAGGATTGAGATTTTCTCGTATGATATCAACATAAAGATATATGTGTGTTTTATTGATCGTTTGGAGAGCGATTTCCGGCAATATATGATCTACTGACTCAAACCATCTTCATGACTCATTTGACTATTAACGTGATTTCTATTGATCTCGATGACTATACTGTGCGAGACCGCCAATCAGGTTCGATGGAATAGTTAAATTAGTCATTTTAAAAGGCTGGAAATCCTATTGTCCAAATGGTCTTATATTGTGGTCCAGCTGTCGGAAAAAGACGATCGCGAGCTACACTGAAATAGATTTAACTTACGTACAACGCAATTTATATAATCGCTTCACTCAGACAGGACGGACTATAAATAAAACTAGTGGGTATTGATGTGCACACAAGAGAAAAAAACAAATTAAAATTCACAAAACATATTCAACGTTTTGACCAAAAGGTCTTTATCAAGATACACAAAACATGAAAAGACGACGAATGGAAATAATCACAACAAACAAACGTATCGAACGGAAATATGGAAATGAGATACCGGAAGGTCAGGAAGTGCATACGTTTCATTTCTATATTCCCGTTGAATATGTTTGATTGTTGTGATAATTTCCATTCGTCGTCTTTTCATGTTTTGTGTATCTTGATAAAGACCTTTTGGTTTTATATAAACCGTGTTTTACATAAGTACAATTGTTGTTACGTTTCATGTAGTAACCTTGTATTGATTATCGTATTGGAATAGATTTAATTGATCGCCATCATTATTTAGAAAGATATTTGTTTTTGTTTAGGAGTATTATTAACCTTATCTACGGCATAAAAAAATTCACTAATAGTGGCTGATAGTCTTAATTTCTTATATAACCCCCCCCCCCACACACACATTTAATCGAAGACGCATATATATATATAGTCTATATATATATATATAGTATATATATATATATTGTCATAAATATGTATAGTACTGTTGTCAGTAGTAAAATAAAATATATTTATTGTTATTAATTGATAAAAGTGTATATCGTCTCACAATTTGAGAACATCCCAGTAGATCACCACAACGTCTAGGTTCCAGCCCTCCTTGTAGATGGCCATGTTTGGAGCTCCAAGTAGTAAGTGTTGAACTCTAGGGGTCAGCTTATTTAGTAATGTTGTAACACTTTTATACAATAAAATATGACAAGAAACAGATGGGGAACCTCATGGCATGGTAGGTCAGAGGAGGCTTTTAAACGTGTATCCTCATCATCATCAAACCCATAACCCTTAACGGTTGTAGGGGTGTCACTCTGGATACATCAACTAAACTATTCGCCATATTTCTCTGTTTTCAGTTATTTGTTTGAGTGTGGGAAACCTTGATCCTGTCCAGTCTTAATATTACTAATATGTACTATTCTCCATGTGAGATAAAAAGATTTGAGGAAAGCTGCTGGGGTCACCAGGCTCGATAGATTACGAAATGAAGATATCAGAGAAAGAATAGGTACAGAATGTACAGAATACATAGAGAGAGAACAGATCATATTATGAGAATACACCACGAAAAGTTGCTCTTACAGGCATATAACTAAATGAGATCAGGGTACACAGCCAGAGGAAGTCCACGGAAAAGATGAATAGAAAACGTCAGGGACATCCTGAACAGACACAGACAGAGCACAGCCGAGACCACACATCTAGCTTTAGAACGCAAGCACGAGCTCCAATCACTCCTACGCTTAACGGCAAGAGTGGATGACAAACCACCTGGAGAAAGACAATAGCCTATCCTCTTACCCCCTCAACAGACTGATATTTCCCTTCAAAATAATTTTGGAAATAGTATCGTGTGCCATCATGTGGCCAAACCACAACGAGTATGCACATTAGAGGACATAGAAACTGGAGATGTGTATGAAAGTAAATCTATCAAGTTTACAACTTTCATTGAAGTGGTAATCAAACTTCCAAGAACCGTGACGAAGACATTCCAGTGCATATAGATTCAGAAGTCCAGGCTCTAATCAGTGAGAATTCTTCAAATGAAACATTATTGTCTACAAGGTTGGGTCTGTGGTTCTGTACGTGCGCAGAGTTGGGTATTCACTGTTAAATGCGGAGGAAATTGTATTAAAGACGAAAATTGTGTTCTTTACACAACCACTAGTAGTATGACGATGGGGGTGATTTCAGCGATGAAGGCAATAAATTGAATGGAGTCTCAGAGAGCTACATGTCTCTGTTTTCTTACTTATTTTCTGAGTACGCTTTGAAAGATTCAGTAACGCTATGAAGCTGTTAGTGGCTTGAGTGATGACGAAATTTGTGCTGAAGAGAGCTACTTTCATTTTATTGTACCTGGACACGTGGGTGTTGGAGGAGACTGAAGAATAGACAGACTCGCCAGCGTGACCACAGTGACTAGTGATAGTTCATTGGACTTTGCAGATATTTAAAAAAAATTCATTCATGGAGTTGGAGCAGTTGAAAGTTATCGAGTGTATTTCTTCGTCCGTATCTATTGCTAGAAGGAAGAAGCAAGAAACGTGGAGCACAGTAATATAGAAATAGAAGAAAGAGTTATTAACAAACGTAGAACCGGAACAGTTAGTTACCACATGATGAAGGACATATTGAATATGCTATCAGAGGACATGAACTTGTCCGAAGTGGAATGATTAGGCTCTTGATCTGACGACTAACTAACGAGATCAGCCTGGCAGGCATGAAATATTGCTTGGCTTGTCACTATGACTCACGGGTCGTATTCCCCCCCCAGTGCTGTTTTAGATGCTTGAAAGAAGAACGCCATGAAAAACTGTATGCATATCTCTAATCTCCTGTTGCTAGTTTCTAATAAAGAAACATGAGCAGTTTTCAAACATGACCCTCGCTTGATCGAGACCTAATTGGCTAATTGGAAATCAATCCTTCTAAAATGACCCATTCGTCTGTTTCCTTGATTTTCATTGATTATTCTACAAACTATAATTGCAGTGACGAATGAATAGCACGGGAATTGTCAAAGTGTCAGTACGAATATTTGATTTTCTATTAACCAGTAGCCCTATATAGCAAATTTTCGTGCATCAAGAACATCCAGGAAGAGGGTGTCATGACTATGGCTATGCATTCTTACCCCGAGTACGCTCTCCGGTAGCAGTCTACAACGTTTTGTAAACATACCCCCATTCAATGAGATGTTCGTTGACCGGCAACACAAAGCTTTTGACGTCATATAAATTCTAAACATACGTTGCCAATGGCAACCGTAATCTCACCAATCGTACTCAGGGGTTCCCCCGTCAATCTAAACGACTTCGCGCCTTCGCGAGAGACACGCGGGGCCCACCCATAACAAACCATTGGCGGCGCGAGCAGGAGGAAACCTTTTGAACCTGGTTCCCACGTGCCGATCTGCAGTTTGTGTCAAGAAGAGGTGCTTGTAGCAGGGTTGTTCGGGAGTCCTTTAGTTGCAGGTCACTCTCGTAGTTCTAGACTTGGAGTAATAGTCAAATATTCTGTATGTGTTGTGTATGAGTATTCTCTTGTGAAATGGATCAGGCATTAGTACCAGTTACCAACGGCTTCTCAGATGACGATCACGACCCTGGGTAGGAAATATATACTTCCGTGTTTGTCTATCTATGCAATTTATGATATTTAGCTAACAAATGTGATAATGTTCTTGTTTATGTTGCCATTTAGCTATATTTAAAAAAAAATTATTGTTCGTTTTGAGGGTTAATATTATTTGATATCCGTAGGCAGATGCGTTATAAATATGCGTGATCGATGTACGGATATCGCGTGTGTGGCCTGTTGATATGCGGAGACTGTAGCTTCAGGGCCAGACAGTAACTAGATTATGACAAACCCATTGAGATTACTCATCAAGAGAACTGCAGTAGATTATATACTTTGTTACTGTTATTCCCTGAGTTCTCGTGACGTTTCATGAAAAGAACTTCCGCCTATAGATTGTCGCGATCTGAGGGATATGAACGCCCGTGAGAGCTGTATGTTGATAAGTACGTTCTTATTAGCAGCTTGTTTCTCAGATATGACAAATGTTAAGAATATCGCTCGGTAATCTGTGCTGTTTGTTATTCGTTATTTACAGACATACCAAAGCCCTGTAGATGCATCGCTCAATTTTGATCGTCCAGCATGGCCGTGTAAAATAATCACAAGTTATTGATTGTGGCAAATAATTTAATAACTGAACGTCCCTGTGTTCAACAAGTTAAGATTCAGTATTGAATTAGTATTTTCGTCGAAACGTCGATTTGTGTGCTTTCCTGTGTGTTCCCAGTGGTTAGCAAGAAGTTGTTATCATGTGTATTCAATTTGTGGAATTTGTTTTTCCAATAGGATATAGACCTAGGCTTATATGTCAATTCTGAAGATGCATTATAAACACAACTAATCTGGTCATGATTGGACACAGATATAGGCTTCTTGAATGATCTCCAGGCTAATCTATTGTGTGCCGTTCTTAAATGCAGCGCCCCATATTTCATATTGTCACATCTTCCAACTAAAGATTCCACGATTTTATTTTTTTCGGAGGTCCCTGTGGATTATCGCTCGAAGCTACGGAGTTACGTGCTATGAGTATTACTCTCGGTAGACGAAGTGCGCTTAGCTGAGACGGATGAAGTACATATTGGAAAATCCGAGTATAATAAAGTTAATCTATATTGTCTTTACAAGCCTTTAGTCTTAACCATTTTTCTTTTCCTATGAAATCACCAGGTATATAGAAAAGTAAAAAAAAAAAAGTAAAGTAAACCATAGCATTTATTAATGCCGTAGGGGTGTGGTATGTTAGCGATCTCACATTTCACAGGCTCTGCAAATGAGGGCAGTAGCCATCTCCTCTCGCTCGCAGTCTTTACTTCCCGGATTAATCCGGTACCCATTTAAGGCTGGGTCGACCTGGGAGCCATTGCGATCTGAAAACATTTCCGCCTCAACTGGGGAATGAACCCAGGACCACTCATATGCGAAGCCAGTGCTCTAACCACTGCGCTAACGCGGACCCAGGTATATATGATTAGATGACTGCGCTTCAATTTAGTCCCTCGGCAATAAAGTCCTGTGGACACACTAATAATACGGTTACAATATTGCTTTTCTTGCGATTTTAATTGATTCATTTTGTGGATACTTTGTGTCGACAACAAATGAATGTCACGGAAAAAGTCTAATTAAGTCTAATAATATAAAAACTTATTATATACGAGAACAATATAACAAAAAATAATTTTCGAAAAATTTGAAAAGCGACCAGTAACTACGTAGTCAATTGGAGAAGATTCGAAATGTTCAAGAAAGCCATAATGCAAATAGTTGGAAAACATGTGGATACATGAAACATAAAGATAGAAAACCCAAAGTAACACCATGGTGGACATGGTGGTGCGACAAAGTCAAAAGTGCCATAAAAGTGCCAAACGACCAGAAACAAAATTTTAAGAAATGGGCAAGCCAACTTAAACAAAGCCCACAATTGATATATTCAGTACAGTTGATTTAAATCAATAGCAAAGACAATTGTTAAACATGCGAAAACCACAGTTTGACAAGAATATAGCAAAACATTTAAATACAGCGTACAATTAAGTACCAAAGAAATTCAACACAAAAATTAAGAACATGAGAGACATGGAAAATAAATATGAGCCAATCCAATTAATATATGATGAAAATATAAAAACCTGAAAAGATTCATGAAAAGGTTGCAACATTATTATAGAGAATTGCTATACAATTAAAAACGTAAAAATAAGAACTGAACAGATGTCATTTTTACACTCACACAACTGGCAGTAAAACATAAAACCAAGAATTGTATATCGCGCTTGTTCTATCTCCCTTGCTATTGATTACACATAACGATTACATGTGTAAAATTGTATATCGCGCTTGTTCCATCTACCTTGCTATTGATTACACATAACGATTACATGTGTAAAATTGTATATCGCGCTTGTTCTATGTCCCTTGCTGTTGATTACACATATCGATTACATATGTAACATTGTATATCGCGCTTGTTTTGTCTCCCTTGTTATTGATTACACATATCGATTACATATGTAAAATTGTTAACATCAATGACGAATACAACCTTACATCCTCATGAGCGAACTTCTTGTTGCAGACGATCAATCTTTAGAAGAACAGCTACAACACCATATAAATACACAACATATAGGAACTTTAATATGAAGATAAACAGAAAAAAACCGATGTAATCGCAAAAATAGAAAGCAACACTACTATTTTCATGTTGACCAATAACTTAATAAAGTGAAACAATTCATTTATCTTGGAAGAATCACTCATCAAATGAAGAAAACATCTACAAAATGCAACATAGTTGCAAAAAAGCATAGCAGATGCCTCATATGTTCACAAACAAATATATGAACATGAACACCAAAACTGCACTATATAAAGATCATCATACCATCACTATGCTGCAAATTTCAAACGTGGACACTAACAACATAAACCAAAATAAAACTTGTTACAACAGAATTATTTGACGTATCATCCACGTATAACTCGTTGTGTAGCAATAAGAAACATAATCAAAAAAGAAAATGAGAAGACTAACTCCTAAAATGCCAAACCTGGATTACATTAGAAGACATTCAATTAATGGGTTTTACATGAATCCAGACTACTATCAGATAGTACTCAGCAAAAAAAACAACATGATTGCTATTCAGACACAATGGATACAAAGCCAGGGGCAGATCATGAACAAGATGGGTTACAGACATAAAAGAGTCAACGATAGAAACATATATGAAGCTCACAAAAAGATTGTCTCCAGAGAACTCTTCTAATCCTGACGCTGCGAAGTGTAAGGGGTATAACGTGAAAAGAAAGTGAGAAGGAAAAATTGCTCTTTTTGATTTGTAACCATCGATTGCTCTGATTGATTTATTGGGACAAAGATCACGGCAGTTTAGAATGTTTCCTGCTTGCTAAGATGATAATCAACATAACAAACCGTACAGAAATGTATGTTGATACTAGATATGTCGTCAATTTATTCTCAATCTTCTTCATTTCCTTGTATACACAAAAGTGTTGTATATAGACCTGAAGCCTGATACTTAGCTGTACACATCTATTTTATCGCCAAATATTGACATTTCCACATGTAACTAATTATAAAGTTGGTGTTTTGATAATTGTTTTTTATTTTTCAGTATGAAAATACATTGAAAGTTTTTGCCAATTTACATGCTTTATGTCTATAATAATGTGTATCTATGTCTATAATAATGTGTATCTATGTTGCAGCTGAGGTAATTTAAGATAATATTCATGAGAGTGATGCAGTTTGTTCGTATTCTAAAAAGCGGTTAAATTAAGTTGCGAGGTGAATAATGGATATGGTTTGAATCCCGTCTGCAGCATTGTGATAGTTATAATATGTCAGGTGTCTTGAAGATAATTTCTTGTTTATGAATGTGTGTACATTTAAGACTCTGCAAAGCAATTATTGATCAAAGGTAGATAATTATAGTTTATGGACATCATTCGACCGCCGAAGACGGATGTGTTGGGCCATTGGCGCAAATAAAACGGCAACACAGCGCATTTCCATTCTCTGGACTATATTCAACTGGAAATCTTGTAGGGTCATTGTCCTGTTACAAGAGAAATCCAGCGGGAGTTTGAGAATGAACACTGAAGAACATCATTCTTGTTAATTCTGAAGCATTAACAGCATAAATTATACCAGTAAAATATCATTTTACATCCTACCTACTGTCCGGCTCTGTGGCGAAGTCGTACAGTGCACGTCTGTGACAGCAAAGATACCGAGTTCAATTTCCGCCACAGGCAATTGTGCATCCGGACCGTTCAGAAAGAAATGGCAAACTACTGAACATATTTATATTGCATAGAAAATCACTACATCCATAAAATGCTGGGCTGATAGCTACGTCCTGAATATGATATCCCGGCGAAACGGAAGTGTCGGGCCATTGGCGCAAATAAAACGGCGACATAGCGCATTTCTATTCTCTGGACCACATCGTGCTGGAAATCTAGTAGGACCATAGTCCTGCTGTTAGAGAGATCCAGCGGTAGTATGATAATGAACGCCGAAGAAGAAGAATAGGATATGCTACCAATTTTAAAGTATAACTGGTACATTAAAATATCCTTATAGGTCAGATGGAATCTGTCGACCTTGTTATAAAAAGTCATAAAGAGCTGCAGTAATGAATGGCAAATACACAGTAAAAACATCAGTAGGTTTGTACAGAAGTTATTGGTGAGTGGGATAACAAATGGACATCAGAAGGCAAAAAACAGGGTAAACGACTGATGATTCTCTGTACATACCTACTCAATATCTGTGTATTGTTGTATGCACATATCTGCTAAATGTCTGTGTGTTGTTGTACGCACATATCTGCTAAATGTATGTGTGTTGTTTGCAGATACCTGCTACTACAAGTCTGTGTGTTGTTTGCAGATACCTGCTACTACAAGTCTGTGTGTTGTTTGCAGATACCTGCTACTACAAGTCTGTGTGTTGTCTGTAAATACCTGCACAATGTCTTTGTGTGGTTGATTGTACATACCTGCACAATGTGTCTGCTGTTGTCTGTACACACCTGCTAAATATTGCGTTGTTTTATGTACACACCTGCTAAATATTGCGTTGATTTATGTACATACCTGCTTAATGTCTGTGTTGTTGTCGTTGATCTACCGGTCAATTTCTATAGTCACTAAATAATAATCCCGGTTCTATTTTCACTAAAGTGCCTTCATTTTAAGATATGCGAATCTGTCGAATATGGAAAACGTTGCATACAGAAATATCATCTGAA